>CM052805.1:32894413-32912264 GCA_028533885.1 Nasua narica
GGCTGTCTGGCTGTGCGGACGTGACACTCCAGACAGGGCAGCGCCGCGGGGACAGGAAGCAGATTGCACAGGCCGGGGGCAGAGGAGAGGCAGGGAGTCCACGGCCACGTCCATCAGGGAATTTGGGGCTGCGGAGCCCTCCTGCTCTGGCTCTCCGGTGGCGGCACGACCATGACACGCTCGTCAGACGTTATACGATCGTACACATTTTAAAGGCCAGTCTTATTTTACGAGAATCCTACTTCAATGAACTCGCTTTTTTAAAAACGGCAATTGTGGGGGCGCCCGGATGGCTCAGTCGGTTAAGAGTCTGCCTTTGTCTCAGGTCGTGACCCCAGGGCCCTGGAATCGAGCCCTGGGGAGCCTGTTTCTCCCTCTCCCTCTGCCTGCTGCTCAAATAAACAAATAAAATCTTTTTTTAAAACTTCAGAAAGGTAACAACTAAAAACCAGCAAGTGGGTAAAAGCGTCTGTCCGAGCACTGCCGTCCGAGAGGCGCACGTGCACAGCCAGTGAGGGTTCCGGGGAAGGAGGGCGACGAGCAAAGGGACAGGAGCAGGGCAAGGAGTTCCTGTAGCCTCAGGGGTCTCTCCAGATGCCACGGAGGCCCTAGTGCTATCTTTGGGGAATACCGCGCAAAAAGGGAGTCACAAACCACAATAAAACCCATTTCCAAAATTCAGAGTTAACACACTACCACCATAATTCAGAATTTGGGGTTAAACGATTTGCAAAATTCATTCCTATAAACATGTTAATTTCTCTCTGCCGTCACAACTAAAGTTCTTTTTTTTTTCCTTTTTTAAGATTTTATTTATTTGAGAGAGAGCGAGTATGGGGACAGGACACACCCAAGGCCCGGAGGTGACAGTGGCTACAATGTGGCTGTGTGGGAGGGAGGCAGGAGGCACGACTGGAAAGCAGGCTGCGCCCCGGCCACAGACCCAAGCTTGACACTGGTGACGTCCCAGATGTAGCTAACTAAGGCCACGCAGCGCTTTCAAAATCAGGCCATTTTCCACGGAGACTCCAATCCCCAGCTTCCTGTGAACATGCAGAACCCCTCCCAGCCCCGGCACAGACCTTCGCAGAGCACCACGAGCAGGGTCGATCCCCGCCAGGTAGCACGGCGCTCTGCCGTGCCCCCGCTCACCCCTGTATCCCATCACCACGGCCTCGTGTGCGGGGCCCCTGCGAGGCGGGGTAGCCATAGTGGCCTCAGCCCCCCGGAGCGCTGAGGGAGGGCCAGGCCGCGGGAGAGCCGGTGTCGTGTCCCTCACACGCAGAGCCCCAAAGGGGAGGCAGGCCAGAGGCCTGTTAGCTATACTACCACGGGCAGATGCAACAACTGCTCAGAGTCCAGGCACGACACAGGAAACAACCCTTTCTGAAACAGTGAGGTTTCTGAGAACAAGGAGGCAGCTTGTTCTGAAACTGAAAATTGTTCTTGTTCTGAAACTGAAACTTGTTCTGATCTGAAAATCCCTTGCGTTTTTTTCCCAGGTGATTATGAAATGTATATGGTTTTTGTTTTGTTTTTTTTTTTCAATAGCATGCATGCAATCCAGAATTAGGGTAGGGGTAACCCATCAACCATCAATCCAGAGTTGGGGGGCTGAACGGGGAGGGCGCTGAGACTGCGGTCCCCCTGCCCCAGCCCCTCGTCCAGGGTAAGAGCTCTGAGGTCAGGGAGGCAGCTCAGGGGTGCGCATGCGCCCTGCAGGCCGCCAGCTGCCCACACAGACCGAGCAGCACGGGACACAGTGGAAGGGAGAGGACGCTCAGGCTCCTTGAGATCCGGTTCTCCAAGGAAGAAAGTTTACAACAGATTCTGAGAAAGAGCAGGGAGCAGGAGCTGTTCTCCTCCACCTGCCTCGCTCCTGCATCATGCCCCAAGGAAATGACAGAAAAGATGTCATTAATAAATGATTTCAACTTTCTTTTCAATGGTGCTGAAAAGTATATGCAAATCCATCCGTAATTACGTTTAAAAATTCCATTTCGTGGGATAATCAGACTTCAAAAAACTCAATTTTAGTTTTAATCAGATTTTAACAAGGATATTAAGTCCATTTCGTTTAGAAAAGGGGAAAAAATGTGAATTTAACACAAAATGTATTCAAGCTTAGCCCCGGGAGATAATTAAATAAAATTAATTTGGCAAGGGTTGTCAGTAAATGGAAGCTCTCCAAACCAAGGTTCGTGTTTCTGATGGAAACAAAAGCAACTCCTTGCCATACAGACTGACACACGGCTCCCGTCCCCTGAGGAGCAGGCGGCGGCACAGCCGGGGAAACGAGGTCCCGAGAAGGAGAGCTCTGATGACTCCCGGGGTCCAGGCGGAGGCCTCGAGGCCCGTCAGGCGGCTGGGACACAGTGCCCAGCCCAGCTCCGGTGGCCCGCCGCCTTCCCCAAGGGAGGGCTTCCCCTCCCTGAACGGGCAGAGCCTCCTGCCCTGGCCCTGGAGACCCTTCCCTCTCAGCTTTGCCGGGCGGCGGCGCGGGGACCGCGCTGAGCTCGTTCTCCGCATGCCGTGATCCGCGGCGAACAGCTGCTGAACGGAATAGGGTACCGACGCCCGGACACCCTCAGCCTCCAGACAGCAGGCCAGACAGACACAAGCGCGGCTCAGCCCGGGCCCCCCGAGAAGGCCTCCCCGTACGAGGTGCACATCAGCTGGAGCGGTGCGGACCAGTGACTGAGGCGCCCCAGTCCCACGCTAGGGTCCCTCCCGCTAACGACCTCCAAAGCGGCTCACATCCCGACACCGGATCCTCCCGGCGCAGAAACGAGCAGGGAAGACATTGCCGCGCTCCTCAGGGAAAGGAGGAGGGGAGGCCTGGAGCAGGGGCAGCGCCCTCGAGCTGCGGGGCGCTGTCGGCCCACCCCTTGTCTCAGTAAAATCGAGGTTCCGGGAGCACGGCCGCACCCACCCCCTCACCCCTGTCCCCGCAGCTTTCCCACAGGCCAAGCCTCGCTCCTGCCTTTGTCCCAGGCCGTCCGAGCACTAGCGCCAGCCCCACGTCCCGGGCCACGGTGTCCGAGGCGGCCGCCCTGTGCTGGGCAGCAGCGGTGAGGACGTGTGGCCCAAGCCCTAAGTACTTACTCCTGGTGCTTCACCGCAACACCTCGCGGCCTCTGCCCTAACCGATCACCCGCAGGCACCCTGTTTAGTCAAGGAAGCCGGCCTGGCAAGCGGACAAAACAGGAGAAAGTGCATCTTTTACCGCGGGGAGTCCCAGCGTGGGGTGGGAGATGGGCAAAGTGGGGGCAGGGGCGCGGGCAGCGGTGGCTTCCAGGGACGGGAGAGCGAGTGGCAGGGATGACGGGCACAGCACCAGGAGCACGGTCAGCACGGCCATCACGGCCCTGCGTGGGGACAGACGGCAGCAAGCCTGCGGCGAGCCATCACCGTGCTGCACTGGGGAGACTAGCGCCGTGTTCTGCCGACCCAACTTCAGGAAAGGAAGGCTCTGTCCCAAGAACCAAGCTGAGCCGTGGCCCTTCTGGGACACCTGGGACACGGTGGCTGAGCTCTACTAACCAGCAAAACATGCCCCAGCTAACAGAGATGCCAGGAGTAGCTTCTGGAGGTTCCTCTCAGCTCAGCAAACTAATAAAAAACCAACTCGAACCTTCCCGTACGAGCCCAGAACGAACAAGCTCTGGGTCCGAGGCGCCTACTCTGAGAGCCGCGTGCGACACCAGACTCACTCTCGGTGGCAAGGGGGACCGCCATCCTGGAAAAGGGCAACAGAGCCCGGCCCCACAGGAAAGGCAGAGCCCGCGAACAAACCAGAAAAGAGACGTGTGTGTCTAACTGGACCCACGCAGACTCATGAACAACTCCCACCAGTTCACGAGCTGACACACGGCCGTGCTCCGAAAAATCAAACGAGGAGTAAGCCTGCCGCCGCACCCCCCCCCCCCCCCGCCTTGCTGGGGGAGGACGGTTTGGTTCCACGGTACTGAGAGCCGTTTGCATGTAATAAAAAATTCATCGCTAATTTTCTAACTCAACCACCTCCAAGAACAGAAGAGTGTCGTGTTGCTATCCCAAAAGTTCAGTCTCCCTCTCCCAAGTCATCACCGTCCCCTTCTCCCGGGTCGTCACCGTCCCCCTCTCCCGGGTCGTCACCGACGCCCTCTCCCGGGTCGTCACCGTCCCCCTCTCCCGGGTCGTCACCGACCCCTTTTCCCGGGTCGTCACCGACCCCCTCTCCCGGGGGGTAACAGTGGGCCCCACTCGGGGGCAGCCCCGGCTCCAACAGAGCCGCCCTGTCAGCAAGGTCCGCCCTCTCCGGGGCCCGTCTCGACACAAACAGGCTCAGAGCCTCATCAGCCGCCGATTTCCAGAGCGCAGAGGACGCCCGGCCTTCTGCCCACCGACATCACTCGAACCCGGCAAAGATGCGAGCGAGGTCCTGCCCCAGCTAAGTCCGACCTTCCTGCCAAACGCCGCGGCGGCAAGTTCCCCTCGCGGAGCCCGGGAGGCCCCCCTTTGGCTCTGTTTCAGACTCCCTGCGCTCGTCCCGTGAGGCCAGAGGCCGGCTTGCGTGACTCCTCAGAGCCAGCGCGGTGTCTGCCACACAGCAGAGCCGCCCACAAACGCGCCGAGAACGAAGGCGTGACTGACTTTTCCCAAAACCTCAGTCCTGTCGGCAGACGACGGGGTCGCCAGGGGACGGGCACTCCCCGCACAGCGGACGGCGGCCACGGCGGAAAGGGCCTGGCTGGGCCCTTGAGCCACCTGCCTCCACCTCAACTCTCCACATGTCCGCACGCCTCGACCGCTGCTGCCAGGGCCCTGCTCACAAGCAGACTGTCCCCCGACACCCGAGGGGGTCCCCTGCCCCGTGCCGCAGGCCTCGGACACCTGGAGCAGGCCTCCCGGCCCCACGGACGTCTCCCCGGCAGGGTCTAGCCGAGGACCAAGGCCGTGCCTCAGCATTCAGGGAAGGAGAAGCCACAGAGAGGCCACGGAAAGGAAGCACTTCCTCCCACACAGCAGACATCCCCCTGCCACCGCGGGCCTAAGTCCAAGCTCCACCGCATGACCCAGAACACCTCCAGGAACCGGCTCCTGCCGCCTCGCGGGCCTCCGCCATGCCCCCACACAGGGCCAGCAGCGCTTGGAACTGAAGGACATCGACGTTCGCCAGGTGTCTCCAGCTTGAGTGGGTTTGCACAAGCCACTTCCCCTACTTGGAGAACGTTCCCGGCCTCTCCCAGGAGCCGTGCCTGGTGCCCCTGTGCACCAGCTTGCCCCCTTCTGGGAGGACTCAGACACCGAGCACCGAGCACCGAGCACCCAGCACCAACCAGACGTACCGTAAATGCTCAGGCGGTGCTCACCTGTGGGCAACAGGAAAAAGGGAAAATCTGTAGGACGTGGCAGGAGGCAAGCGGAAGAAGACAGGCCTTGCTGTCGGAGGGGGATCCAGTCTTGCCACCACGGCGACCCGGCAGGGCCCTGCCCCCCGCCCCCCGTCTCAATCCTAACGGGATGCCCAGGTCTGCAGAGAAACAAGGACATCGATCCCCATCTGCCAGCCGCCACGTGAGGCAGTCAGTGCTCAGGAAGGGCTGGCCCCCGACCCCTCAGAGCCCGCGACAAACATCGCCGAGCTCTGATTAACCCGGGCAAGCGCCCAAGCCACACAGACACTCTGCTTAGCACAGCCCCACGTCACCGAGGATGAAGCCTGAGAGCAACGAGTCTGCTTTCTGGGGGTCGTTCGGTTAGGTCAGGCCCCTAGAGCCTCGCAGAAAAGACACGTCTGCAAAACCTGCTCACTTCAGGGCCCTGCAGGTCAGCCGTGGGCTTTCCACTCACAGGACGGGTTCCGTGGGCCCAGCCCACTTTCCAGAGACTTCCAGCCACGTCTTCTTGGGCGCAGAGGCCCCCCAGAAGCTCCTGCCTCTCGTCCTGCGGCAAAGTCGGCCACGATGCCCCAGAGCTCACAGGCCGACAAGCACGTACACACCGGTCCCCAGGAAACCCCTCACTCAAGACAGAGCCGCGGGAGCTGTCTGCCGAGAGCTGAGGTCCGTGCTTGCAGCATCACCGCAGCATCACTGCGGGACACGAGCGGGTCCCAGTGTTCGCCAGAAGCACGAAACTCCAGCGCAGTCCCATCACCTCCACCCCCACGTCTGCAGGCAGAGGCTTTACCAGCGTCACTGGCACAGCCCCACAGCTGCCCGTGGGCCCACTCCCTCCCTGTGACCCGCCCCGACCCTTCTGGTGTCGCTCACCTGCGAAGACACGGGTTAGCAGCAGGACCAGCAAGGTCCCCATGCAGACAGAGCACGGGCAGACCCAAGGAAAGCAGCCGTCCCATCTCCCAGGATGTTCGGGGCCCAAGGTGTCCCGAGGTGTGCTCATTCCATGGACGTGGTCCTCCAGCAGGCGACAGGGACAGCCCGACACGGCCAGCTACCACATGCCAGGAGCTGCGCCGTCGATCCCCTCTGCCGTCCCCGTTCCGTCGACAAGGAAGCTGGGACCCAGGCAAGCCCGCAAGCAGCCTCCACTGCACGGCCTTCCCGCCAGGGAGACGCCCCAATGCCCAGGCGTCTGCCGTTCCTCGGCCAGCGTGGCGAGGCCTGGTAGCGGCCAGAGGACAGGGAGCCCGAGTGAGCCCTCAAACCCAGACCTGTGCACACGCTGCGACTCCCCCTATTTCACAAGCACACGCCCTCGACAGAGTCCACAGCTCTCCCTTCCTAGAGCCAAAGCCTGCCCCTGTCCCTGCCCCATCTGTCCACACCCTTCCTCCCGCCCCCCATGCAGGCCTGTGACCTCCTGTCTTGTGTGCCGAGAACGTCCCCAGCCTCGGATCCGTCCCTGCGGCACTCCTGCTCCGTACCGGACTCAGTCACCTTGGTGTGCAAAGCTAAGCTGTCACGGCTGGCTGTCCTCCCTGGCCCACGGCCTCTGTCTTGTGCTGCACACTCACCTTGCCGCCCGAGGTCAGACGCTGCCCTGCCGCCTCCCGTACCATTCCTCTTGGCTGGCCCCACCACCACCACCAAGGCTCCCCGCGCGCAGGAACCCCCGTCCTAGGGCCGGCTGCCCTTCGTGCCGTCTGTGTGACCGAGGCAAGGAGCGTGTGCAAGCGAGGCCACACCTGCTGCACAAGCAAGCCCACCACACAGGCTGCCCCGGGCTCCCAAGACCAGGGTCACAGGAGGGACACTGGGGATCCTTGGCAAGGACACCTGCAGCCTCCGAGCCCCGCTGCAATTAACAGCCTGACGCGGTCCGGGAGGACGGCTTCCAATCAGAGCTTCGGGGGCCCCTCCCAAGGCAGGAGATTGGTAAAGCAGCCAGAGCCACTGGCCAAGACCTGGCGGCCCCGTGACGTGGCGTTCAAGAAAACCATGAAATCAAGTCGTCTGGAACAGGTTCATCTCCTCCGCGCTGCAGGGACTCAGAGAGTAAGGGGGGAGAAAAGGTGCCTCGTCCAGTGACCCACGTGCACGCTGTTCCCCGCCCTCCAAGGTCCTGCGCTCCTGTAATGAACCCCGCCGGTGAGGCACAGCTACCCGGAGCCCCGCAGCCCTTCCGGCCATCGCTGAGCCTGAGCGTGGCCTCAGGGACAGCCTCTCGCCTGTCTGCGAACTGCACGACCGCCACACGAGAAAGCATCGGGTGCCTTTAAGAAACTGGCTCTCAGGGCGCCTGGGTGGCTCAGTTGGCTAAGCCACTGCCTTCGGCTCAGGTCATGATCCCGGAGTCCCAGGATCGAGTCCCGCATCAGGCTCCCAGCTCCATGGGGAGTCTGCCTCTCCCTCTGACCTTCTCCCCTTTCATGCTCTCTCATTCTCTCTCTCGGTCTCTCTCTCTCTCCCAAATAAATAAATAAAATCTTTAAAAAAAAAAAAAAGAAACCGGCTCTCAGCGAGCCGCGCACCGGGGCCCCCAATTCGGCACGGTGGCGGAAGACACGGGGGCTCCCCCTGCATTCGTGCGTGGGCGACGAGGCGTCAGAGCCAGCGGCCCAGCGGCCTCGGGAAGGGAAGCTGGCGGCCGGCAGAGCAGGAAGAGACACCCCTGCCCAGGCCTCATGTCTTCTGACCGCCGAGCCACGTGAACACACTGCTTTTCACATGAGGGTCTCCAGTCCCTTAGGATCTGAAATCACACCTGCTGCTCCACAACGGTTCCCTGAAGACCACGGAAAACCACGGACTCCACTCCCCGCCCCCACCAACCGGGCATCATCCGGGCGCGGAGCTGCCTGGCACCCGCATCGCGCTGCTGCCCCCTCCACCAACACACGTGCCCGCAAATACAGGCCCGCTCACGGCAAAGGAAGCGCAAGACGACAGCCTGCAGGATGGAAATGGAAGAGCAGTGCGCAGATAAGGGTGGAAAATCAGCCAGTCTCGAGGGGCGTCGGCCTGTGCTCCCCCCGCGCCGAGGTCTCCTGCTCTGCGAGGCAGACCGGCGAGTGGGGGCGCACACGGCCAGCCCTCCCGGCCCGACGGCGGCTCGGGCTCCTCCACCAGCTCGGTCCGAGCGCGCCCCACACCGCCTCCCACCCCTCGTCTTGCCTGCGGCTCCCGACGTGGGCCCGGCAGCCTCCTGCGTGCCCACCTCCTGGAGGGCAGCCGGCCGAGGCGGTCACCCACGCGCACCACGCGCCGGGCCCACTCCGCGGCGGCCGCAGACCCGGAGCCTGGACCCCGGCACCCGGAGGAGACCGAGAATAAATAGGAGAACTCGAGGAAGAAGCCAGTGGCAACGTCTCCAAGCTCACCAGAGGACCCTGCAAACGCGCGCAGAGGAACCGCTACGGCACGGCAGGTTCCTGCCCGCACCGAGGGCCGGCCGCTCCCCGCCCCCAGCTCGATGCGCGTTACACCTATTTTAGACCATCGCCTTCACCTCGAAGTAACTGCACCTGTGACCTGGGTCACAGAACACTGACGCACACGGGACCGTGACCACGTCCCTCCTGAGAGACGGCACCCCCGCTCCCCGGAGGGCTGCCCAGACGGCACCCCGGGCCGCTCCCTCCCCGGCCAAGCCTTCAACACCAACTTCAGGCAACCGCCACACTGGGGGTTTGGGGACACAGGTCTGTCTGCTCTGAAACAATTTTTTATAATTTCATTTGCTTTCTCTCTCTTCCATTGCTCCTTGATTCACACAGATCTCTATCAAAATGCTATTCACAGAAGCCACCTCACCGCCAATCTTGCCGTCTATGTCAGACCGTCATCCTGGACCCCCAGCGCCGCTACAGGCCCGCGCCGTCACTGCGGTCACCGGCCCAGGAGTCCCCACGCTCGGAGTGCTAACAGCACTCAGCCACTGCCTGCTTCTCACCCCACAGACACCAGATCCCTCTTGGCGCGGACTTCCCGGCACGTCCGGGGACCGGAGCAAGGGAGGCGGCAACTCAGCGCACCTCTCACCCTGGGCTTCATGGCAACAGTGTCCTTTCCCTCCCTGCCCTCTGCGCACGCTCCCTCCACACGCTTGGTGCGTGTTCACACATACAGGGACACACACGTACTCTGCACTCCGTGAGACAGACCCGAATTCGCTTTTGAGTGAGAGAGGGTAAAAATGACGGACGACATCTCCCCAGTTTCCCCACAAAGGAGAGCGAGCGGGTTGCCTCCCGGCACAGACCCCACATCCCACTCGGGGAGCTGGGTGGAAGAAGGCAGGAGTCTGCCAGGACCGTCGGCACGCGTGCCCCCGGGAACGCAGGGTCAGCAAGCCTGGGAGACCCGTGGACGCGGCCCTTCCAGCAGGCACCGTGCCATCCCCTACTCCGCCCTCCCTGGCCTCCTCCAGTCGGCCCGGTTCCCCACAGGTAAGGACCACGACTGCCCCAAGCCATATCGCTGCCCGAGCAGCTGGCCTGCTCGCTAGCCCCGACGCCCGGACCAGCCAGAGCCGGCCATCCCAAAGCTGGACACGCCAGACGACCCGAGAGCACATGCAAAGGCTTCCTCCTGGGCCCACGGAGCAGCCTCGGTCGGGAGCACGTGCTCTTCAATGGAGGCTCAGGAATGCCAGACGCAAACTGTGGGCACACCGCCCAGGCCGCAAGCCCGTGGCGATCCACAGGACACACCCCTCTGCCACCAAGGCTCCTCCTTTGCCATCGTGTGACTCACCAAGAAGTGCAGAGACACTTGCTTTCAGCGGCCACCTGCCCGCTGGGCCCTCGGGCACCAGCCTGCACACAGTCCGTGAGCGCAGGCCACCTGGCGGGGCGGGGAAACCACTAGTCCCAAGCCCCAGAATAGGTGTTCCAAGGCACCAGCCACGGGGAGGACGCCGTGCCCAGCCTGCAGGCAGACAGCCCTCACTGCCCCGACCGATGGGGACAGGCAGCCGTCCCCCCCACGGTCCCCAAGCTATGTGGGGGCGGGCGGGGGGCAGGGTCCACCCACCCTTCCTGCCTGTGACTGTTTCATCTGTGAGTGTCAGCAGTCAAGAAGGGAAGGGAGGACACGTCCGTTCCCTCTCGAGCGCCGCTGTCCCGGTGCCTTACAAAGCAAGGCTTCGTCTCCCCCCCACAGACGGAGGCCGGAGAATCAGAACAAGGCTGACCCAGAGCACTCTCCCGCCCCCCCCCAGCACTCCCAGCTCCTGTGACAGAGAGCGTGAGGACAGACGTTCTGCAGGAAGACACGCCCGGGCCGCGAGAGGAACCCAATGCAGGACACACACGATGTGCTCACGTGGGGCAAGGACCTTAAAACAGAGCTCCAAGCCCCTGGGCTTTAGGCCACACACTTGACTCCACCACGAGGACACAGAGAGCACTCGAGGCCACTGGCGACAAGCCTGCCACGGCCTCCGTGGAACTAAAGCCTGGTGAAGATGTCAGGGCAGGAGGAACCACTGTCCAGGGCCCCGCTCCAGCCCCAGGGTCCCCACTCCTGGCCACCGCCACCCACCAGCCCAGGGCAGACCCAAGGCGGGTCAAGAAAGCAAGAGCAGGGGATCGGATAGGGGATCGGAACAACGCCTCCTGGTCCCACCTCTGCCCCATGTGGACTCTGATCCAGCAGCACTGAGTCCGCGGGGGTGGCCGCCGATGCCCCCTCCACCCCAGTCAGCACCCCGGCACCTACCCGCACCGGCGCTCGCCTCTCCCTACCGCTGGGACGCCTTCCTCCCCCTTCCCCTGCTTCCTCCCCATCCGCAGGGCACCACATACCGGGGGTCTGAGGAAGGGTCTGCTGGACAGGCCCAGACGCTGTCCCCACGACCCCGGGGGCCTGAAGCCCGCGCAGCACCAGAGCCGCGCTGTGTACCGTGCGGAGACGCCAGTGACGCCTCGGCACGCTGTCCCAAGACGCCCAAAGGCAAACAGCACAGCTGAGGACTGGGAGTCCGGGCTTGCACGGCTAACAGTGTGAGCCTCGCTGAAGAAATAGCAGCGAAGCACGATCGCCTTGCCCCGTGCCCACCGGCATCTGCTCTTTGAAGCACAGTCCCACTGGGCCTCTAAGAGCACGGACCTGCCCCCTCCCGGGGCCCTGCTTCACGGACACGCGGGCTCCCAGCCGCTTGGCGCTCGCCAGGCCGGCCACCCTCCAAGCCTCGGCCCCTGGCTCGTGTCGGCAAAATCGGAGCCCGTGTTTCTGGACAGCCGCCCCTGCACGAGCACCGACCTCCCACTCCGGCAACTCAACACTGAGAGCCACCTGCTCTGCCCTCGAGAGGACAGGAGCCCTCTGGCTTGGGACACGAATGACACCGACCGCGAGGAAGGACATCGGCGCTCAAGGCCCCAGGCACTTAACCAGGCGTGCTCACTCCTCAGGGCCACAAAGCTGACATCCGAGGCTGTCGGGCGAGGGAGGCCAGAGCTAATGCTGCCCGGTACCACGCCCCCTGCTCCCTGCAGCCTGCCCAACACACCGGGCCTCTGAAGGTCCTGGGAGCTGCTAGGAAAGCAGGCAAGGCTAGCCCCAGAGAAGGCCTCCAGCTGTGCAGCTCATGCTGCAGCCCCTCCCCGCCTCCTCCCCACCACCCCTGCAGTGGAGCCCCCAGCCCCTCCCCGCTGCCTGGGGAGGGGGGCCTGGGCACGGATGAGGGAGGGCCGGATCCTCCCACACCCCCAGGAGGAATTCGGTAAAGCCTCTCCAAGTCTGCAGCAACTAGACACGGAGATGCTCCTCTCTCTCCAACGTAATCCCCTGAGAACCCAGCAGAGCCTAATTTGTCTAAATCCTTCTATCTGGCTTTAGACTTTTTAAAACCAATTTAAAAGAAGGTACAGAAGTAGACGAGCCCTATCTACAGAGCTGGAGAAAAGCCCTCCGAAGTGCTTCGAGCACCGAGCCAAAAGTGCAGACCACAGACGCCCTTCCATCTGGGACCAGCCTCACCATCTGCGGGGCCCCGGCGAGCGCACGCAGGGGCAGCCCCCGAAGAGTGGGGCAGAGCTCCTCTGGGAGAGCACGTCCCTGTTTCCAGTCCCCGCGGGGCTGCAAGCCTGGCCTGCCGGGGGCACGCAGAGACAGAAGGGCCAGGACTGTGCCCAGACTGGTGTCGGCTCACCGTCGTGCGTCTGGAAGGGCCGCAGCTGGGCCCACGGGGGAACGGGCGTGTGGGGGATGCCGCTCCCTCCACACCTCGCTGCACACCCCCGCTTCCAACAGCAGGCACAGGCCAGTCGAACTCCCACCTGAAACCTCACTGGCAAGCTAGGCATGGCTGGGGGCTGCTCCCCTGGGGCCCAGGACAGGGCTGCAGCTGAAGGAAGACAATTGTCAGGAAGCTCTCTGTACACTCGTCTTATATTCCCCCCGGAACACGGCAGCAGGAGTGACACAGGCGCCTTGTCACCGCGGCCAAGCAGGCCAGAAGAGGCCCCATCCTGAGCCACGACGACCACAAACACAAATGCACAAAAACAAAGCAGTCTAACACCCTCAAGACTCACTCACGAAATGCTCACCGAATGCCACCGGCTGCCAGCCCCTCGGCGCCCACAAAGGCCAGCCACCCCCAAGCCCCCAGAGCCCCTGCAGACAAGGGTCTGCTCTTCTCTCACGCGACTGAAGACGGCAAATAGCCAGAAAGAAATTAGACACGTAAAGGCAGAAGCCGGGCTCAGCCACCAGGACAACGAGCTGCTACTTAAAGCCAAGAATCAATCACGGGGGCGTCTGCTCGCGCTGCCAGCCTCCACAGGGAGGCACGGGGCTGGGACGGACTCCGAAGCCTCCGGCCTCTGCCCACACACCCCTGGGGGCCACCGGGGCACAGGCCCGACGGAGCGCCAAGCGTGGGTGAAGGCGCCTCTCCGGGGCCGAGGCCACAGGACGACGGCTCTCGGCAGACCAAGGAGCGCGTGACGGAACAAGGGAAAGGTTCAGGGCTGAGGCCACAGGGGGCCGGCCCGGGAGCCCCGTATGTGAAGCCCTCGCCTGCCTCCTCCTCCTCCGGAACCCCAGAGGAAACCAGGCCAAGACCGAGGTGCCTGATAGCCCGGCCACCCTCTTGAGCACCAGCACCGCCTCGTGTACCAACAGACCCAAAGCCCAGGGGATCAGAGGTGGCGACCACAGCGAGTGCGGCCATCAAAGGGTCCGGGTTGGTCAATGACATGCTCTCTTGGAAGGAATCGTGGGCTCGGCCTCACCCGCCCAGGGAGACTGGCCCACAGACCTGTCCCCTGGCCTGTGAACAAGTGCTGCCGAGAAACGGCCCGGCCAGCGCCCGGTCCCCATGCCCACTGCAGGTGACACACCAGTTTTGGGGACACGGCCGTCAGGCTTCAACAAAACCCGTCCGTCCTCCGGCCCTCCTGGCGCGTCCGTGCCGGCAAAGCTGCACGCTGCCCGATAGCCAGCACGCCCTCCCAGCCCGACTGAAACCAGGCCGGATCCGGCATAAATGGACGGGGTGGAGCCCAATCCCAGAGGCGCACCCACCACCAGCAAACTTGCTTCCCGCGTGCAATGAGAGGCCTGCCCCAGAGGCCTCGGCCCGCATCCCGTGCCCACCTAGTCAGGCCCCGCCAGGCGGAAAGCGCTCCGCATGCTCGCTGAATGCCAGCCCGCGGGAGGCTCCTGGCCGTCTGGCGGCGCTAAGGCTCCGTGGTGAGACCTTAGAGAGCGCCCTGCCCCAACTCAGTGATGCCACTCGAGTACCAGGACGGAAACATAAAGAACACAAGTTTTCGGAAGGCGATTTAGCACCATCTGTCCATTTCAAACACGTATGTCTTTTGAGGTAAAAAAAAAAAAAAAAAAAGCCTACTTCTAAGAATTTGTCCAGCCAATAGGGCGCTGCTTCCAGAGGCTGAAGTCACTCGACACAACACCGTGGGGCCCTTCAATGCACTAGAGCTCGGTGCTGGTGGAAGTGACGAGGGTGCAGAACCCACACTGAGCACCGAGTCGGAGCGCGCCACGGGACCGTGGACCAGGCGGTGCACAGACTGGAGCAGCCCTGGGCCCCCTTCTCTGACAACAGCACCCTGGGCTTAAGAGCCATGTGATGGGGACCGGGCAGTGGTGACACGGCGTGGAGCGTGGGCCCCACGCAAAACAAAGGCTTCCTAAGGTGCGCGCCTCGGCACCCCCTCCCCAGCCTGCCGTCGCCCACAGGTGTCCTTCGCGGAGGTGGGACGCACGACTGGCCGTGTGCCCACCCGAGCAGCTGCCGTGACGGCCAAGGGCACGTGACCTCCGGCACGCTGTCAGGACCCCTCTGGCTCCGATCGTGTCCCAACCCGAGACGTGGGGAGCCACTCACCTGCTGGCCACTACAGTCGGTTTTGCCTTTGTTAAAACTCCAAACACAGGGCACCACACGGCGCGGCTCCAAGACGGGGCGTCAGCAGCACACACGTGCCTGCGCAGCCGTCCGGCTGCCCGGGGACACGCCACATTCCGTGAGCCTGCGCCCCTGCCGATGGCCATGCCTGCTGTCCCTACGCTTCGGCTATCAGGAACCAGGCCACTGGGGACATTTAGGGACAGGTCCTCACGAGGTCACATTTTCATTTCTCTTGGCTACGAACCCAGAACTGCCAGGTCCTGTTGTAAGCATACGAGAAGCTGCCAATCGGCTTCCCAAGCGCAGGGCTGCCCTCCCCTCGCCCCTGCCGCGAACGCACGCCGCCGCTGCTCGCACCGTCACCCCTGCTGCGGCCAGCCTCTGGTCCCAGCCACTCTTCTGGGCCCGTCGCGGCACCTCGTGTGACCCTCTCCTGGACCCCCGAACAACCACAATGTGGAACGCGTGTCATGTTCTTATTCCCGTCCACAGGCCCTCTTCTGTAAGGTTTTCTGTTCAACACCTCTTGCCCAGCTTTTAAAGACTGGCCTTTGTCTCGTTCACTCAGAAGAAGGCCTCACAAGTCCTGGATACGAGTCTTCCGTCAGGCCTGTGTATCCACTGCAAATACTTTCTCCCTCCTAGAAGAGGGTTTGCCTCTTCCTTGTTTTAATTGTTCTTTCCAAGAGCATAAATACTTTTTCACTTTGGGGAACTCCAAGTTACCAATTTGCCACATCTCTGGTGCATGCTTTTGGTTCCTAACCTTCCAGAAGTCTTGGTTTGCACCCCAGACAGGTGCGCGCCCCACTGGTGGAACGCCGGAACGTTGGAGACAAGAGTCCGGACCTGACCACGCAGACATCTCGCTGCACCAGCACCATCTGTGGAGACTGACTCTCGGCTGAACTATCTCGTCATCTACACAGAAACCAGCAGACTCCAGAGTCTTGAATGATTCCCGAACTTTCTAGCCTTTTCTGTTGACACATGTGTCTATCCTTACGCCATTACCACACTGCCTTGACCGATACGGTTTATGGTGTGTCCTGAAATCAACCTTCGTAAGCCCTTGGTTTTTTTCAAGACCGATACGGTTTATGGTGTGTCCTGAAATCAACCTTCGTAAGCCCTTGGTTTTTTTCAAGAATGAGTCTATAAGATTTTAGAATCGGTCTATTGATTTCTACCAAAAAAGCGTGCTGGGACTTTGGCTGGGAAAGCACTGGATGTACGGACCAATTTTAGCAAACTGGCATCCCAACAACACGAACTTCTCTAATCCGCGAGCACAGCGCCTCTCTCAAGAAGAACTTACACTTTACAACATACAGATTTCATCAAATTTACCCCCAAGCATGTCACGTTTCTGAGGCTACAGTCGGTGGCACGTACTTCCAACGGCTGGCTGCCAGTGTGCAGAAATCCAGTCCACTTTGTGAGTTGTCTTTGTAACCGTGAGCCTGTTAGACTTATCGATTCCCAGTGGCTCTTCAGATTCCTTGAGATTTCCTCCGTGGCTGATCGTCTTGTCTCGAACCAGAGACAACTTTACTCCTCCCTGTCCAGCTGCACGCCTTTCTTCCCCTCTCCCACCTCTGCCATGGCCCGCACCGCCACCGCCACACACAAGGGGTGGGGAGAGGGCATGCAAGCTGCTGGGTTGGCAGGGGCCGCGCCTGGGGGGTCCCTTCCATTCCTACTTTGCTCAGAGGTTTTCGTTATGCAAGGGTGCTGAGCTCTCACAAATGCTCCTGCATCTATGGAGCCGGCCTGCGCCCCGCGCTCATCTACGGTCACACGAACCAGCGGGTCACATGAACCAGGGCTCTGAGGGGAGGCGCTCTTACGTTGCTACAGGTGCTCCCTTCTGCTCTGTCTGCGGCCCCCCCCCCGCCCCCAGTTAGTCCTTCTTTGGTGCCCCAGTCACATCCAGGCTGACACGGATGCAAAGAGTGTCTCCTGGTGTCCGCCTTCAGCACCTTCAAATCCTTCCCCGCTGGGCCGCGCTCCCGGGGCAAAGCTGTCCACACCCGGGCATTCTGCATGCTGGCGCTGAACCCCTCACTCGGCGTTCTGAGCCCTGAGATGGGGCATCCAAGCATCACATCCACCCACCCTCCTCCCCACTGCAGCCTCCCCGGGGAGCACGGCGCCCCAGCCAGCCTAGAGCAGCATTCCCTCCCACCCAGGACTCTCCAAGTCCCGAGGCCCACCTGCCTCCAACCCAGGTGACCCGCAGGCTGGAGACAGGTGTCCAGCAACGTCCTTGTGGACAAGCCTGCCTGGCAGGTGAGGAAAGAGCCAAGGGGCTTCCCTGCTGGTTTACACTGCCTGACCCGCCCCGGGCAACTCCACCCAACTGTCCTGGCACCGCTGGGCTGCTCGGGGCCTCGGAAAACCCAAACTGGGAGCAGGGTGACAAGAGTCACACCATGTGGACTCCAGGGGGTTTGGTCTTGCTGAGTGTCACACCTGGTCTCTGTTCCCAACCTCTGTAAGGCCACAGGCCCCTCCGAGAATCCGCGAAAAGCCACAGCCCTGTGCACAGAGGCCGGCCCGCGCAGAGAGTATCTGGTCTGAAACGTCAGAAGCTCACAGACACCACGCACTTAAGGACGATGAGGAATCCGGTCAAGAGTAGGTGTGGGACAGCCAACGGGGGCCGGCCAGCCGCCCACAGGTGCCTCGCACTCCTGCTCCTCTGGGCCCGGCCGCAGCACACGAGTCCCACGTGGAGCGGCGGAGAACCAGGAAGAGCTGCAGGCAGCAGGCGTGCAGCCAGAAATCCCCAGGGACCCCATGGCTCTCGAGGTGCAGGAATCAGGATCACGGGGGCGGGGGTGCCACCTAGTGGCGGCAGCCCTCAAAGCCCAGGTGACACCGGACATGGGCCAGGGCCGGGGTCGTGACGCGTGCCAAGTGAGTGCCTTCAGTCCCAAAGTGACAACAATGCCTTGGCCTAAAGGCCAAGACACTCAAGCCCACCAAGTTGAAAGGCCCTCCTTGTTCCTCTAGCTCCTACTTCCAGGGCATCTGCTGTACTCCAGCCCACCACCGTCTCCGGGAGCTGGCTGAT
>CM052805.1:32912364-32923650 GCA_028533885.1 Nasua narica
GTGAAGCACCTCTGCAGCGTGGGACTCTGCTCGTCCCCACGCGCACGGTGAGGCCCACACTGCACTGCCGGCAGCAAGAAAACCGGCCCGGAGCCAGGCGCAGACTTGCAGAGGGCCGCCCAGGCCAGGGGCCGGCAGAGACGCCAGATCCACACACTCTCCTATCCCCGACCCCAAGGGGGCCCGGCCTCCCGCTTCCTCTCCCTCGCCGGGCCAGGCCGCCCAGCGTGAACACACGACACACACAAGCAGGCGACCAGGCAGATGCCCCGCCCCAGCTGGCGGTCAGCTCCCCGCACACCAGCCACCCTCAGGCTTCGAGTCAGACCAAAGGGCCGAAGGAGCAGCCGCGCTTTCCCTCTGGGCCACAGACGGCCGCCAGCTGTGGCCCAGCCCCGGGCCTGACCGATGCCGAGTGTGCTCCGCGGCCCACGCTGGGCGTTCAGACTGCCGGCGGCTGGTCCCATCGGGCACGCGTGGGCCTCTGATCTCCCACACAAGGAAGAAGTCACGGAGGTTTCTCTTCTGACGAGGCTCCCTGGGAGCAGGAGGGAAGCTTTCCGGGGAGCTAACAAGCGCAGAGAGCAGGAGGAAGCACAGAACAGTCAGGCCCCGCTGGGCCGGCCCTATGGGAGCCCGCGTCCTGCAGGTACGGTTCCAGCGTGACCAGCAGCCGCGCGGAGAGCCCACGAGTGGAGTCAATAATGCCGACGGGAACTGCCACAGGGTCCGGGGCCAGCAGGACAGGGTCGCCACAGGACAGCCCTTTAAGGAAGGTTCTCAGTCCTGGCCCAGTGTCCCGGAGCAGCGGGACAGACAACCGGGACACTAGGGTCTAGCGTCCCACGAGCAGACAGAACAAAAGGCTCCAGGAACACGACAGCTCCAAGGACTCGTCTTCCACCACCCGTCTCCCAGGCCGGAGCCACCAGACAGGGCTGAAGCTGTGGGGAGGGGCCAGTCCGTGCTGGGGCCCAGAGGGTACTGGGGACCGAGGGACAGGCAGTCACGCTGAGGAAAGAGGGGCGGCGAGCCCCAGAAGGACAGGTGGCAGAACGCAGGGCACTGGGAGCAGCGGGCGGTGGAACGATGCCCACCCTGGCCGTCCTCCCCATTGGAGAACGAGACGCCAGCTCCCTACCGGGAGCCCCGCCACGGCCCCTCTGCCTCGCGCCTTGCCCCCCGCAGCAGCAGCTCGACACCGGTGAGCCGAGCCTGCTGCGGGGGCCCACCGGGCACGACATTCCTCCACGACAGTGTTTCCCCTTTTCCCCCCAAAACTCAGTTCATCTGCACTGTTTGTTTTTGCCTGAAAGGAACGGCCTGCCCCCAAAGCAATGACTCCCTCAGCATCCAGGAAGAAGTCCTTTCGCAAAGCCCGACGCCGCAGGGCCATCGGATCTCTGCCAGCGCTCTGCCAGCCAACCTTAAACGAAGAAGTTACCAGAACTCCAGCAGGAGAGTCACTTCAGTCCTGTTCCCCCCCACCCCCACGGTGCAAGTACTTCATCCGACCCGAGTGTCCCCGGCAGGAGCCACCCCGGCAGCCTCTAGCAGGGCAGCTGCCGGCGACGCCAGGGAGACAGGGCTGCGCTACCAGCTGTGCCCGCCGGCCCCTGCGCCCCGAGGCACTGGCGCCCACCCCACCCCGGCCTACCTGATGCTTAAGCCCGTGCTCTGCTCCAGCCGCTCCCAGCTCTGCAGCTTCGCCAGCAGCTTCTGGAAAGACAAGGAGGTCTTGAGCTAAGAGCACCGTGACCCCAGCATCTCCCTTCCGAGGTCTCCGTGGCCACCTACGGTCCTTTGTCACACAAACCCACCCCAGTCCCCAGACCAAAGAGCCCCACGCAGAAGTGACAGCGATGTTGAGTCTCCCCGATCCCTCGGAGGAGCCTGCTCTTCTCTCTGAGCAGACACCCAAGCGCCCCGAGTCTGCCCAGGGCACAGCGCTAACTCCCACGGCCAGCAGGCTCAGCGCGTCCCCTATTCCCGGCCCCGCAGAGCCAGGTCACAGCGCGAAGCACCGCAGAACAGGGACAGGGGTGGCAAACAGCCTCATGCTTGGTCACATAAAAACAGCAGGGCAGACCTGGGCGCTGAAAGCACGAGAAGGCGCTGCCTCTCCCATGCCGCAGGGGCTCCGCAGGACGCCGGCCCCAGGCGGATGCACCCCCAGCAGGCGTGGCCGACCAGGGCCCGGCACCTCGCAGGGAGAACAGGAGAAGGTGGGCACACCCCACCCGGCACTGCGCGCCGGGCTGCCTGATCCTGCGTCTCACACTCTCTCCCACACTCCCCCCGCGCCCCACACTGGAGTCCTCCCCCCACCTTCTAAAACGTAAGCCCGGGGAGGGCGAGGGCCACGTGCCTCTGTCTGGCCTGCCCCCAGCTCCGGCTGGGCCAAGCGTCACTGCATGCACGCAGTCACTCGATGGCCCCGTCCGTGTGGGGCACGGGCTGGTGAACAACTCTGTCGCCAAAGCCGATGCTCAGGGACCGCCTACCAAGGGCCAGGCCCTATGTAAGCACGGGACGTGAATCCACTAAGCCCTCACAACCCTGCACAGCAGAAACGCTACTCCTCGTTACAGAGGCAAAGAGCTTACATAACTTGCCCAGGGTCACACAGCCGGCAAGCACCCACGGCAGGATTTCACACGAGGCAGCATGACTCCAGAGACCGAATCTTAACCAATTCCGGAACTGCCCAGATGAAACACTCCTCCATCTGGAGCTGCATCTCCAGGCTATGTTCCTGTGTAAGCCAGCATCCTAGAGGGGATCGGCTCCCACCCTGCGAGGGCCCAGGCAGCCCGTCCGGCCGAGGGCAGGCAGCTAGCAGCACACTCCCACCCCCCAGGAACCCCCAGAGGGCCGTGCGGCTGGTAGGTGACACGGCACAGGAGGGCAGCAGGACCCAGGCTCAGAGGCCAGGAAGCTAAGCGCTGCTGTCCCTTCTGTGCCCGGGGTGAGACAGAGCTAACGCGCCCCCACGCGCACACGGGAGAAGAAGCTGGTCCTCCCCACGTGTCGCCGCTCTGATTCCCCACGCCGTGTCCCCCGCCCACAGGAGGAACCGTGACCACCGGCCCACCGCGCTCACCCAGCCAAGTGTCCCCACCACGGACGGGCTCACGAGTGCCCGCACGGGAGGCCGGGCACGGTTCTGTGGCCGCTATTCACCCCAGCACAGCAGTCTAGCGCTTCCACACTTCAGGAGGGGAACTGGAAGGCCAGACAGAAACCCCCAGGACCCCCCAGACAGCAGGCACCCCCAGGGGACAGCCCACTGTCCCCCAGGCCCCACCTCCTTCTCCAGCTCCAGGGCGACCAGACTCTCCTGCATCTTCTCCTGGCGTCCCAGCCGCCGCCGCAGCCCCTCCAGCTCCTCCCTGAGCAGCCCGTTGGTCTCCCGCATCTCCCTGGCAAGGCCAAAACAAAGTCCCTCAAAATGCCCCGTGGCCGGAAGGAGGAGCGCAGCCTGGCGCCGCCCGCCCGCGCCCGCCTCACCGCAGGTAGGCGCTCTCCTCCCGCAGCTGCTTCAGCTCCCGCTCCAGCCGGGGCAGCCGCACCAGCTCCGACTTCATACTCTTCACGACCGCGGCATCCTGCTCCTGCAGGGACAGCTTCTGCTCCAGGTCCTGAGGGAGGCCAGGGACAGAGAGGACAAAGTCGACCACGGAGAACCGGCCCCCTCCAAAACACCAGGCGTGCCTCTGCCATGTCCCCCGTGCTGGTCTCCAGGGGCACCCCGACGCGGCCTACAGGCCGGGGTCCCACCTCTGCGCCGCACTGCCCTCGGGCCCGGGCACACAGCTGCCTGGGGGCAGGCAGCCTCGGCTCCCCGAATCAACCCCTCAGTAAGACACGGCGCTCCCACGGCCAGACCCGCTCCTGCCGCACCGGCGCCCGTGAACAAGCGAGTCTTCTCCACGTGGACGACAGCCTTTCCTCTGCGCTCTGCGGTCCCCTTGAGACACACTGGGGACAGCTGGCCTCCATCAGTGACAAGTCACCGAACAAGCTCAGTGCGCGAGACCAGGACCAAACCAGTCAGTAGACAAACATTAACAGGGCCCGGCTCTGCGCCAGGTACGCAGTCGAGCAGCGGGCCCAGGCGACGCCGGACACAGACGAGGTCTCCGCACGTCGGGGCCGGGAGAAAGGCAGGCACCACACTGGGCAGGCGAGCACGTTCTGGGAGGCGGGCCAGGGGGCTGAGCAGGAGTGAGGGGCCAGAGCCCGGCAGGCCCCAGAGCCAGAGAACAGCACGTGGGCGGGCAGAGGCAGGGCGAGCCGGGAGGCTGGAGGCCTGACAAGGAAGCCAAGCTGGGGGCAGGTGGGGGGGGCAGCAGCCCCGGCCCCGAGCGCAGGCAAGGCACACACAGAGATGAACAACTGTGTGAACACGGCGGACACGGGCCGCTCACGGTCCCCGGACGCCCGAGTGTGCCCCGGCTAAAGCGGCAGGATGGCCGAGACCACCACCGGGACATCCGTGGGCACGGCCTCGCCTGAGACTGGGGAACGCACCCTGATCCTCTGCTCCTGGTCGGCCCTCGCTTCCTGGCTGGCCTGGAGCTCCTGAACCTTCTGATTGGCCTCCTGACATTTCCTGTCGAGACAAAAGCACATCGTGTGCAGGAGGTAGGTGGGAAAGCCAGCAGTTGCCCTCACCTGGAGGCTCTCCCGAGCGGGCCCCCAGAGCGCTGTGGCCTCAGTCTCCTCCCGCCAGGGTGCTGGCTAAGTCCGCGACACACCCCCAGCTTTCTTCCCTCGCCTCTGCTGCACGCCCCCGGCACCGCCGCAGCCGAGGACCCTCCCGTGACCGTCTCGCGTCACACCCCCGACCCTCCCCAGGAGCATCCAAAGCTCTCCTCGGACAACATCCACGACGGGAGAAGCCTGGATCACAGGGAGAGAATTCCGCCCTCTGACCTTTCAGACTTCTGTGCCTGCTCAGACACTGCCTCCGCCCGGACGGCCCCACAGCCCGCCCCAGGGGCGCCCCACGCGGCCTTTAAAGCCTCGCTTTGTGCTTCCCCGCAAGCTGGCATCCCAGCCCCTGGAAAGGAAAGAAATGACTGCTCCCCACTGCTGTTCTCAGAACACTGAAAACACTCATCGTCCTCACTCCGGTGGCCCCTGCGTCGGCCGCCAACAGCCTATGGCCGGGGAGGACAGAGCAGAAGGGCACCAGGAGGTCCTCGGGGCTCGGCACGGGGACAGCACGCATGGTCACTGGGTGCTCAGACCACAGAGAGCCCAGGACGACGAGCCCGGGCCCTTCTGGCAGGGTCTCCCTCACGGGCCCGAGCGGGCTTCAGGCGGCCTGGCCCCAGGGCGCCCCACGGGCGGGCTCACCCAGCGACAGGGCAGGCCCGCCCGGCACAGCCACTCACTTGTGCTGCAAGGCCAGCCGCTCCTGGAGCTCCTGCTTCTCGCACTCCAGGTTCTTCACCTGCATCTCCTGGTTCATCACGCTCCACTGCAACTCGGAGACCCTCCCCTTCAGCGCGCTGATGGTCTGGGGGTGCGGGGGGCACAGCTGCTTACAGGCTGCGATGCACATGCAGACGCGAGCTCCTGACCCACACCCCCACGGACAAGTGCCCCTGAAGCAGCCTGCACCGGCCACCCCCACCGCGGGCAGGGACTGAGCCACCTTCTCCTTTATGACACACCACCTGGGAGGAGACGCCACCCGTCAACCCAACCCCAGAGTAGCCGGCCTGCAGCCTGTCTTGCGTTTCCCTTAAGCCAATGGGAAAAGACTGGGTCGTGGTGATGGGCTGCCAGCCGAGATAGCCCCGTGCCCCATGACATCTGTCGCTTGGGACCCTCGCTAATGCCCGATGGGCTTGTGCGGCTCTCCCTCCACACCTCCCCTGGCCTCTCCGCCCCGAACAAATCCCCACCGTGCCCCCACCCCAGCTCCCTGGGAACCACAGCCAGGTCCTGCTCAGAGGTCAGCAGTGGGGGACTAAGACCATCTTCAGATCAGAGGGGCCACGGGAATGCCATGCAGACCTCATGCCCTCAACGAGAGGGCAAGAATGGGGCCAAACATCCACCCTGGGGGAAAGCGCAGGCATGCCTCAGCCAGGAAGCCGGGGCTAGGGCGGCTGGCCCCGGGCTTCAGGAGCTTTAGGGGCAGACCTGTCGCCCTCGCATCAGACCGCGCCCTCACCAGGCGACCTCCTAGTGACCATCTGGTGACTGCTCTCTGCCTGTGGCTTTCCAAGGGAAGCCAGCTCACCGACCAGGCACCAGGGAAGCCCACTCAGAAACATCCTTGTAAATAACCTCCTGGAGCAGAGAACAGGGACCCAGTCTGGCAGTCCCAGGGCACCCCTGCCAACAAGGAGGCCTGACAGGCTCTCGCCTGGCCCAGGGGCCCACGCCAACCCAGGACCCACATTCCCCAGGGGAGGCTGACACAGGCCATCCACTTCCCGTACTCCATGCATCTGCACCGTCTGCCCGGTTACAAGGATGCCCATCAACCCAGGCATCACAGAAGAATGAAGCTACGAAACCACATTTCACTAGGAAACCAGCCTTTGAGAAGTCTTTGTGAATCAAATTAGCGCACGCTGGACACCAGGCACTGCGCGGGACACAGGGTCAGACGGCCAGCCGCACACACAACCCGGCCGTGGGGAAGCCCGGCAGTCAGCAAAAGGACTTCCCGGTGACGAGCACACAAGCCAGGCACGGTGGAGAGAGTGCGTGTGAGGGCAGTGACGATGGAGTCACCAGGGAAGGCTTGTCCCAGGAGGCACAAAGGAAGGTCCTCTATCCTGACTGGCCGCCACCTTCCCACCCCGGGCCCCTGCTTCATCCTCTTTCCAGCCTGTGTGGCAAGGGTGTCCCTGCCACCTCGCAGGCCCTGCCCTCCCCCGTGGGCCCCAGGCCAGCCTCCAGAGCGCAGCCCAGGCAAGCCAAGGATGACACAGGGACTTGTCTTGAGGGGGATCGCGGCTCCTCTCCGCCCAGCATCCACATCAGAAGACAGACATAGGAACGACCTTAACACGCTTTCCGGCATCGCCAAGGCAAAAATAACCTGCAGCCTGCTTCCCGAGACCTGTCAGGTGGAGAAGAGCCCGCAGAGACAGAGTACCAATGATCCTGGGCCCGCTCCCTCCGCAGGCAGCGCCCAGCTTCCCCTCACTGCGCCCGGGACCCACAGCGTCACGGCAGAGGGGCAGGGAAGCCCAGCGGAGTCCGAGCTCCACCAGCATCGATGATTGCGTTCTGTTTCTAAAGCTCATACAACCTTCAACCGGTAAAGACAGTAAGGACTACAGTTCATCCATGCGCTGGCTTCAAAGACCTTCTCAAATACTCACAGACCTTCCAGCAATCAAAGAAACGCAAATCCAGGGGCAACACTTACATCTTCGGAAAGGGGAGTAAAAAACACAAGTCTTTGCAGAAGATACCACCATCTATGACAGCTAAGGCCACAGGGAACCAGAGCCCTCAGCAACGCCGCCAGGACCGCACAGCAACTGGTAGCGAAAGCCAGGCGCTGTCCCCAGAGGCCTGGAACCCCACTCCTGGGAGTCCATCCCAATCAGTAACAGAAATCAAAAGCTACCTGCCACCCACCACGAATATGTACACATACACACATCTTCCGTGATGCGTGCACAGGAGAAAAGTTTTTAAATGACACAATGCAGACTATTCAACCATTAGAAGTCATAATTATAAAGACTAAGTGTTTGATTTATAAACTGAAGGCCACGGAGCAGAAAACAAGTATTTTTTTTTAAATAGGCTTATTTATGTGAGGGAGAGGGGGAGAGAGCAGGAGCACGGGAAGGAGAAGGGGCAGAGGGAGAAGCAGGCTCCCCACCGAGCAGGGAGCCCGACCCAGGACTCAATCCCAGGATCCTGAGATCATGGCCTGAGCTGAAGGCAGACACCCAACCACCAGAGCGCCCCAGGCGCCCCGGAAGATGAGCATCTCTACTAGGATTACTAGGACGCGCACACCGCGCACAGGTGGCAAGCAGGCAGAGGAAACTGCCCAGCGCCCCAGGGCACCCTCACCGCTCCCCCAAAGACGCCCCCTCCCGGGACAGCCCTCACCTCGCCGGCCGCGGCCAGGCCGTCCTCCTTCTCCCGTAGCTTCTGGCCGGCAGCAGCCAGGCTCTGCTCGCACAGCCTGTGGCGCTCCAGCTGCTCCTTCATCTTCTCCTCCGCCTCGGCCTCCCGCTCCTGCAGCTGCCGGATGCGCGTCAGCAGCTCCTGGTTGCGATCCACCTCGCGCTGCCGAGCAGAGACAGTGAGTGGGAGCAGGGAGGCCCACCCCAGCCATCCCTCAGGACGGGGCCCCAACCCCGGCCGGCCACACGGCAGGCCCCGCTCACAACACCAGAGGCAAGGTCCCTCCAGGCACGTCCTCCCCCACAGACCATCTGAGGCTGGGAAGGCAGCCCCCGGACCGAGACTCCTCGCTCTCACTCCGATGGACCCGGCAGGGCATCTCGGGAGTCGGCAGTCAGCCACTTCGGAGCTCACCCTCAGCCCCGGCAGCAAAGGACCGCCGGCCAGGCACCTGATGCTGCTGAGCCCCGGTCTCTCCCTGGGAGGCGGCGCAGCAGGAACCACCAGCACTCCCGAGGCGGGTGCTCAGACCAGGCCCCTCCGGCCCGGCACCACGGAAGAGCTGAATGTATACGGAGGGACATGGCCCGCTGGAGGGGCTGCAGGTCTGGCCTCTGAAGATTCAGGGGACCCCTCCACAATGCAGGGCCCCAGGCAACCAACCAGAGAGGGGGACCTTGCATCTCTATTTGGGCTGCCGGTCCCAAGTCCCTGCCGAAGCTGCAGGCCCCAGACCTCAGACAACAACCAAAGTCTCACCATCTGAGAGGTTCTAAGACCCCCGCCCACGACCAAACTGGCAGTCCCTGAAAAACCGTGACAGATGTCTAAGACTCAAAGGGACAATTTGAAAGCCACTGGCTCAGATGGCTCCTGGTCACACTCAGCCATGTCCGTGGGCAGGAAGGGAAAGGCCTCTCAGAGGGAGGTCAAGCTCAGTGAGGACCCGGGATTAGCTCAGCCCCATACCCTTTGACTTCCCCAAGAAAAGACTTCTGCCAACCAGGCAACGATCCACCCCCAACTCATTCCAACGTATTCTAAGCACATATAAGGTGCCATGGCCTGCACTGCACCCTGGAGACCCAGGGCAAGCAGGATCAATCCTGCCCTTGACGGACTAATGGCGCAGGAGAATCCCAGTAGCTCCATACCCCCTGCTGTCTGCCTAAGAGTGAGAGCAACAGCACCAACACCCAGTTCCTACCATCTGATGGCCCCTGGTGCCACCTGCAGCCCTAATAATGCACCTTCAAGAGCAGTATGATTCCCACGGCCTCTCCCTGTCCCCTCCCACCAGGTTCTCCAGGACTGTCCCTGCTAGAACGACCCAGAACGTCAGCTACAGCCCCACCTCAAAAGGAAGCCCTGGAAGCAAAGCCAAGGCTTCATAGGCCAGGTTCATAGGCCCACAGCAGCCACACTGCCAGGCCATGTTCCCAGGCTACTGGACCCACACGCACACCACGGCCAGAAGCCCTCGTACTAGGGTCCAATGCATCCAAGTAGCATCACACCCCTGAAGACATCCGCTATTTTCACAGGACTAGGAAAGCACACAAATACGCCACGGAAGGCAAGAATGGGGCCAGACATCCACCCCTGGGGGAGGCGTAGGCAGGTCAGAGACTTGCCGGTTCAACGCTTTGCCTGAGTCTTGGCAGCATTTCCACAGATCATGAGCATTTATTGAAAACCTCTGGCAAAGTGCTGTTGATTGAAGCAAAAGAAGGGATTTAGGACCTCAGTAAAAACCAAGCACCTTCCCTAGGTAACGGGGAAGGGGGTGGCACTTGCCCCATTTGCCCTCGGTGAGCCAGGGACAACAGGAAGTACCCCCAAGACTGGAGATCCTTGTTCTGAGGCCCTATAACCACATGAGCAAGACTGGTCCGGCCTGGACCTGGGACCTTTACACAACCCGGTGACTTTCTACGCTTGTCACACTGTGGTACCGTTTGCACCCCAACTCTTTGGGGCGGGGGTCTGGGGGGTGGGGCGGGGGTAGCAGGGAGAACAGGCAGCCCAGCAGAGAGCACGCCCTGGCCGGGCACACACGGCAGACAGCCGGCCCCTGTGCCCGCCCCCCTCCAGGACATCAGGCAGAGCTGCAGTCTGTGGCCTAACGAGGCAGGTCCCGGCAGCCCAGAGGCAGAGCGGTCAGGCTCCCCACCGGAAGGCTCACCCACCGTATGGCTGGCAGGCACCGTGCGCAGCGCCCGACGCCGGGGCCGCCCGCTCGCACCCACCTCGTAGCGCCGGGCGCCGGCGCTGGCCGCCCGCCCGCGCCCACCGCTCGCACCCACCTCGTAGCGCCGGGCGCCGGCGCTGGCCGCCCGCTCACACCCACCGCTCGCACCCACCTCGTAGCGCCGGGCGCCGGTGCTGGCCGCCTACTCGCACCCACCTCGTAGCGCCGGGCGCTGGTGCTGGCCGCCCGCTCCAGCTCCACTCGTGCCCTCTTGTGGCTCAGCTCCATCTGCATCTTCTCCCGCTCCACCTGGACCACCTGGGACTTGGAACGGATCCGCTCCGCTCGCTCCTCCAGCTGGCCAGGTCACACCCGGGGGAAAGAGAACCCTCAGCCGCTGTGCCAAAGGGGTGAGAGGCTTGTCGGGCACTCACACTGAGCGCCTGCCGCCGACAAGGCCCACACTCAGCCTTGGGGAAGAAGGTGGGTGCCGGGCCCTTCGGGGAAAGTGGGTGGGGGAGGCAGTAAACAAAGAGGAAATAATAACAGGAAGGAAAAAGTATGCTTTGAGATGACAGCGTGTACACCCGTTCTAAAAAAGAGGGCGTTTCGGCAGTCTCCCACTGCCGTGTAGCAAATTCCCACAAACGTAGCTGCTAATACCCCGTTACTGGCAGAAGGCCAGGCACACCGGCCAGGCTGTCTGATCAGGGTCTCAAGGGCTAAAATCAACACCAGTGGCCAGGCTCCAATCTCCTCCGGACCGTGGGACCGTCCTCCACACACAGACAGCCGGAGGACTAAGGTGCCGCTTCCTCGAGGCCAGCCCCGGGCTGCTGTCAGCTCCTAGAAGCCACCTACCACCCCTGCCATGTGGCCCTCTCCACCTCCAAAGCCAGCAAGGGGGAATCCCCCATATGCAGAACCCCTCTCCTGCTCTGAGTAAGTCAGGCCCACCATCTTCAGGTTGACTG
>CM052805.1:32924150-32945123 GCA_028533885.1 Nasua narica
GGGGAGCACCCTGAGGAGGAAGGGACCCAGGGCTGGACTCTGGGCACCCACACACTGGGGCTCGGGGGACAGACAAGCCAGTGCAGCGAGGGCAGCCAGCACCATGCCCTCGTGAGCCCTGCCCGAGGGCAGCCGTCCAGTGACGGCAGCTGGAAACCACGTCTCTCCATCACCCGCAGCCCTCCAGCCCCAGGCGCTTGCCGGGGCCTCTGCTCTCAGAGGCAGCCCTGTGCAGCACAGGGCAGCTCGACGCTAACCTCCACACACCCTTCTCTGAGCTCGTCTCCCTCCATCCCTACGAATGGCTTCCTGGCTCCCCGGAGCGGCCCCAGGCACTCTTTCCCGGAGGCCGGCCCTCAGCAGAGCCACTCCGGAGGGCATGCACAGCTCCGGGCGTCAGACACTGGCCAGACGGGGGTGCAGGCCACGTGGCCCGTGCTCACATGGCTCAGTGCGGTTAGGGACACAAGGGACAGTCCCACGCACTCCGGAGCCTGGAGGCCCAAGCAGAGGTGTGCGCCAGCAGCAAAGCCACTGGAGCTGGAACCCACTAGGGCCTGGGCCTCTGCGTCCTGCTGAGTAAGGGGGGGTGACAGTAGGGCCACCTAGCAGGGCTCCGAGAGTGGACGCGTGCGGAGCTCTTGGAACAGCGCCCGGCTCCCGGTCGCGCCGGGTGGGTGCGCAGGAATAAACCGTACCGTCCCCGAGGGTGGTGGGGGCACTCCGGAGCCAGCCAGGCTGTAGATGCCCCCGCACATCAACCCCACTACCCGTCGGTGCTCACTCCGTGCCGGGCGCTGGGCACCCGAAGACGCCTGGGGAGTGGCTGGGGTGTGGAGAGGGCAGTGTTACTGCGCAGGAGCACCGGATGGCCGTCAGCCCCGCTCCCCCGTAGGGAGGGCCCACCTCCGCACGGCTACCCCGAGCCTGCAGGACAGCCCGGCATGCGGCCAGCACGCTGGGCTCCAGCAGCGGGGACAGTCACACACCATCCCATGGGCGCAGAAGCCTGCGAAGGAACAGGCTGGCCAAAATCCGAGGCTGCCACCAGCCCTGGGTCCCAGCATGACGTCCCCCACGAGCCTTCACAACTCCCCCACCACAGACGAAGTGTTCCCACGGGGGAGGGGTCTACCAGCCCGGGCTTGGTCTCGTGGCGGGATGGATCCGGGATGAGAAACGAGTCACTGTCAGTCACAGAACCAGCAAGTTCTTGTAATACTTTTCCGGAAGGCAGCTGGCGTCGCTGGCAGGCTGCGATAAGGCCCGGTTCTCGGGCAGCAGGCACGTACGGATGCCGGCTGCCAGCACTGAACAATGGGAGTGCACACGACTCCTCCTGCGCTTTCCCGGCCCTCCCCACTGCTCTCACGGTCCCACACGCATCAGCAAGGCGCACGCCGGGGTGCACGGCCCCTCCGAAGAGCTGAAAATCGTCTCTCACCGGCATCTCCGGCCATCCGCGCACCAGCCCCTCGGAGCCGCAGCTCGCGCTCTGGGATGAACGCTGCCGGCTGGGAGAGACCACGTAGAGGCCGAGGGCTGTGGCTCACGGACGTTCCTCCACCCGGGACGGCAGGCCTGCCCTGGGATGCGGCCACACCACGCACATCTGGGAGCACCCATGGCGGCCAGCACCGGGCAGCATGGACGGAACTTCTCCCGCCCGGGGCCCTCCCGGGCTGACCCGCCATGGGCCTGGGCCGGCCGGTGCAAGCCCGCAGGACCTGAAGGGGACACGGTACTCAAGGCTGACGACTGCTTCATTACCCGGAATCGCGAGGGGCTCATTCCCCTTAAAACAGAAAATAAATCTTCACTTCTTGCTCCCTGGAGTATATAAAATATTAGAGGGATTTTTATAGTTATAATCAAAAAACTAATTTCTCCAGTCACCGCTGGCCGTGTCTAATTAGGGTGAGGAATGTTAATGATACAACTATGACCCAGGACATCTTTCCTTGTAATATTAATTGCATTTAAAGAGAAAAGACTGAATTCTGCCATGCTTCCTAATTAGCATGCATTTGCTAATTAATAACAGAAGGGCAAACTATCTTTGTCTTGTCATCTGCAATCAGCTACAGATGTTTAAATTCCTTTTTTTCTCTTCTCCGAAATAGCGAATCAATTTAGGGCCCAGAGACTGGGAGAGGAGGCATAGGAACCAGGCCGTCCCCACCCCACCCGGACGGACACAGGCTAGGGAGGCACCTTCCTGCGGTCAGAGGTGCCCCCCCATCCCACCCATCGCCACGACTATCCCTGAAACGGGTGAGGGCCACGGAGTGAGACCCAGGGTGGCTCGGGCCCCGTGTTACAGGGAGCTCTGGCCACCGACCCTGCCTTCGAGCTCCCACAGCGGCTAGGGTTTACGGCAGGGCCGGACCCGCCTCCTCACGGGCACGGGGCCCACTTGGGCCTCAGTCCCTCAGGACGCAGAAGGTGCCGCCGGGGAGGATGGAGGGAGGGGAGGGCTCAGGGGCCTCTGAGTGAGCGAGAGCTGCACCCCGCGGGGTGTGGGAAGGAGAGAGAGAACAGACACAAGCGGCACACAGCTCAAGATGAGACAATCAGGAGGCGGAGAGGACACCTGCGGGAGCTGCCCACTACAGCCCGGCTCCAAGGAAGCCAGGGGCCCACGGCGTCCTGCCCGTGTGTTCCGAGCAGCGCGCTGCGGGAAGAGCCGGGTCCCCACCCGCCTGCCCAGCTCTGCGGGGCTAGAGTCCCGGGAGGGGCCCCTGAGCGGCGGCAGGGGCGCGAGGTCGAGAGTGGGTGTGCCCCAGCTGGCGTCAGCAGCGCCTGGACAGAAGCGGGCCCCCACCCCCACGAGCTCCAGTCCAATCGGTCTAGACGTGGAACCGGGCTGCAGTATGTCAGGGCTCGAGGGAGCTTCACGCAACGAAAAGAAACTTCATGGGCATTAAACAAGGGAAAACACAGGCGGAAAAGCTACCCTCCAGCCCCACGTCCCTCGGGCATCCTCATGGTGAGATGCAGCGGCCCCTGCGGCCCCACCGTGGAAGCTCCTGCCCTTTCTAAACCCCCAGGAGCCAGGGAAAGAGAGCTGGGCCCATGCTGGGCCCGACTCCATCCTCGTGCCTCCCACCTGCGTGTGCACAGCACGGACACACGGCCCTTGGGCACGTTTCCCTTCAGGTCAAAGCCGAGGGAACGATGCACGTCGACCCACATGTCAGGGTCTCCCCTCGGGTTTCTTCCCCCGCCCGCACCCCCAGGTCTAGAAACCAGGCAGCCCCAGGTTTGTCCCCTACCCGCGGTCCTGTTAGTTACACACACGCGCGCGCGCGCGCGCGCGCGCGAGGCAGGCCGCACGGTTTACGAAGCTCCCTCCCCGGGCTCAGCAGAGGCAGGCACTCCCGGCAGCCCCACCACATGGGGGCAAAGGCTCCACGTGGAGGCACGGTGGTTCCCCCTCAGTCAACAGCGAATGCCCCGAGGGATGGGACGTGCCCTCGGGCCCCCGCAGCCGGAAGACCAGCGGGCTGACTTACACACTGAAGAACATGTGCGGGACACAGGACGGAGCCGCAGGGCTGCCTCCCGGCCCCTGGTGGGGGGGGCGCCCTCCCAGACCGCCCACGTCCCGGTGCTGGAGCAGCCCGACGGGGCTCCAACCTCAGGCTCCACCTCCCTGGCCACGTTCACCTGCTCCGGAGGACGCACACATGCCAGGTGCCTGCAGGGCTCGACGTGGGAGCTCATGCCCCCGGGCCCAGGCCCCAGCGGCTAACAGCATCTCACACCCCCACGCTTCTCTCCTGGCTTGCCCTCCCCCATCTCGCCATCCCACCTGGGGCTCATGTACCCACTGCCCGGGCCATCCTGCCGTCCTTGACCTCTGGCCTCGTGCTCTACCTAGCCTGCCTTTGGCACAGCCGGTCGGACTAATGCCCACCATGCACCCCGCCGGTTGGGGCTCTGCGCACAGCCTCGGGCTCCCGGGGGCTGGCGCCTGGGCCTCACCCCGTCCTGTCCTCAGGCCCCTGCCTCGCGAGTGGGCGGGTTTCAGGTCAGTCCGGCCCTGCCCTCCGCTACAGTGACAGTGGCAGCCGCAATAAGACACAGCTGAACAGCCGAGGCTGTGGGGACGGCTGTAGGGCAGATGAAACAAACCCAAGGACGGGGCACGCCAACCCGTGGGCCACTCCTACGTTGCAGATGAAGGCGACCTGCTCAAGGTCGGGGGCTGATGATCGACGACCACACACCAGGAACCCTGACCTGTGATGTGAATCCCTGAGACCGCCCCAACCCCAACCCCGACCAGCTGGCGTGGGGCCTGGGGCAGAGCTGCCCCCCAGCACCTGCGCATGTGCCCTGTGGCCCCCTGTGGGCCTGGTGGCGGGGTCCCCACAGAGAGCAGACCGTGGGCCAGAGCAGGAAGAGGGCCTACAGCTCGTGCGGGACAAAGAGGCATCAAAAGCAATGTTGTCTGGCCCCGGACGGTGGTAAGGAAGCCGCTCGGTGCGGGGTGCCCCGGCCAGGGTTGGCGGTGCCGGCCCACACCCCACCAGCCCCACAGGCGGCCCGCCCTGGGGGGACGCGGTCCTAGGAGTAGCATACGGCCACAGGGCCACTCGGCCGAGAAGCACAGCTGGCGCTCAGCAGGGCAACGCGGGCTGCGGGGCCGGCGGGCGTCTGTCTGGCCGCCCAGCCTGTGAGGCGGGGCTGCCAGGGGCCCAGAGCTGGGGGACAACAACCGAATGATGAGCTGGCCGTGGGAGTCAAGGAGGGATCACAAGGGTTTTCACATCGGCTCCATGTCGGGTGGGTCAGGACATGGAGCAGAAAGGGCACTGTGGTCTCCACGTCAGAGTCCCTGGCGGCCAGGGCCCATGCCCTTCCCATCCCCACCTGCGTTTCCGCGAACGGTCGTGCTGTGACCATCAGGGACCTGCTGCGGGCTTGCGCCTGTGTGACAGGGACACGATTCCCTCCGTGCCCTGGGTCTAACGCACCCCACGCCCTGGGCTCCCTGTGGCCACGAAGACCACCACCAAGGGACTCACCATGTCTGCTCGCTGCTTCTGGCCTCCCAGCTCCTCCAGGGCCTGTGACAGCTGAGCCTTCGAGACAAGACAGAAAGCTGCGTCAGTGGGCCTCCCGCTGCCCGTATTTGCCACCCCCGCTGCCCTCACCGCCCCCGCCACCTACTGAGCACAGGGGCCTGGGAGGCTGCGAGGCGGCCCAGGGAGGGGGGCGGAGCACTGGGAAACACAGCAGGAAGTCCACCCCCGAACCTGCTGCCGGAAGCGACAGTGCACTCACGGGGGCAGAGACGTTCCTGATGGGGTCTTCACGCCCCTGGCAAAGGGAGTGCAGTGCACGCCCTCCTGGCAAGCTCACATTCTGGAAAAAGTCACGAGGGGCACTATGCCAGCAGGGCCAGCATCCAGGAGAACCCAACGCCCTCCGCCCACTGTCCCCTGAACGGGTCCCTAGCATCCTCCCTGGGGCCCGGCCCACCCCAGGACGGAGATACAAGGGAGGTTCCTGACCATCAGGCCAACGGCAGGGCCAGGCTGGGTCCTGGCGACCCAGGCAGGAGCTCAGCAGTGGCCACCCTGCGGCCCGGCCGGTCCAGCTGGCATGTCACGTGTCCACAACACCAGCAGGGCACGGGCAGCGGACCGAAGGCCAGAGCCGCCCACCAGCATGCGGAGCAGGGGCCCACCAGACCCAGGCCCTCACTGCTGCTGTGTGCCCCTGGCCTCAACGCCACGAGTGTGGTGAACAGCCTGCCTGGGGCCCCACGCGGATGCCTCCTGGGCAGCATCAGGCCAGGACCCGGGGACAGAAAACAGCGAAAACAGATGCAGCGAGCGAGTCTTGGGGCCACTGTCTTATGTGCCGGCACCACCTCTGTGCTGAAGCGCCCGGGACACAGGTGCCGAGGGGACAGCCACAGGGCCCGTGCCACTGCGAGGAACGGCCCAGCCCGGAGCAGGGAGCAGAGCAGCCCGCAGCCCGGACACGCCGTCCTTCCTAGGGCGACAGGTGGCAGACATGCTGAGGCCATGGGCTCCCGGCACCCGGCTCCTGAGGCTGCGGTAGGGAGGCCGGTGGTGCTGGGTCCTCGGGCCGGGGGAGACCGGCACCTTGTCGTGACGTCTGCGTGCGCCCACCGAGCCTCCCAAGTGCACCTGCTCCTGACACACGAACCCCGCCGACGGGGACAGGGCTCCTGCTAGAAGCTTGTCAATGCTCTGCAAGGCTGCGTGAGCAACACCGCCAGGAGGGGAACACAGGACGACAATCACCGCCCCAGCGACGCAGCCTGCTAAAACCCAGCCACGAAACCAAGCCGAGAACCCAAAACCAAACGCCGCGCATTAGGACCGAGCGCTAAGCTTCATGCCACAGCAGCGCACCTGCCTCGGCCTCACCTCCGGCCAGGCACAGAGGGCTGGGCACAGCCGTCAGGTGGGCTGGTGGGGTGCTGGCGGGGGGTCAGGTGGGGAGGCTGGTGGGAACCGCGGAGACCGCCTCTTGTGGGCAGGACGTGATGCTTGAAGGAAGGCCGGGAGAGGAGGCAGAGGGAACACGCACGCTGCGGTGGCCGATCTGTAAAGTCACCCCCCCCCCCCCGAGAGGCGCGGGAGGGCCCGGGGTGGGCTGCTGACACAATCACACGTCCGAGGAGCCGCATGGCCTGGGGCTGGGACAGGCACGGGCAGGCAGCTCGCTGGGCGAGCCGAGTCTCGGGGCCAGACCCGTGGGTGCGGGGGCACATGCGCCCTGTGGCTCACATGCAGGGGACAGCTGGCGCCAGCGCGGGAGCAGGGGAAGGGGCAGCAGAGAGGCCCCCGTGGGACCGAAGACTGGTCATCCTCACCCAGAGTCCACCGGCCTTGGGTCTGCATCTGTGCATAATGGGACACAGAGGCCCCAGGGGACCGTGGAGAGGGGACACGCACACGGAGTGGGGACTGTGGCCCCAGTGCCGATGAGGGAGGGGAGGCTCCCGTCACAGGGACAGCAGTGGCTGGGCAGACAGGAGGAAGAGGGCAGGGCGGGCGGGCGGCCACGGCTCACACGCAGCTGCAGTGGGACTGATCGGGCCCCAGCCGCGGCCCAGGGGCTCCCAGTCGAGGAGAAAACAGTCTGTCCAAGTGCACCCACGACTGACAAGAGCCCTGCAGGGACGCTGGCTCGAAAGACGTCCAGGGGCCCCACGTGCCTCACCCAGTGCCAGGCACCTCTTCGAGTGGCCCCCGGCCCCCGCGCGGGCTGCCACAAAGCAGCCCAGTTGGCGACCAGCCCCGAGTCGAGGCAGGCCACACAGACAAGGACGCCTGTGCCCTGTGCCAGCCTCAACCACCCAGCCCCGCGGGGCGGCCTAGACCCTCCGGCCCACACCCGACACTTTCCAGAAGGGCGGGAGGCGGGCAGATGCTTGCCCGGCCCTGAGGCAGAGCCTTCGGGGCCCGGCCTACTGGAGAGGTCAGCACCTGCCACCGCCCCGGCCCAAGGCCACTGGTCAGAGCCCATCTGCAGGGCCTCAGCTCATCACCCCTTCCTGTGGCACTGTCCCCGCAGGGGCACGTCTGGGGCGGCTAGGGGACAGCCGGGAGCCAAGGCGGCAGGTGGGCTCCCTCTGCACAGGAAGCCCCCGTCCACGAGAGCAGCTACTGGCCAGGCTGGTGTCTGCCCGGTGTGTCCCGCCGGGCTCTGCAGGGACTTACTCCCGCCTCCCCCTTGAGGTTTCCGCTGCAGCCGGGTTGCGGCCGGAGCAGGAGAGCGCCATCCGGCCTCCCGCACTCGGCCGCAGACGGCATCCGTTCCAACCAGGACATGCGGGCCCCCGGCTCTGCCCGGGACACTGAGGCCTCAGGGAAAGCCAGGTTCACACCCCGGAGAAGCGGGGGACGGTGCCCCCAGGGCCCTCGGACAGGCGCACGAGGTCAGGGGGCCGGGTGGCAGTGGTCGCTGCCTGGGTTTTGGAGGGAGTTGGGCAGGGCCCACGGACCACAGTTTCAGGCCCCTAAGAAGGGCAGCTTCCTCCCTGCGGCCAGCATTCACACATTGGTGGCCGGGGCAGAGCTGGAGGAACCCACGTGTGCCCCACAAGGGGACTCGGATGTCACTCCTGTGACCCTGCCTGACCCCTGGCATGCCGCGCACCAGTGTCCTTGCTGGGAAAGGAGGGAAGGGCGTGTGTGACCGGCACGCTGGTGCTCATGTGTGCGCCAGAAGTTCTGAAGGTAATAGGGGGACTGCTCAGGCACGAGGCTCATAGAGGGGCTCAGAAGGGAGGCTGGGGGCCAGGGAACGGCAGGCTGGCGGGAGAGTCACGGTCCCCTGGGCCAGTCACAGCAGTGAGGCTGGAGCAGCTCCTGAAGGTGCACCTGCCACAGCGCTGGGCGGCCCGGGCCCCGAGCTCCAGCCCCGCCCGGCCTGCGAGCAGTGAGGCTGCTGGGGGCGGATGCCTGAAGGTGGCACAGGACGGGGGACACTGGGCGCAGGGCCCGGGCGCTCCCCAGAAGGTGGCACGCCCGGGAGCACGTAAGAGGCAGACAAGGCTGCCCACAGAGCCACATCAGGGGGGCGGCTCCCACAGCCCTTCTGCTCCAGGGGCACGTCCTCCAGCCAGGCCTGCAGGGGCCACTGTGCTCAGACGCGTGTCCCAGGCCCACGCGCCACGTGTGACAGGTGGAGGCTGTGCCAAGACCCCGTGTGGCTGTTTTTGTCTGGAGGTGAGAAGCTGCGACTGAGGATCAGCACCCCGCGGGCACAGGAGCCCAGGCCCGGCAGAGAGGCCGTCCCTGCAGCCGGGACAGGCGGCGGGAGAGCGGGCAGGCCGGGCCGGGGAAGACGCAAGGGCACCGAACACGAGAGGAGCGGGAGGTGCAAGCCCAGGGAGGCCGGGGTGCGCCCGAAGTCACAGGCCGCACAGAGGGAATGACACAGAAGCCTCAGGCCTCCTGCCTTTTCTCTACTTCTCACGTCAGCTGGTGACAAGTAGAAGGAAAAAGGAGACACCGACCAGCCATCAGGCCCTGCCCACAACCGTTGACGGTATTTGTCCGGCAGGGGCCCCGAGGGGCAGAGCCGCCCAGCGTGGACGGCAGCCACAAGACACGCTTGCTGCCATGCCGGCGGGCGGGCTGCTCCCGGCGCCAGGTGGTGGCCTGGAGCCCGGGTTCTGCCGGGTGACCCTGGCTGCAGTGCGGCCCGTCAGAAGGAGACATCCGCACCACCGAGGCCACTGCTGCTGTGACCCAAGCAGCCGACGCCTGTCCCATAACCAGCATGTGCCCGGGCCCTGCGAGGCTCTCCGCGGTGGCATCTCGGGCACGGTGCAGCGCTCGGTCCCTCCCATTCGGCAGGCCAGGTGCCCACACTGGGACACGGCTCCCGGAGTGTGGGTGGGGACGAGTGCGGCCGTGTCGCCTGGGAACTCGCCACGTTTCAGCCCAGCCCCCACAGCCTCGCAGGGAGGGACCCACAGCCCTTCAGGCCCTTTGGACAAGCGCCAAGATCAAGAACCACTGGCACAGAGGTTCCATTTGGGGTCAGACAACCCGAAGCCAGTCTGAAAGTCACTGCGTTCCTGCTCCAAGACAGGAATCGAAGGACTGGCCTGGGACATCAGCAAGGTGTGGGGCAGGAGTCTCCGCTGTCACCCACAGAGCACGGGCGGACACAACTATCCGTGGGGAACGTCAGAAACTAAAACCCGCTCCAAGAAAATAAAACTGACAAACCTTTTGTAAAAGTCTAAAAAAAGAAACACAACTGACAGAAAATCGGAAACGAGAAAAAGACATTGCAACAGATAGCACAGAAATACGAAGGCATGTAAGAAACCACTAGTAACAATTACCAACTCACGGAACAACCTGAAAGAAATGGACAGACTCCTGGAAACACTCAAGCTCTTGAGAATAAGCCACGGAGAGGGGCGCCTGGGTGGTCCAGTGGTCAAGCCTCTGCCTTCAGCTCTAGTCATGATCCCAGGGTCCTGGGATTAAGTCCCACATCCGGATCTCTGCTCGGCGGGGAGCCTGCTTCCCCCTCTCTCTCTGCATGTTTGAAAAAAAAAAAAAATCTCCCAACAAAGAAAGGCCCAGGACTAGTTGGTTTGATCAGTGAATTCTACCAAACATTCACTTATTTTTTTTTAAGATTTATTTATTTGGTAGAGAGAGAGCATACGCGAGCATGAGTGGGGGGGGCAGAGCGAGAGGTAGAAGCAGACACCCCCCCCCCCCCCCGAGCAGGGAGCCCGACGTGGGAATCAATCCCAGGACTCTGGGATCATGACCCGAGCCAAAGGCAGATGCTGACCCGACCAAGCCCCCCAGGTGCCCCTCCTCCAAACACTTAGAGAAGAATTATTACCAATTCTTCTCAGACTCCTCCAAAAACGTCAGAGAGAAAGGATCACTTCCAAACTCATCCTACGAGGCCAACATTGGCCTGATGCCAAAGTCAGGCAAAGATATCACAAGAAAACCAGACCACAGCCCGCTATCATGATGAACACAGAAAAAGCGCGTTCCACGGCACATCAATAATGCCACAATTCAGGCACCTGAGTGGCTCAGGCGGCTGAAGATCTGACTCTTGGTTTTTGGCTCAGGTCGTGATCTCAGGGTTGTGGGACTGAGAGCCCCATGTCAGGCTCCATGCCCGGCACAGAGTCTGCCTGGGATTCTCTCTGCCCCTCTCCTCCACACGGGCACGTCCTTGGTCTCAAATAAATAAATTAAAAAAAAAAAAAAAAGAGGGTCGCATACCATGACTGAGTGGGACCCATCCCCAGGATGCAAGGAGGCACAACTCAAGCAATGGGATGGAGGATAAACATCATATGATCATCTCAATTAAAGCACAAACAGCACTTCATACAATTCAACATGCTTTAATGATAAAAATTAGGTATGAGAGGACAGTGCTTCAGCATAATAAAGACCACATGGGACAAGCCCACAGCTCACATCATACTCAGCAGTGAGAAGCCGAGTGGTCTTCCCCTGAGGTCAGGAACAAGACAAGGACGCCCTCTCTACTCCTAGTCAACATGGTACTGGAAGTCCGAGCCAGAGCAATCAGACAAGAAAAAGAAATAAGAGGCATCCAATTCTGCAGGGAATTAGTAAAAGTGTCCCTGCAGGTGACACGATCTAACATGTAGGAAATGACTCCACTGGAAAATCGTTAGAACTCACCAGTGAATTCAGTAGAGTTGCAGGATACAGAACCGACCTGTAAAAGTCAGGCGCATTTCTATACACTAACAACGAATAATTCAAAAAAGAAAACAATTCTACTGCAATAGCATCAAGAAAAAACAATAAAATACTTAGACATAAATCTAAGCAAGAAAGTGAAAGGTCTGTAGACTGAAAGCTATGACACTGACGAAAGAAACATAACGAGACAAAAATAAGTAAGAAGATATTCTCCACACTTATGAACTGGAAGGCATACTGTTGTTAAAATGCCCATATTACCCAAAACAAAGCATAGAGTCAACGCAACCCCTACCACAATTTTATCACAGGAACAGAAAAATTAATTCTAAATTTTACATAGAACCACAAAAATCCCTGAGTAGCTACAGAAATCTCGAGTAAGGAGAACAAAGCTGGAGGCATCACACGTCCTGATTTCAATCTACCATACAGCGATTGTAATCAAACCAACATAATAGCTCAAGAACAGACATGCACACCACTGGGGCAGGACACAGAGCCCAGAAGTAAAGCCACGCACACACACTCAACTAACACTTGACAAAGGTGCCAAGCATTCGTAATGGGGAAAGGACAGGCTCTCAGGGAACAGTATTAAGAAAACCGGACATCCACACGGCAAACAACAGGAACGGACCCCCAGTCTCACACCACACACACAAAATCAACTCAAAATAAAGACCTGCAACCAGGAAAACTCTAGAAGAAAACAGAAAAAGATCACTGACGTTCACTTTGGTGATGATTTCTTTTCATCTGACACCCAAAGCACGGGCAACAAAAGCAAAAATAAACCAGTGGCACTGCATCCAACTCAAAAGCTCGTGCGTGGCACAAGAAATCATCAGCAAAATTCAAGGCGACGGGAGACGATATGGAATGGGAGGAAATATTTGCAAACGATCTATCGGATGAAGGGTTAACATCCCATACATGTAAGGAACTTGTGCAACTTGATAGCAAAAAACCCACAAACACCCAATTAAAAGTGGGAAAACAATCACAGAAACTTTCCTAAAGAATACAGATAGACGGCCAACTGGCACGTGAGAAGGTGCTCGGCACGCCTCACCATCAGGGAAACTCACATGAGGACCACGGTGGGGTCTCACCTCACGCCTGTTAGAGCGGGGGTTCCCAACCGGACCCCCGAGCGCCGGCACTGGCGGGAATGTGAACTAGCACAGCCGCCATGGGAAAGAGTACGGAGGCTCCTCCAAAAAATTAAAAATAGAAATATGGCCCATGTGACCCAGTACTCCCAGCTTCCGGAAATATGTCTACAGGAAATAAAGCCCCCTGCAAAGCAGTGCCCACGCCCCGGCTTTGCCACGGGACCAGTCACAGCAGCCGAGACCCAGGAGCATGCCTGCCGCCCGCCAACAGCCAACGGCCAAGGCAGCGTGCTAGAGCAACACGGCTGAAGAGGTCGTAGCCCCCGCCATCTGCGACAAGATCAACGAACCTGGAGGACAACACGTGAAGCGAAAAACACTTAAGACAGACCCAGAAAGAAAAACACCGCAAAACCTCACTTACATGCAGAATCTGAAAACGCTGAACTCACAGAAACCAAGAGCAGAAACGTGGCTGCCAGGAGCGGGGCTGCGAGGGGCGGGGAGGTGGGGGTGCACGCGTGCGCGCTGCCGGGTCAGAGGCGAACAAGACCTGCAGACGTCGGGCACGGCGCGGTGACAGCATCAGGGCCAACTACACTGCCCCGTGTGCCTGAAATGTGCTGACAATGGATCCTCAGTGTTCTCACTGCAGAAAAATCCAGCCGGGCTGGGCCAGGTGCCACAGGGGTGACCAGCTGGACTGTGGAGGTCACTGCGCCATGGGCATGGACACCTAACATCACGCCACAGCCCCGGATGGGTGCGATCCGTTTCGGCCACTCCTGCCTCTGTGCAGCTGGGGTGCCCGTCTGGCAAGCCCAATGTCTGCCCTTCCCCGGGGGTCCAACGGGGCCAGTGCCCAACCCCAGAGGCCAGGGTTCCGCTGACGGGTCCCGCGCAGGGCCTGCCACTAGCCCCGCTCCGCCACCTCCCGCCTCGGTCCTGAGCACGGTCCCCCGTGGGGCTCCCCGATCCCATGCACTCGGAGAGCGCTCTCCACGGAGGCGTCCCGAGCCTGGCTCGTCCCCCCTCGTCCATCACACCGTGACCATCCTGCACGCTGTGTGCAGATTTCCCGCTGTTTGGGGTACGCTCTTCCACGGGGCAGTGACCCCGAGTTCTTCGGACAAGGACAGCACGCAGCTACTTTCCTAAGTGAGAAAAGCGGGCCCTGGATCTGTGGAATTGCCCAGGCTCCCCTGGGGCTCAAACCACCCCCGCCGGGCCAGGAGGGCCCGGGCACCGTTGTCGGGCTCTCACAGGACTCGTCGGAAGCTGGGTTTTCCGCGGGCCTTCGTGAAGCCAGCAGCACCGCAATCTGTTTTAATTAAATAAATCAGAGAAACAAATCGGGCTGACATGCGGTGTCAGGGTGGCGCGAGCCGCGTATTTATAGCCCCGTTGACACTGGGAGGTTCGCGACACGGCTACCGACTCCTGCCGCCGCTTTATTTAAGTAGAATAAATCAAATCCGTGCAAAACGGCACAAACTTCACCAGAGACAGGCTACTGGGATTCTCCCAATCTCAACACTCCCAGCTTGTTCCACCGAAACGGGCCTGCCAGGCTCGAAACGTGCTCCACATTAGAGCGAGCCGATTAAGCCGAAGGAGCGAAAGGCAGCGGCTCGGAAGGAGCAGGGGAGCTTGTACCCGTGCTTGGCCCCGGTGTCCCGCTTCCCCGTTGGTGAGCAGAGAGGCCCCTTGGAGCAGCTCTCTCCCTGCACGTGCGGGTACGTGCCCAGCCGGCTGGGGCCCCTCACTGCCGCGGCGGCTTCACACAAGCAGCAGCATGCCGGGGGCCCCAGGGAGAGTGGGGCCGGAACAGGACTCCCGTAGCCCCAGCTGGCACCCAAATCCAGGCCTCCCACCTGTTTTGTCAACAAAGTGCCATGGGCACACGGCCACACCCGCCGTTCCCAGCCGGCCCAAAGCCGCGTTCCCGCGGCCACAGCCAAGCTGAGCATGAAGCCCAGAGCCCACAGAATGCACTGTCTGGCCCTTTACGGGCAAGGCCAACCTGCCAACCCAAGTGAGAAGACACGGAGCTTGGGGTGAGGGACGGGGAGGGGCGGGGCGAAGCCATGGCAGAGTGGGAGGAGGGGGGGGGAAGACGTACAGCCATGAAGGCAGAACACGAGACAAGGAAGGAAGCGAAAGGAAGCAGCTGCAGGTGGGGGGGCCTCTCCCCCCAGCATCCGTCAGGCACCCAGAGCCCCAGCACGGTGATATTCTCTGCCTCTGTCCCCCCGGACCCTGCCTTCCAGAGAGGCGATCCATCAGGCAGGCGGGGGAGCTGCGGAGAGTTAATCCGCCTCGGCAGTCAGACCCCGAGGGCCGTGGGGGTGTTCTCCCCGCATGCACTTCGTGGCTCCCCGCGGCTCCTGAAGGCGATGAAGAGAACAGGCGGCTCAGGGGGCTCGCTAGTGAGCGCTCGAGCACCGCTGCTGGTCCGGGGCCTGGGCCCGCGTGCACCCCCCGAGTGGGGGGTACGCCCGCGCAGTGACAGAGACCTTGTCCGGGAGACACTAAGGAACCTTAACAACCAGGTTCCACAAAGCGACAGAATTTTAACTGTGTGTCAGCACATGACGCTCAGCTAATAAACTCCTGGCAGGCCCTTCGGAGCAGCACTGAAAGCTCTCGAGTTCCTTGCACATAAAATATCGCCGTTAATAAGCAAGAACAGGAAACGCTGCCCCGAGCCCTGGAGAGCAGCACCCCGTGGCCTGAGGGCCCACGGTCAGCATGTGGCCCGTGACCCGGAGGGTGGGGTCCACGCTGGGGTGCCCGCACCTGCTCCCGGCACCGGCGTGCTGCCCCTGCCCAAGGCGGACGAAGAGCTCCACCCGCTGAGCCACAGGTCTCTCCCGGGGCTGCCTGCTCGCCGACGGTCAGGCAGCAGGCAGGCAGAGCCGAGGCCACAGCGCCTGGGCCACCGCCGAGGACCCAGGGCCTCAGCAGAGAGGGGCTCGGGGCTCGGGGCTCCAGTCTGGAGTACAGCCCCACAGCTGACACAAGGGGAGGTAAAACGGGCTTTGGAGACCCCGGCTTCAGAGCTGCCCTGCAGTAGACGGTCTGGACTCCCAGAGGCCCGTCCCTAGAAAGGGCAGGCTGGAGATGGGACGAGGGTGGGTAGGGCTGGGCCCCCCGGGCTGAACTTGGCGCTGCAGCTCTGGGTACAGTGGGCATGGTCACCTTCACACCCACGTAATCCCCGAGCTCGCCCAACTCTTTCCCGAACCCGAGACCCACTCCCAACCCCCCTCTGAATCCCTTCGTTTTCATTGCAACGGACTCAGTTCCTAAAGTTGGGGCCTCCTTCTCCCGACTCGACCTCCTCCCGGATGGCGCTTGGGGGCAGTGGCCTCCCCCAGGGGAAGCGGGCGGTCCCGGGGCCGCAGGAGAGCCCCCGTGGTGCCGGGCAAGAGAGAAGGTCTGGACAGAAGCTGGGCCGTTCCCTTTAAGGGCTGCACGCCCTCCAAGACCGGCGGAGCTGCCCTGGGCCCACGGGAGACCGGCCCCTTGCGGGGCAGCCTGATGACCTCGCGGGGCCGTGGAGGGAGCCAGGTCTCCGCACCACTGACGGGACCGTGGCCCTGACACACGTGAACAAGGGGTACTTTGTGCATCCCCACCTCGTCCACCCATCCAAAGTGCTACCCCCTCCACAGACGACAGAACGGGGCCGTCTGCTCTGTCCGTGCTGCCCGGAGCACTTCTGTGACATCATCGAGTTGGGCTGCCCCTGCTCGGGCCGCTGGGGAACCAGCCAGACCCGCCCAGACGGCACGGGGCCGCGTGAGCGATGCAGCCTCTCTGCGAGGATGGCGGGCGTCCCCACAAGTGGGCGAGGCGGAGCCCCCGCGGGCCCCTCGCACGCAAGCCACGTCCTGATCCCACAGGCAACCCGACAGCAGAGGCGCCTCGGCCACGCCAGCCGCCAGCAGAGAACTGCGCCCGTGGGGCACGCGGCCCTCCGGCAGAAGGCGCTCTGGGGACCTCGCCCGCGGCAGGCCTCGCCCCGGGGCCCCTCGCCCGCACCGTACCCCCAGGACGTGTGTCGGACAGCCGCCTCTCAGCCTCCCGGAGAGGACACCCTCCTTCTGGCATAGATGACAAGAGAGGGCTGCAGGGAGGCCAGAGGGGGTCTGAGCAATGAGAGAAGGGACAGAGGCTGAGAGACCCTTCCCGTCCCCGCCCGAGGCCTGGACACAGAAGCAGGACCGGTGGCCTCGTCTGCTGCCACCTGGTGGAGGAGCACAGCTCTCGACAGGATGGACCCAGGTCTCTGAGCATGACTGGACCCGGTCCGGGCCCGACCCCAGGATGCACTGACCCAACCACGGCCTCCACCCGCCAACGGCTGGGGTCGAGGGGTGGCCTGCTGATGACTCCCGACTGAGTAAGCTTCACTTCGCCTGCTCGCTGATGTTCCAGAAAGGCCAGGGGACAGTAGCTGGGGGGCCCGACCCAGGAGCGCCGGGCTGCCAGTCTCCCCACGCTCGGTCGGGCCTGCAGGCGGCAGCCTGGACCCAGGCAGGCTGCTGGGGAGGCTAAGAGAGCCTGGGGGAGGCGACAGGCTGGGCAGGGCACGTGGAGAAGGACCAGACAGCCAGGAAGCTTTGCCGGGAGGACCAGGGCGTTGCTCCGGCAGGCAGCAGGGCGAACAGAGCCAGCGTCCGAGCTCTGAGGCTTTGTCTCTGGGTCAGCACCCAGCCTCAAAGACGGGGATCCCAGGGCGCGGGAGTTATGCGCTGGGGAGTCTCTATCCCGATACAAATTTGGGTCAGTGGGGCCTGGGAGAAGGGCAGGAAACCAACAAGGGGCTGGCCGGCTTCTGGGGGGGCCCATCCGTGCCCACATCCAGGAGCGAAGAGGACAGTGACCAGGACAGAGGAACAGATGGTCGTGTTGGTGGCGCTGGATGAGCCTGGGCATCCTCTACCTGTTTGGACTGGCCCGGGACTCCGGGGGACAGGGGACGGGAAGGCTGGACGGCGCCCACTACACTGCTGACCACAGGAATGGGGAGATGGGGGTTAGGGACCTTCCCTGCTGAAACTGGGCCAGTCCTGAGCAAGAAGGCAGGACTCCAGGCGGGGAAGACCAGGAGGCGGGTGGGGCCCGTGGCAGGGAGCTGAGACAAAGCAGGTGCCCATCTGTCACCAAAGCCTCTGCGAGAAGCCATCGGGGGAGGGGTGAGCCCATGCTGGGAGCCTCGGGGCCGGGGGCCGGATGTGCAGGCCCAGCGAGGTAGGACGGGGTGACCACGCCGGTCGGGACAGCCCCTCCTCACCCCAACATACACAAAACCCAAACAGATGGCCCCGGAGACGCCACGCCTGCCAGCCTCGTAATTAACCGATTAGGGCACACGGGGCGCACACAGACGGAAGGAATCTCTCAACGTAAAAAATGCCAGGGACGACTGAAGGTGTCAGGAAGCCTTCCCTGCAAATCTCTCTTCATTAATGTTTCATGGGGAGCCAAATGTGTCATAATAAAATGGCTATTAATGCACTCATATTTATGACGACTCGCTCGGCGCCGCTGGAGCTCACCTTTCGATCAGAACGGAAGGTCTGCCTGCGACACAGCACCAGCAGCGGCCACCCGGCGGGCCGCCAGGTCGCAGCGCGGAGCCAGCACGCGGGAGCCGGCAGATGGCGGGCTCGCGCCCCCCGCACACTCACCTCCATCTCCGAGCTGTGCGCGTGCACCTTCTGCACCATGTCCTCGGCCTCGCGCAGGCGGCGCGTCAGCTGGGGCGAGTACTCGGCCGCGGTCAGCTCGCTGTCGTAGGAGCCCAGGATGGCGCGCATGCCGTCCCGCTCCTGTGGGCACAGAGGGCAGGGGTCAGGCTCCTTGGGGAGCTCAGCAGTGTTCGGACTCGCGACGGCCTCACAGAGCCCGGCCAGGCCACCCCAGGGCCCTGCGCTGCTCCGAACCAGCAGCCGTGCGGCCCCGGGGTCCAGCCGGGACCCAGGCGGTCCCCACAGCCGCTGCCCTGGAGCCGCAGGGTAAGTGTAGACCTGCGGGGCCCAGAGACCCCCCCGAGCCTGCTGACTCCCCCAGCTGAGAGAAGCCCTCTACCCCATCCCAGCCAGTCGCAGGCCCTACCAAACTCCAGGAAAGGTCCCAGGAACACGCCGGCGGGGCCGGGCCAGGAAGGAGGTTGGAATGCCTTGCCTCTCCCGACTGCTCACCGGCCTGTGAGCGGGAGCACTGAGCGAAGTTCCACACAGCAGTCTGGAGAGACCCCACTCACGCGGCCGGCGTGCGGGTGGGAGAGGAGAAGCGAGACTTCAATCCGCCCGGACTCCCCGCTGACCAGCCCTGGGCTCGGCGAGCTCCGTCTCTGCCCAGAGCTTGCGGGATGCCTGCGGCCACAACCCCAGGCCGCACACACCGAGGTTTTGCGGGAGGAGGTACCAATCGCAGCGGCAGGACCAAGCCACAGAGAAGCCGCTGCTCAGTGGGGCCCTGCGAGAGTGCCGCTGAGGCTGAGCGTGAGCCAGAGTCCGGCCCCGGGAGAGGCGTCCGGCTTCTCCTGCCCACGGCTGCGAGATCCCTGCCACGGGTGTTCCCGGACGGAGACAACTTTCCGGAGGCCGACCAGCAGAGGCGGCAGGGACCCGCAGTCCCCGGGCCGGCAACCGAGCGGCTCTGGGGGGCCTGCACAAAGGGCGCCCGTGTCAGGAGAGGAGCTGCGGTCTCCCCTGGGAGCCGCCTACAGTCCTTTCTCACTCCTGAACTGTGGGCCTGGATTCTTCCTCGGCCTTAACAGAACCCCAGCCTCAGCTGGGGGGCAGGCACCTGCCCTCCTGCCCCACATGTTGCCTCCGTGCTGTCACCCGGGAAGGCCACAGGGAGAAAATCAAGTCATCGTGCAGGGAGCCCGGCATACTTTTCGTACCCTCGCGCATGCAAACACCTGGGGGGCCTGGGGGAGGGCAGCTCAGTCTCCCCAGGTCTGCTGGCGCCTAAGAGTCTGTTCTACAAACAGGCGCCCAGAGAGGCTGACGCTGCTGGAATGCGGGCACAGCTCCACGGCCTCTGCCTTGGGCCGGTCTGTCCCAACTCCACCTGGGCTAGCTGGGCACCCAAGGCCGGAGCACTCGCCCCACCCTCGGTCCCCAGACTAGTGCGGGAATCCGCCGGTCTCAAAGGATGCATGATGGGAGGATCGATGGCGTCGTGGACGCTGCGACCACGCACTGCACCATAAGGGAGCCCCGGTGATCTCATCCATGTCAGCGAGCCGACCTCCACGGGTTCACGGGCACGTCCTACGCTAGCCCTGGCCCTGCTTCGCTCCCTCGCGGCCCCAGCCCCTCTGTACGGGATACGCCGCACGGACAGCCCGTACCAGCACGGGCTCAAAGGCACATTCATGGACCCGAAACAGCCTGACTTAGCGTCCTCTTGCTGGGAGAGGCCCTCCTTCTCGGGTGGGACTGGAGGAGGGGCAGAGCTCACAGGCCTCAGGCCCGGTCATCACTCCGGCGTGGACTCCACAATTAGCTGGTGACAAGAAAGTCAATAAGTGAGAAATTAAAGCTACAAATTCACCTGGAACCGGTCGCACATCCGTGGGAAATCTGTTTCCGCGGGAAGGTTTATTGAGTGTCCTCATTTTATTGGAATCCTCTATCTTGGTATTGACTTTTACAGTTGGAGCTACCAGAAAGCCGCTGGCCCAGAGGGCAGGGGGTGGGGCGGGGGGCTTCTCTTCGAGAACAAGCCGCAGTCGTCGCCTCTGCTGACCCAGCCACCCCCACAACGCCGCCCTTCCGCGCAGGGCTCTTCCTTCACGTCTCCAGGCGAGCCGAGGATGGCAAGGAGGAGTGCACGAATTAGCAAATCTGTTGTTCTTACCTGTTCAAGCAATTGTTTTGTCGCTACTAGTAAAAGTCCAAGAAATGTGCCGCTTTGATTTGATAATGACTTTTTAATGAGTGATTCCACTTGCGGTAAAGTTTGCTTTGTTTCCACTTGAGCAAATGCCGGCGATTAATCCCTGAACAGACAGACATCGGTCGGGGCGCAGAAGCCGCAGAGATGCGTCCCGAGTACAAACCGAGAGACGCCGGCCGCCAAGCCCTGCAAAGGCTCCACTTCCCACTCAGCCCCATCGCGTGCGGGGCGCGTGAGCAAACCAGCCCGCAGCTGCAGGCACGACCAAGCCTGGCTCACAGGGCAGAGGCCGTGCCGCGTCGGGTGCTGCCGAGCCGCTCCCACACCCGGCACCGCCATCCCGAGCAGTGCCCGGGTGAGCTGCGACTCCCGGGTTCCCAAAGGACAGGCCCGCCCTACCCCACGGGCTCCCCCACACGAAAGTACCCCGGCCCGTGGTCCTAACGAACACAGCCCCTCCCGTAAATGGGCCCCAAACCCCCTTGCTCTCCTCCTGAGTCCAGAGGGAGCGGGCAGCCCTGGAGCCCGGTGCAGAAGCCTCCCTGGGGTGAAGCCATCAGCCCCCCTCGCAGGGGAGAAGCAAAAACTGTGGTGCCTGAACAGGACGGAAGGTCACAGAAGCAGGACCGGAAACGTCGGTCTCCGCAGGGGGCAATCTCAGAACAAAGCAGACGGCGGCGCTCATAGGCGCACCAGCACTGCCCATGGGC
>CM052805.1:32945623-33004605 GCA_028533885.1 Nasua narica
GGTGGTGGTGGCATAGATCTGCACTCACGGTGGGATCTCCCAAGGGCCAGCAAGTGGGAGCCTCTGGGCTGCCCCAGTGTCCGCTTTCCTGGGTTTGATGTTGAACTGCATTTGCTTCGAGTTTTACCACAGAGGGAGGCTGTGTGAAGAGCACATGGGCCTCCCAGCCCATTTCTTGCAAATTCCTGTAATTATTTCCTGCAAAGTTAAAAAAAAACAAACACCCCTCTGCACTTCCGATCTTCCAGTTTGAGCCCTACTGTCTCCCTGTTTGCAGAAGTGACTACTGCTGGTGCCCGTTCCTGACACTGTAGAATCTTCTTGGCTTTTCCACTGCCAGCCCAGGATTTAGCTTTTTGGGTTATTTACCATTCCTCCGTGTGCTTTCCAGCTTCTAAAGGTCTTTTGATGTTGTCCCTTCCTTTGTTTTCTTTGTTTTTTTGGGAGTACAAAGTGTAAGGGGAAAAAGGGAAGGCTTTACTCTTGTTTTAGTGAGGTTGAGAGAGATTTCACTTAACCGTGTAGAGGAACCGTCACCTCTCACCGGGGTCTCGGTGTTTTTTCCATTCACGTCTGTTCTATAAACAGTGAAAGCACATTGTGCAAACCGTTTCTTCCCACATTTTTACAGACTCTTTGTAAATATTAATGGAGAGTCTTTTCCAAAACATAGTTAATGAATCCACTTTTGGAGTTTGGGTTATTTCCGGTTTACAACCATGCCGAGCGAGCTGCGATGACCGTCTCTGTGCATTCACGGCAGTCCATGTTTTGACGAACGGGCAAGCGTATTCTCTGGGTCTCAGAAGCCCGGCGGTGTTTCCACCACGCGAGTCTGGCTGCGTCTAGGAGTCTGATGCGTCACGCTTCCGCAAGTGATGACAGCTCCTTGCTCTGGTAGTGGCGGTAATTGCTGCAGTCAAAGCAGCTCGCGTTGATGCAGTCTTGCCCGTGGGCCAGGCTCTGCACCTGTGCCTCCTCCGCGTTAGTCTACAGAAGTCCACCAACAGTCCAAAGAAGGTTTTAGGAAATACATGTTCTACTGAGGATAGTGAACCAACCGTGGGATGCATCCCCGTAAAAAATACGGAGTTCCGCCTGGCGGACTACCAGCGGCAGGGTCGTGCCGATGTCTCCCCAGGCACGGGTCTAACACGGCGCCTTTTCTTTGGAGAAGGTGAAAACATAATGAAACCAAGTACAAGCCAGTTTCCTTTTATTATCACCGGTGTGCCTTCAGTTCTGAAGAAAGTCAGCAGTAAAATTACTCTTTACCTTTACCTCCACCTGGTCCCGGACACACGTTGGACAGAGGTGCACATGTGTGTTTGCCATCACAATATAGTACAGAGAAAGTACAGGACGTCACCAGCAGCTTTTTTATGTTTTACTTTAAAAATTACTACAGGGCGCCTGGGTGGCTCAGTCGGTTAAGCGTTTGCTTTTGGCTCAGGTCATGATCTCGGGGTCTTGGGATCAAGCCCCGCGTCAGGCTCCTTAGCAAGGAGTCTGTTTCTCCCTCTGCCTCTGTCACTCCCTCTGCTTGTGTTCTCTCTGTCTCTCTGTCTCTCTGTCTTTCTCTGTCACTCTGACAAATAAAATATTTTTAAAAATTATATAGTAAAGTTGCCTTTTTTTGTGAGGGATGCCATTCTACGGATTTTAATCGCCCCTCAGTCAGAGAACAAAGTAATTTCATCACCTCAGAATCCCCCTTGTGCCCTCCCATTGTAACTCCCCACCTCCACACTGCTGACCCCTTGGCTACCACGAACACCTCCATGTTTGCCAGTAGTGACTGATGAATGGAGTCCTACAACATGTAATCTTCTGAGACTGGCTTTGTTCACGTGGCGTCAGTGAGGGTCATCCATATTGTTACCTGTATAAGCCCATTCCTTTCCGACGACTGTTGCTTTCTAGTAAGGTTTTAAAATGAGATGAATGAGTCTTCCAGCTTCATTTTTCCTTTTCAAGATTATTTGGACTCTTCCGAGGTCTTAACCACACTAAAATCTTCCTATCTCTGAACATGGGATGCCTTCCATTTATTTTGGCTTTCTTTCATCTTTCTTTCTTTCTTTCAAGATTTTATTTTTAAGCAATCCCTACACACAACATGGGGCTCGAACTTACAACCCTGAGATTGAGAGTTGCATACTCTTCCAACCGAGCCAGCCAGGTGCCCCTTCTTTCATGGGTTTTAGTAACATGTAGCGGTTTTCAGTATATACACCTTTACCTCCTTGGGTAAATTAATTCCTAAGTACTCTTTTTGATGCTGTTGTAAATGGAATTGCTTTCTCAATTTCCTTTTGAGATTATTCATTACTCATCAATAGAAATATAACTGAGTTTTACATAATTGATTTTGTAGCTTGCAGCTTCCTGAACTCATTTATTAACTCCAACAGGTATGTGTTTTGCAGATTTTTTAGGGCTTTCTAGATTTTGGCAGCTGCAGATACAGTTTCATTTCTTCCTTTCGAGTATGGAAATCTTTTATTTCTTTTTATTGCCTAATTGCTCTGGCTGGCACTTCCAGTATTATATCAAATGGAAGCGGCGAGAGCAGGCATCCTTGTCCTGTTTCTGATCTTACAGGAAAACCTTTCAGTCTTGTACCACTGAGGTTGGTAACAGCTGTGGTTTGTTTTCAAATAGGCCCTTTGTCTTGTTGAAGTTCCTCTCTGTTTGTAGCTGTCTGAGTGTGGATGGTATGTCACGTGCCTTCCATCACGTGGGCTTTTTTTATCCGTTCTATTAGTATGGTGTATTGCATTGAGCGATGTTCATATTTTGAGACAACCTTGCATTCCTGGTACGAGTCCCAGTTGGTTGCGGGCGTATAATCCTTTCAAAATGGCGCTGAATTCGGCCTGCTAGAATCTTGTGGAGAATCCTCACGTCTCTGTTGAATAAGGGTCATTGGTCTGGGGTTTTCTAAGGGTGTCCCTTGCCTGGCGGCAGGGACACCATGATGCCGGGCTTGTGGAATGAATGTGGAAGGGCGCCCTCCTCTTGAACTTTTTGGAAGAATTTGGGAAGGATTCGTGTTTACTCCCTCGTGCATGTTTGGTGGAACCCACCTGTGAAGCCGTCCGGTCCTGCGCTTTCCTTTGCTGTTGTTTTACCCCGGCTTCCATTCCCTTACTCGTTACTGCTCTCTTCAGATTTGTTTTTTCTTGTCTCAGTTTTCGTAGTTTGTTAGTTGCTAGGAATTAGTCTCACTTTACCCAGTCTGTGTCTAGTCGTCCATAGTCTTGTCTGTCAGTCCTTTTTATTTCCAAAAACATTAGAAGTAATGTCCTACATTAGAAGTAATATCCTAGCTTTCCTGTTTAAGGAAATTTTATTAGATTTGGACCCAAGTATGTCAGTTCTAAAGTTTCTTTTGGTTTGGTTTACTAACGTACATTGTTATTACATAGAAATGATTGGTTTTTTTAGTTATTCATTTCGTATCCTGAAACCTTACTTAATTTTCTCATTAGTTTTATGAGGGTTCTTTTGTTTCGAGTCCTTGGAAGTTTTCACCAAGATATTCTTTTGTGTGTTAATTTGGTCAGTTCGAGGTCTTCGCGGAGTGGTGTGCCCGTGGGCTCCTTCCCTTGTGTTTGTGCTGGTTGGGACGTCTGTCCAGTGTTGAAGCGGGTGATGAAGGCGGACATCTTTGCACCGGTCTTGGTCTTGGGGGAGGACATGCAGTCTTAAGCCACGAGAATGAGGTGAACTGTAGATTTTTTGTAGGTGTCTTTTGTCAGACGTGGCAGTTCCCTCTCTTCTTGATTTATCGTGAACGGATACTGAATTTTTCCGGGCCCTTCCTTTTCCCCTGAATTGATTGGTCTGAGCATGTGGTGTTCCTTCTTCAGACTGTCGATGCGGCAGATTCTGTTGATTTATTTCTCAGGATTGAACCTGCCTGACACCCTGAGGTGAGCCCTCCTGGGTTGTAATGTATTGTCCTTTTCACATATTGCTGGGTTCAGCTTGCTCGTGTCTTGTTGATGAGTTGTGTGTCCATATTCATGAGGGTGCTGGCCTGTAGCTCTCCGTGCTGTGCTTGTACGGCGTGACGCTGACCCCGTGAGATGAGCTGGAAGCATTCCCTTCTTTGTGTTCTGGAAGCGAGGGTGTCGAACTGGCAGCGCTGCTTCTTTAACCGTTTGTACCCAGTAAAACCACCTAAGCCCGGATGTTTCTGTTGTGTGTAACGTCTTCACTAGTCCTGGAATTACCCAGGCGATGTCGTTTATCTCGGGAGAGCTCGGCTACATTGCCGACTCGGTGCATTCCTCCTAAACCGTCAAGGTTGTGTGGGCGCGGGTGTGCACACAGCTCCTTTCCTGTCGGTCTGCAGGATCTGGAGGGGAAGCCTCTCGCTCCTGACAGGATGGCTTTGTGTCCTCCGTTTTGTCGCCTCTTTGCCGGTCTTGCTGGAGGCTCACTGTGTAATTGGCCTCTCCACAGAACCAGTGTTTGGTTCCTTTCATTTTTCTCTTTGTTTTTCTGTTTTCAGTTTCCCTGATGTCTGCTCTTTATAAATCCTTCCCTCTGCTTGCTCTGGGTAGATTTTCTCCCCTTTCTGTCTAGTTTCTTAAGGCGGAGGCTCAGATTATTGATTTGAGAGCTTGTTTTCCGGGGCACGTGCTCCTGCACTCGTTCAGCTGCGTCCTGCCGCGCGCCGTGGCGTGCTCTTGTCACATTCACATAAACGTACCTTACGGTCTCACCCGGCGCTTCTCCAAACGGCGTGCCATTCAGATGTGCGGTGTTAGATTTTCAGACGTTTAGAGGTTTTCCTGCTACTTGTCTGTTACCGATCTCTGGTTAAATCCGTTACGGTCTGTGAATATAGCTTGTAAAATTTCAGTTTTTAAAAACGTGTTAAGGTTTGTTAAATGCCACAGGAATACGGTCTGTCTTGGAGAATGCTTTCCTGTCCTTTGAAGTTGTCCTGGGCGGGCGGGGGAGGGGGTGCGTCGTACCCACGTCCATTCGGCCGGCCTGGTCCGCGGCTCCTGCAGCCCTTTCTGCCGGCAGCCTCTGCCTGTTGCAAAACGCTCACTCAACTCGCTTTCCTGGGCCTCTGGGACCCAGCCCGCGGGGTCTCCGTGTTGGGCCTGCGCGTTGTGTCGTCCCGGCTCCTTTCAGGTGGGCCGCCGGCTGGTCTCGTGTCCAGTGTCGACGTAGCCGCTTCTGCTCGCTCCCTTCCTCCTGTCGTCGTTCCTTCTTTCCGTGTTTCTTTCTTGCGCGAGTCTGTACTACATGCCGAGCACCGGCCCGTTTAATTCTCAAAACAAGCTGTAAAAAAAAAAAAAAAAAAACCAACCAGTGTAGACTATTATTATCCCAATTTTATAGTTGAAGGAAGTGAGAAACGAGTAAGTCTCTCGTCCAGAGCGATCCCCGTAACCTTCTTTCGCGTCCGCCGTTGATTCTGGATTAAGTCTCGGTTCGCAGGAGGCTTGCGACAACCGGGCAGAGAGCTCCCGTGTGCGCTTTCGCTCGTCTCGACCGTGTACCGGACGCGCCCGCTGTGGGCATGCGCCGTCCCTCTGCCCACGGACGTCCCGTCCGGGTCTCACCTTGGTTTCGGCCGCCCCCGCCTCGTCTGCTCTGGGCAGCATCCAGTCTCTCTGTTTCCCGTGACCTCGGCAGCACTAGCCAGGTGGCCGCAGTGGTCCCTGGGCCAGGCTCGTCTGGTGCGTCTCATGAGGAGATCTGGGTTCTGGGCTCTTGGGAGGAAGACCACGGAGGTGAGGCCTCCTCATTGCACGAGACCGAGGGTCCCTAAGACTGACACTTCCTTCCCGATGCCCGTCCTTGGTTCGCACTTTATGGCAAGTCACGCCTTCCCAACTCCGCCTGGCCAGCTCGGCTGAGCGCCGCGTGCCAGGACGGCCTCCCATGGGACACGAGAATGTAGTCAGCCGAACTCCTCATGCTCTGCGGCGAGTCTCACCTCTCTTCCACCTTCCAGGACACGCTCTTTGTTTCCACCGCAGCCCTCACCCTAGTTGCCCTCAGTGCCCGGGCTTCCCGGCTGCAGCCTGTGCCCATCGCCAGCTCTGAAGCCACGTCCACATGGGCAGGGGCTTGTCACGGCGGCCCCCGCCCCTCCCGACCAAGTCTGCGTCCATGCTCGGGCCGCCGTGGCAGCGGCTACAGCCCGAGCACCTGAAGCAACAGACATTTCTGTTCTCCCTGTGGGAGGCCGTCCGTCTGAGATCAAGGGGCCACGTGGTCGTCACTTGCGCCCGCATGCCACTGTCAGGCCCCACACTGCCGCGACCTGATGTTCACTTTCCAGTTCCGGGGACCCTCCCTTCCTCCTCTACCCCCGGCAGCCGCTCGTCTGTGTTCACGCGAGCCAACTGGGTGGCATTTGATAACGTTGGAGAGGAATGGACTCCCGCGGTGTCCACTCTCGTGTCTGGCGTCACTGTTTGGAGAGGTCTGTGTGCACGGGTCGGTGGTGCGTTCCTTCTGGCTGCCGGGTTGACGTGCCTCGATGCGTCTGTGCGGGCACCTGGGGCCGGGCATTGGCTTTCCCCAGCTTCCGGCTGTCACGGACACGGTGGCCCTTTGTTACAAAAGAAGTCCTCGTGCGGAGGCGTACTCTCTTCTCTCGGGTACCCGCCGACCCGTGGAGTGGCTGGCGGTGGCGTGATGCGTGGGTTTAGGAATCGCCTGTCTGCAATTCCCCGCGGCCAGCACACGGCCTCCCAGGGCCTCCTCGCCTGCACTCGGCCCACAGCCTCTCTCGCCGTGACCGTAATCGACGCGTGGCGGCCTCCACCTGTGGCTTGCACTCTGTTTCCCGGACGACCGATAACGCTGAGCGTCTCTGCTGGACGTTGTCCAGTGTCTTACTCGGCACAGCGTTCCCACTCGTGTCCAGTTTTTATTCGATGGTTTGCTCCTCGCTGAGTCTGAGCGTTCTTGTGCATTCCGGGCGCTGGTCCCCTGTCACACACCTGCTTCGCGGGCGTCCCTGCCCATTCCGCCGCTCGCCATCTCGCTATCTTGCTGCTTCGTCGGGCTTTGAAAGAGAAATCTGCATGAGTGTCTTTAACGAATACCCAGCTGTTCCGGCACTGTTTGTTAAATAGACGTCCTTTCTGGGCGCCGGGGTGGCTCGGTCGATAGTGTCTGACTCTTGGTTTTGGCCTGTTGTGATCTCAGGGTCCTGGGATCGAGCCCCATGTCTGGCTCGGTGCTCAGCGGAGAGTCTCCCGGGGAGTCTGCCCCTCCCTCTGCCCTCCTCCAGCTTGCATGCGGGCACTCTCTCGCTCTCTCCAAAATAGGTAAATAAATCTTTAAAAAACACAGAGAGAGAGAGAGAGAATGAGCATCTTTTCTCTGCTGGATTGCCTCAGACTGTATCAGAATGCGGTGTCCACCTGTAGCTGTTTATTTCTGGGGCCTGTTGTCTTTCCTCGGTCTGACTTTAGGCCAGGGCCGTTTTGGTCACTGTGTCTTCATGACAGTTCTCAAAATTAGGCTGTTCGCTCTCCCACCTTTTCCCCATCGTTGTTTTGAGCCTCTGGGCCCGTTACATTTCCACGGGATTTTTAGAATCAGCTCGTCTGTCTGTACAGAGAAATGTGTGGGATTTGACTGGAACGGCTTGGAGGCTCGCGAACGGCGTGGGGAGAAGTGAAATCACGTCAGGCCAGCCCTCCAGCCGTAGCCACGTGTGCCCCATGTGTTCGGGCGTGTGTTGATTCCCCTCCGCTCAGCAGACCCTGCCTAGCTACCAGAGGGCGGGCCTCCGACGGCTTTTGCAGAGTGATCTCCATGTGCTCTGTGTTCTTGGGTCCTATTATAAATTCCCTTGTGCGGTTATCTTTGTTTTACTGATTTCTAGCTCAACTCCGTTAGGGTCACAGGAGGTACTTGAATGACTAAAATCCTTTCAACACGTTGAGCCTTTTTGCGTGGCCCCCCCTCTGTCTGCGTTGGTAAATATTGTGTGTCCGCCCAAGGGGACTGTGCCCTGCACTGTCGTGGTCAGGAGTGTCCCTGTGGGACGCTTGAGTCAAGTTGGCTGATCATGTTGTTCGTGTGTACTTTATCCTTCTGGGTTTTTTGCTTCGCGTTCTCTCCGTGACAGAACCATCGAGAGAGTGATGGTGAAAGGTCCGGCTGTGATTGCGGGCCTGCCTGTTTCTCCTCGCGTTTCTGTCGGGTTTTGCCGCGTCTCTGTTGCAGCTCTGTCACTGTGTATACGTGTTTAGGGTGGTCATGTTCTTTTGGCCAGTTGGCCCCTTTGGCATTATGAATTGGGCTCGTGGGCAACGTTCTTGGCTCTGGAATTCACTTTGATACCAGCAGTGTCTCCAGCCTTTTTTGGTGTCCCCTCCGCGTTGTGTCTCCCGGAGGTTTACCTCGTCATGTCACGAGCTCGTGTCAGCAGCGCGCAGTTTGGGGCTGCTGTCCTGTCCCCTTGGGTGGCCTGCGTGTGGGCTCTCGTGTCCTGCGGCGGCTGGTACGACTGGGCCTCACTAGCTCGTCCCAACTCTTCCTCTGCAGTCCCCGTTTTTTCTGGCTTCTTTCTAATTCACTGGGTGTATTTCGTTATTTCGTCTTATTTCCTTTATTTCACTCAATTGTCGTCACTCTTTGCTACTTTGGGGGTTGTTTTCGGGGTTATGGCACACATCTTCCACTTACCAGTCTTCTGCAAGCAATGCAGCCTCATAACTCGGTGCATCCGATTTTCCCCTCGAGCCTCTGGGCTGTGTGTGTCTCACATCCTCTTTATAATTCTACCTCAGCCCCAATACACTTTTACTGGTTTTGTGGAAACAGTCTCTTCAAAAAACCGGAATTTGCTTTTGTATCTTGGCCAGAAGATGCAGTGTCTACATACAGTGGAATATTACTCAGCCGTAAAAAAAAGAATGAGATCTTGCCAATTGTGACAACACGAATGGACCTAGAGGCCATTATGCTTAGTGAACGAAGTCAGAGAAAGAAAACGCAGTCTCATTTCGCTCACATGAAAGCTAAAAAACACAACAAGTGATCAAATGAAACAAAACAGAAACGACTCACAGAGACGAGCGCAGACTGCCGGCTACTTGAGGGGGAGGGGTGGGCAAAGTGGGTGGCGGGGATTGGGAGGCACAGACCGGCGGTCATAAAGCAGGTACGTCATAGGCTGTGACGCACGGCGCGGGGAAGGCAGTCCGTGACCGTGCAGCGACTCTGTGTGGGGACAGACGGCAACGTCCCTGGTCGTGGGGTCCCTGCGTGACCCGCCTAAGGCTCGTGTGACAGCGTCTGTCAACTGCACGGCAGCCGCAAACAAAAGCTAGATGCGCTAGTACCCTCGGGGGATTTATGAAGCCGAAAGCCACGTGTTTGCCAGCATAGTCGCACTGGCCGCTGCTCCTCGTGCCTTGTGTGGCTCCCAGTGTCCCTGCGGTATCCCCGTCCTCGGCCGCCCCTGTGGAGCGGGTCTGCCGAGGACGCGGTTTTTTAGGTTTCCTTCGCCTCAGAACATCTTTATTTTGCTTTGGTTTACGAATATTTTCGCTGGGAATCAAACTCTAGGTTGGTATTTTTTTCTTATTTCGGTACTTTGAGGATTTTTTTTTCTCTTTGCTTACGCGAACTGGGGCTGTTTTCCTTCATGTGTCGTGGGCTTGGGGCTTGTTGAGCTTCTTGGGTCTGTGTGTACTTTTCATCACATGTGGCACTTTCTCACAGCGTTTGTCCTTCTGTCCCCCACTGCCCTTTCCTCCGGAGACTCCACTCATGCGGACGCTGTGCTCCGTGAAGTCGCCCCACAGTTCAGGGACGACCACGCGAGTCTTAAATATCCCTTTTCTTGTCTGTTTCACTAGGGATCGGTTGCGGTGTTTCCTGTGTTGGGTTGACTGTTTTCTTTCTCTAGTCCTCGAGGGCGCGCGCTTCCTCCTGCAGAGTTGACCCTGCCATTAGCCCGTCTGGGGTGTCTGTCCGCCTGGGCGCCAGAGCTTCCCCTCAGGGCTTGGGCTGTCCCGCTCTGCGCCCCTCCCCTGCCGAGCGGCTGGACAGCAAGCTGCTGCCCCCGCGTCCCAACGCTCGGAGCGGCCGCGTTAATGTCCTCGGACACTACTTCCTGTCTGCGCTCCCAGTTGGTTCCGACTGTTTGACTGTTGTCTTCGTTGAGGGTCCTATTTTCCTACTTCTTTTAATGCCCACCAGGCCTGGATTAGTTGGCAGACGCTGAAGTTTGGCTGGTTGGATTCCGAATGTTTTTGTGTTCATATAAATCTTCTTGAGCTTTTCCAGAGATGCAATTAGGTTTCTTGGAAAGAGTTTGGTCCTTTCAGATCTTGTGTGATTTGCTAGGCCATCCTGGAGCACTTCTCAGTCTAGAGATAATTATCTCTCGCTGGAGCCAAGACCTTCCTGAATAATCCATGAAAGGGGAGTTTTCCATGCTGGCCGGTGGTGGGGAAGGCCCTGCTCCTCAGCCTGTGTGCACGTGCTGGGCGCCGTTTCTCAGACACGCTTTCTGATGGGTAAATCACGTGAATGTAGTGCCTTTCAAAAAATTAACTTTAAAAAATGGAAGACAAAAATGCAACTTTCTCACAGTGAGCTGAAGCCTGTCATATGCCTGTGTCGGCCCTGAGCCCACTTGCCTGAGGTCTAGCTTCCCTCCCCAGCCCACGTCTCTGCACAGGCCGTCTCCGTGGTTCTGTGTCCTCTACCACAAGTGGTCCCGCCCCCGCCCCGGCTGTGATCAGTGAAGACCCCTGCAGAACCCCCCCCAGCCTGCACGAGCCCCCGCCCGCCCCGAGAGAACCCTGGCTATGGGAGTGGGTGTGCGGGCTGCGGCGTGTGTCCTCACGGTCCGACTCTTCCCTCAGGTTGAAGGTTGAGGAGCTGGAAGGCGAGCGCAGTCGTCTGGAAGAAGACAAGAAGATGCTGGAAATGCAGCTCGAGCGGTTCACCCTGCAGGTGCGTGTGGGTGGGCGGGCGCGCGGGCGGCCACCGGTGGGGGCTTCTCTGAGCGCTGCGTGTTCTCCGGGACGCACCCTGCTCTCCTGGCTTCTCCCTGTGCATCAGCGTCCGTGCTTCCCGCACCCACAGACATCCTGTCTTCCGGCTCATCCGACTAAGCCGAGTCGGGGACCTCCCTGGGCACACGCACCCCTAGCTGGCTGAGAGCGTGTGCCTCGGAGCCCCGAAGAGAGGGGGTGCTGCCTTCAGGCCGCGTGTCACCAGGCCAGGGCCACGGTCCTGTGCTCCGTCGGGGCTTCTCCCGTGGCCCGTGGCCAGTGTGGTGGCTGAGAATCCCCAGGGACCTTCTCTGTTGGGGTTTGTATCCAGGCCTGTCCCCACCTGCCCGCAGCCGCGAAGTCACGCAGCCGCTCACTCTGTTTGCTCTGACTTTGTTTTTCATTGTTATTCTTCTGTCTGAATTGTTCCACGGTGAGGAACCTGCAGTTTTGTGATTACCCAGATTTTGGACAGGCCATTGATTTTATCTTGACACCTATTAGAGGCAAATCAAATCTCTTTTTTATTACCGATTCTTGGAGTTGGGAGCAGTGACAACTCGGATGAAGCGCAGCGCCGTGATCCGCGGCTGGCAGCGATCAGCGCTAGGAGCCGCACTGGTTTAATTGGGCCTCGGGCCTCAGAAGGGAGAGCTGGGCTGTCGGCAGGTCGACCCCGGCGGCCCGTCAGCCGGGCCCTGTCAGAGCAGGCATGGCAGGTGTCTCCGGCGTGTCCAGTCGGGCACAGCCTAAGAGTGGGGCTGACGGCTGCCAGGCCCCCCCGACTGAGGCGCACTGAGTCCTGCTGCAATCTTTCATTTCCTTTTTTCCGGCCTCTGGGCTTCCAGGGAGCCTGCCGTGGCTCTTGGCGGGGTCTCTGGGGTGCGGTGCAGGTGCGTGCCGGGGCTCATAGACGTTCACCAGCAACGCCAGCGTGCTGGGAGATGGGGGGTCCTGTGCTTTTCCCACCGCAAGTGTTCCTGGCTGGAGGTACTTGGAGCGTCACACCAGCCCTTCGAGTTGTGGAGCTGCTCACAGCCCAGGGGCTGAGCTCCCGTCCACGGGGACAGGTGGCGCCCGTGTCCCCGCCTGTGGGAGCGGGTCAGGAGCTCAGCAGGTGCCACAGCCTAGCCGAGGGGGCGGTCTCCGTCATGCTGGGGCTCGGGTGCGTGTGGCCGGACATGGCGGGACCCTCTGAGTCTCAGCCGCGGCCCCCGGGGTGGGGGCGGTAGGGCTGAAACGCAGAGGAGTGCGTGGTGGAAGCTTCCAGGTAGACACGCACACCTGCCGCCTCTGTCTGGGGAGTGTCCCGCATCCAGGCCGGGGTCGCGTGCGGGTCCTGCGACAGTGCCGCCGCTGACTTGACAGACGCCGCTGACTTGACAGACGGCGCTGACTTGACAGACGCCGCTGACTTGACAGACGCCGCTGACTTGACAGACGGCGAGAGCAGGCCCGGGACAGCCTCTCCACGTCCCCCCCTGCGGCTGCGGTCCATGAGGGCCGTCCCTGTGCGGAGCCTGGGGCTCGTCTCGGGAAGGTCGACCACGTGCCATCGCTGTGCTCGGCAGACCTCTCTCTCTGTGTCCAGGTCGCCAGTGGGAGGTCCCGCTACCCCGTTTTCCTGATGGGGAAACGTGCAGTCCGGGAGGGCAGTCATTCGGCGGAGGGCACCCAGCAGGAGGGGCAGAGCTGGGCTGGGAGCTCCATTCCTGGTCTCCCGGTTTGCGCCCCCCGCCGGCGGCCCCAGCCCGGGTCTGCTGTGTGGTGCTGGGGGCAGGCAGAGGTTGGCACCCTAGGGCTGAGCCGGCCGTTCCCAAGGGCTTGGACACTTGCTGTGGCAGCGGCCGTTTGGTCTGACCCAGACACGGTCTCCAGACCCAAGCTCGGCTGAGTGTGCAGAGATCCCCCGAGACAGGCAGGAATGAAGGCAAGATGAGCAGCCGTGCTGGCCACGCAGAGTGGATGGGCAGGACTCGTGTCTGGCCGAGGCCCTGGGCCACCCCCTGCTGCCAGTGAACCCCCCGCCACTTCCCAGGGGTGCAGTCCGGCCGCGGGGCTCAGGGCGTCCCCGTACACATGCCTCCTCTTTTCCCTCTTCCTTCTGCGGAGAGCCTTCAAGTTGGGCCGCTTCAAGGAAGATTGATTAAAATCAGCTGCGGTTTGACTTAATTGGGAACATATGCTTGGAGAGGGAGCGCCACTAGTTAGAACTGCTTGTGATGAGTTCACAGCTGGTTGGTGAGGAAACAGCTCCGGTTACCGCTCCGAGCCTGGCGCGCTCCTGCTGCTCCGCACTCTCTGGGTGCCCGGGCTGCGCGGGGGGCAGGCCTGCCGGGCCGTCCCCACACTCGTCCCGGTGCCACAGCCCCTGGCAGGGACTCCCGCCAGCCGCCGGGGCGGAGGGGCTGTCCCGTGCATGCTGCCCTCTGGAGACGGGGAAACTGAGGCCCACAGTTGGCCAGCACGTGAGTGGTGCCTTCACAGACACCTTCTGTAGAGGCAGGATGGGTTGGACAGTCCAGAGTTTTCCAGCTCTGGGAGCGAGCAGACGGCCTGGACGCCTGGGCCTGGAGGCAGGGGCACCCTGTGCTCCCCGTGTGGCTGCCAGAGCCGGGGGCTGGTGGCCGTGCAGCGGGATGTACAACCACGGCCATGGTCCTCCCTGCCCGGGCCCCCTGCTCGCTCCCACCGCACCCATGCCCTGAACACCGCTCCGCGGGCCTTGGTTTCCCAGAGCCAAGAGGACGATTCAGGAATAGCAGCAGCACGTGTCTCATTTGCCCTGAGCTCCCGTTGGCCTCTTCTCAGTGGGTGGGCTCTGGTGTGGGTGGTGGCTGTGGTCCTCACCGTCGCCTCTGGCCCTGGTCTCCATCAGGCCACTCTGGCGACTCTGGTGACAGCCCCCAGGCTGGGCGCCTCACCCGCCTGCCGAGCAGGGCCACTGCCGCGGCTGCTGTGAGTAGAGAGACACCATCAGCCCATGCGTCACCTTGACGACAACACACATGCTTTTCCACGTTCGAGGTTCAGACGGGCCAGGTTTGGGGACTGTGACAGCCGTGGGCCACAGGTGCAGCCGAGAGGGGGCGGACACTGGCTGCACCGGGGCAGGGGCCGTATGTATATCAGCAGCCCGGCCCGGGCTGGACACCGCGTGCGCTCTGTGCCCTCGGCCCCACCGGATTGGCCCCAGTGCACGATGAGTGTCCTCAAACATCCGGCAAAGCTGGACGAGCTCCTCCGTGCCGACCCACTCCCTACCGCCCGCATCCTGGCCCACGCGTCTTACCGTGGGGGCCCCTGATGCCACCCCTCCGCCATCCATCGGTGCTTCTACAGTCCTGGATGCATTTTAAAGCAAATTGCAAACATCTGCACCCTTCCCTGTAAATGCTTCAGCATGCACGTAATCAAGCAGAATTCATCTCTGGGAGAGGAGCCCCTGTCCCGCCGCCCTCGGTGCTGCCCGGTCATGCTGCGTGTCCAGCCAGGTGACCGGCAGGGCGGGCGCAGGCCCCGCGTCCCCCCAACCCCCCCATGCACCAGCTCCCTGGGGCTGGGAGGGGCTGCCCGTAGCCCGCCGGCAGCACTGCTCGGGAAGGGGACCAGACCGCAGCCCAGTGACATTTGAAATAAGTATCTTTTTTGGAAACGGAGTGGGTAGAAAATTGCTGGGTTGCCTGTGAGCGGAAAGCTCGCGGTGCCCGTGGAGACGTCCCCGCTGCCGTCCCCGCGTCAGCAGGCAAGCAGCCCTGTGTCATCAGACCCTCCCGGCCTCCACCTCCTTCCCTCTTGGGGGGGTGGACTGCACTTCTCGCACTGCCCTGCCCTCTCCCCACTGGCGCCATGACAGGATGGCCCCCTGGGTGCCCGCTGGTTCCCTCCCACCTGCAGGTTCCTCCTGCCCGGCCTGGGGTCCCTCCCCCCCCCCCCCGGGAACAGAGCTGCCCCACCCCACCTGCTCCCACCTGCTCCCACCCGCTCCCACTGGCCCCGGAGCCCTGAGCCCAAGGCAGGCCTTCCCTGTGCTTCTCGGAATCCTCCTGCCTCTAATGGTTCCCCTGTGGCCTCCACCACGGCCCTGGGCACATCCTGCCCCCGGCTGGCCCTCTGCCCCCACCTCTGCGGTGCTCTCCGGGCCGCCCCCTCTGGCCCTCTGCCCCCACCTCTGCGGTGCTCTCCGGGCCGCCCCCCGCTGGCCCTCTGCCCCCACCTCTGCGGTGCTCTCCGGGCCGCCCCCTCTGGCCCTCTGCCCCCACCTCTGCGGTGCTCTCCGGGCCGCCCCCCGCTGGCCCTCTGCCCCCACCTCTGTGGTGCTCTCCGGGCCGCCCTTGGAGGGCCAAACCCCACAGGCCAGGTGCTGGGGATCCCTGCATGAAGGGTGGGCCCTGGAGAGGGTGACCGGAGCTTAGGGGGCACTAGACTGACAGTGGCCACAGCTGCTCTGCCACAGGCAGGCGCTGATCTCTGCCACACGGGAGCCACCCCTCACCCCTGTCTCCAGGGCTCACCTTTCAGTTAGGCTTCTCGTCAGCTGCACACATGGAAGGCCTCGGTCACTGAGGAAAGAGAGTGGTCCTTCCTTCCGAGCAGATGAAGGCACCCGGGCCCCCAAGTCCCAGAACGCCCGCATGCTGGCCTCCATTCCCCCAGCAGAGGCCCATGCCTACTGCTGCCCGCCGGCTCCCGTTGCTGCCCTGACAGCTTGGGGTGGCCGTGTGAGGACCATAGGGCATCCCCGCCATCCAGCCAGCTCTCCCCGCGGCACTCCCGGCTCCCATGACCGTGGTCTGGGGGCCCCGTCTCCGCCCGCCCGCCCTGCCCGTCCCTCGGGGCTGGCATGGGCAGTGCCTTCACGCCCCACCCGGGACCTGTTTGTGGGCCAGTCCTCTGGGGCGCGAGCTCTGCAGGCAGCGGCCTTGCCTGGGTCACCTGCATGTGCCAGCCTCGGGCCTGGCTCCCAGCCCACGCTCTCGGGGCGCACGCAGGCGCCACGGCCAAGGGGTGGGCTCTGCAGGAAGCCGGGCTGAGCGGCTTGGGCCTGCGTCCCGCGGAGGCTGGGAGAGGTCGGTGCAGGAAGCGTCTCACGGCGTTCGTCCCATGTAGTAGCTGCTCAGGCTGCTGGTGGTTCTCTCCCTACAAGTTCTTGGTGCCGGCCCTGCTTTTCGCTCAGAAGATGACCTGTTCAAACCAGTCTGCACCTTGCTTTTCACAGACCGGGTCTGGGAGGTCGCGTTGGTTTTCTTACGGCCACTTGCTGCGTCCCTGTCATGTGCCGCAACCTACTGAACTAGGTGCCTGGTAGTGGCCTGTCTGCCCCTTCTGAGGCCACAAATGGGGCTGTGGCACGTGTCCTGTGTATGGCGTCTCCGTGTGTGTGCGTGTGTGGGGGACAAACTTCGAATCAAAGGGTACCCGCACTTGTTTTGGTAGCTTCTGCCGGATGGTACCTCGTGGCGGCCTCTCGGCGACCGCTGCCCACCCGTGGGCCTCGCCAGGAGTGCGCTGTCCCGCTGGGAAGCCTCCTGTGCCTGCAGGGGGGAAGGGGCAGTGTACTTTCAACCTCCAGTCCTTGTATGATACGCGGGAGCGAGGGCATTTCAGGGCATTTCTGCGTTAATGTCCGTGGTCCGTTTTTGAAATGGGTTGTTGGTTCTGTTGATTTCTTGGAGCTTTTTGTATTTTGAGGAGTTGAGGAGTTTTTGTTTTAAGTTGTGACTATATTTTGCGGTTGATCGTCTGTCTTTTGACTTTGCTGGAGGCATCTTTAACCGAGCGCAAGTTTTTGGTATGTAAGTTTTTATATGGGTGCGCCCGTGGATGTTTCGTCCCTGGCCCAGGTTGTGAAGTTCTTCCCGTGTAGGAACTTTGGTGTTTTCCCGTGTAAATCTATGGCTGATGCGGTGTTTGGGTTCGTTGTGGTGTTTCACCAGGTACGAACGAAGCCTGGCATCAGCCTGTCCCTAGAAGGGGCTCTTCCCCGGAGCCCCAGGACTGCTTGTGGCAGAGCCTGTCCTCGCTGCTGTGACGTGCCATCCCTCGGGCCTGGGTCGCTCCCGGGGCTGACGCGTCCCCTCCTCCCCGCCCGTCACTTCTCCCGCAGGATGTTCCCGGCACTTCTGGTCTGTTTTTACCCGCTCCTGGAATGAACATACCTAGCTCCCCCAGCCAATGTAGGAATCGTCAGGTTTCGTGAGAGAGGACAGTGAACCTCCGGGGGCCGGACGTCATAGGACGACTCCTGCGACTCATGCGCGGGAGCGTTTGAGGAAACAACTCATGCATTTGTGGGGGTCCCCTTGTGCCGCACCCGCACACCGTCAGACAGGTGTTCACCTCCTGCGTTTCTTGTCCACATCTGCCTCTGGGTCGGGGGCCTTCCCTTCAGTGTCCCGGCTGTATAAGCACACACGCGGACTAGGGCTCACTCTGGGGGTCTATGACCCGGCCCGGGGTGGCCACGTGCGCCCCTCCACACGCGGAGTGTGCGAGCAGGTGTGTGCCCCGGGCCCGTGCTCCCGGACGGACATGTGAAACAAGACATTTGAGGAAAGAGCCCAAGCCTCCCTTCCCCACCACGGCGCCCGGCTGCTCATGTTTATTAACGCCAAGAACTAAAAAAAGCCAGTTTGCTGATGTGCACTTGTATGGAGACATTTCCACAGGCACTGATTTCTCTTGATTGTTTTATGAGGAGAATGATGTGTCTTGAATCATAAGCCCCTCTCATCGCACGAGCCAGTGTCGGCGGGCGACCCCAAGGGGCCTCAAGCCCCCCAGGCTGCTGGCCCGGCCGGCCCTTGTCCCCGTGTGCACACGGGGGCTTTCCACCTCGTGACCCCCCTGGGCACCAGCCGGCCTGCTCTGCCTCTTTGGCCGCTGGCTGTGCTGGGGCCACGCACGCGGGGAACACTGGCTCGGGGAGCGGTGGCCCCACACCGTCGGTGGCCCTCACAGTCCTGCCACTCTCAGACCGCGTGTGGACTCCCGGCCCTCCGCACGCTCCTCACCGCCCTTGTAGACGAGCACGCCCGTGGCCCAGCCCTCTGTGAGCCTAGCGGCTGGGCGTGATGAGACGTCATGTGTGTCCCCTTCAGGCAAGTTGGATTTTCCTTGGAGTGGGCTTGGTGTGTCGCAGCCGCAGGCTGAGCCTGGTGGGCAGAGGCCGCGCCGTCGTCCCAGGACCGCCCGTGGGTCCTGAGCCCCACTCAGCCAGCTGCAGCCTCGTGCCCAGCGGCGCCTGTGTGTCCCTCCCTGGAGCTGAGGCCCCGAGCCCCTGGGGCAGAGCCTGGAGAGACCCACTGTCCTGACACCGGTGCAGGGCTTTCCAGCCATCACAGCAGTTCCCCCAGGTCCCGTAAAGTCGGGGGCGTCTGGGACCCGAGAGGTGGGACGGTCTGAAGGAGGGCCTGCAGGGGGCACTTGTCCCGGGCTTCCCGTGCTTTGTGAGTGTCCCAGGACTAGCGGACACCCGCTCCGCCCTGCACCCCTGGCTCCTGTCCCGGTGGGTGGTGCCTCCACGGGCCCCTTCACAGCCTGTCAGCTTCCTCCGCGTGAAGCCCACACCCTGGGTGTGCGTCCCAACCTGCTCCTATTCCCTTGACATTGGCCGAGGGCGCGGCCCCACCGGATGGGGGCGCTGAGCTCGGCTGCCCCGGGAGCGCCGGCTCTCCTGTCCCCTCCAGCTTTGCTCAGCCGTTGGAGGGTTGTGTCCCCACCCCTCCTGCAGACGTACAGGTGGCGGCCTGGGCGGTGGGCTGTCCCCTGTGCCGGGGAACCCGACCTGCGGCGGGAGGGGAGCGGTGGAGCCAGAGGCACGTGCCCCGGAGGCTCTGTGGGCGCTGGGGCCAGACTGCCCTGCCCTCTGGCAGAAGTCAGGCGCTCCAGGAGCAGGGGGGCAGAGGGGCCTTCTGTGCGCTCTGTCCCCGCCCTGCCCCGGGCGACGCAGAGGTGCTGCGGAGAGGGCCTGTGCAGGGGTCTCGTGGTGGGAGAGGCCCTTTCTCCCTTGGGGTTCTGGTTCCTGTCTGCGTGTGGGCAGCCTGCACTGGCACTTGGGGAAGAGGGGGTCTCGTCTGCAGAGCAGGGAGCGCGGGGTCCTCCCCGTCCCCGCCATGTTTGGGCGTCTCCGGCCCCACCGAATTCCTCTGGGAATATTCCTCTGGGAATATAGAAGATGCGGCTGCCCGGGAAGAAGACGGCAGCCCAGTGGGTTCTGCTCTCAGGATCTTGTTTGACGAGGGAGGGTGTTTGGGGTCGCAGCCCCCAGAAAGCCCTGTGCAGAGGAGCTTCGCTAACCTGAGCTTCAGGCCAGGCCTGTGCCTGCCCCGTGCTGGTTTCCACTTTGCCTTCCACCTCGTCAGCCCCGTCTCCTGGCTGGCCTCCCTGCGACTCGGGGTGACGTCCCCGGGCAAGGGGCTGTTCCAGATTCCCTTTGAACGTGTCGCCAGGCCGCACACTCTCCCTGTGCCACTGCCTTGGCCGCAGGGAGGAGGGGGCCCCGTGGGCCAAGTAGCGGTCACTTGGCCAGGCTTGTGCCAGGCATGGGGTGTCCGACCCTCCAGCCAGCCCCCCTTCCTGGGCCCCACTGTGTGGGTGCTGCTCTGCCTGGGGGGGCGGCAGAGGCTCCAGGGCCCCACCTCCCTGGGCTTGCGTTCTGTGGGGAGAGACCAGCAGCGGACGGAGCGTATACACAAGTAGGGCACCGAGGTGGTGACGCGCAGGAAGGGGAGAAGGCCATTGGGAGGGGCTTGGGGACCTGGCAGGACCACATTCTTCTGGTTTCCCTCTGTGGCACAGAGGACAAAGAACGTCAGCCTCCCGGGACCCTCAGGACTCTTCACGGAAGGTTCTGGAAGAGTCAAGGTTGCTTGGAGAATTTGGAGGTTCTTCAGTGTATGAATATTGCCTTGAGTATCTTGTGGAGTCAGTCTGTTCCCTGGAGGGGTGACCCCGGTACCGCACAGAGAGTCCCCAGCCTCTGACGGCACGACGCCCGCAAAGCAGACCACAAGCGTCCCGGCTTCGGGGCCGTGTTGACGTTGAGCCTCTCGGAAGCCCCACAAGGAAGGAAGCTCTTACCAGTTACAGAATTCCTCTCACGGGAAGGTACTTGTGCTGAGGCGGCTTGCAGATGGAACGCGGAGTTCTAGAAGTGCCTCGCGTGGGGACTTCCTGATGCCCCAGCACAGGCGCCAGAACGGATTTTAAGAAGCTACTTTGCTGAACCGCACGACCCCGGCGGCCCGCTGCTGGGCCCGGACCAGGTGCGCGCCCCGTGTTCTCAGCAGCGCCGTGGGGTCCTTCCTGGATGAGTGGTAACACGGCGTGCTGCGTCCACGCCACGGGCATCACTCGGCCTGAGGGAGGAAGTGCTGGCACCCGCCCCCACGGGGACGAGCCCCGAGGTCACCAGCCAGACGCGGAAGGACACGCACGGGGGCCCCACTCACACGAGGACCCGGAGTCGTCAGACTCACAGACCCAGAGAGCAGACGGCGGGGCCGGGGCTGGGGGAGCCGGGGGGCGGGGTTCCGTGCGTCACGGGGACAGGGTCTCCGTGGGGGGATGGGACGTTCTGGAGCCGGACGGGGGGACGGTGCCCCTGAACTGGGCGCCGAGAAATGGTTAAGACGGCAGGTTTCACGTCCTGTGCATTTTGCCACAGTGAACCACACACTCGGGTGGCGCTGGGCGCTTGAGCCGGAGGGCAGAGCGCCTGGCATCCAGGGGGCGCGGCAGGGCGGCGGGCGCAGGGGCCGCTCTGCCCTCACGTGCCCGGTACTCCTCTTCTGCCAGCTCCTCCCGCCTCCGCCGGCTCCTTCCAGCTCAGGCGGGCGGGATTCCGGCTGTGGCCGCCGTGGGCTCCCTGGGACGAGGAGACCGCGACAGCCAGGGCCGCCCGATCTCCGGAGCTGCTGCCCGTCAGCCCAGCCAAGCAGGGACCCGGCTCGTGCACTCAGTGTCGCTGCGGACTGGCATGTGGGTGTGGGTCCGAACAGCGGCCTCCAGACCGGCAGGCCGAGCACACGCAGGAAGAGGCCTGTCCCTCCCCTTCCTCCCGGGAAACACAGCCCTGGGGGCCCAGGCGGGTGCCCGGTGTCCCTGCCCTGATGGGACGAAGCTTCTGGAGGGCCCATGCGTGGACAGGAGCCTCGGGTGGGCTTGTTTGCTGGGCCGAGCCAGGGTCCATCATGGTCCGCGGCCGCTCCTCCTCGCCCACCCGCCTCTGCTGCCCCCACCCAGAGTGTGACCAGTGCTGCTACCGAGCAGCCTTGTCGGGGGGCCTACGGGGCAGCCCCCTGTGGCGGCAGCTGACCACGTAGGGCCAGGGTCTGGGGGAGTGCGACGGCCATCATGCCGTTCTCCTGACCCGGACAAGGTGTTTCCTGCCGAGCCTTCCTTGCGGGTCCTCCCCCACACCCCCCGGCTTCTTGGGAACCTCACACCTCGCCGCCAGCACGGCCCGGCCTCTGAGCTGGGGCTGGGCTCCAAGATTCAGCGCGACGGCCTCCCTCTGGGTGTTGTGGCTGAGGAAGACCAGCATCAGGCCTGGCTGGGCGAGGGCTCCCTCTGGGCCCCCCTGTCCCTGGTGGTCTTCCTCTGGCCAGCCGCCCGACCTTGCTCGCCTCTGTCGTCTGGCTGTCGGAGGCTGGAGCCGTCCTGCTGTCTTCTCGGACACTGGCTTGGAAGCAGGCGCGGAAGGGCCTTACCCACGTGGACCGGCCCAGGCAGGCCCCGCTCCCCCAGGCTCCATCCCCCCTGCTGTGCTCCCAGAGCCAGCTCGGAGGGTCTTTGGCCAGGGGCCCCAGGCCGCTCCGCAGCTGCCTGGGGTTGTCCCTTCAGGGCTGGCCGCGGGGCGCTGGACACAGTATGCACACAGACCTCTGTCATCAATGAGGACCGCCCACTGAGAGGTGGCAGCCTTGGCCACGGGCGATGCCGAGTGCCCAGCTCCTGAATCAAGCCTCTGTCCTGGGGGACGGGGGGAGATGGAGGAGGTGGGGGCCGGGCCCGTGTGGTCCCTGGCCGCTTCCTTAGCCACGTTGCCCCAGGGCAGATGGAGGCTTGCAGAACATCTGTTGCCCCCTCAGTGAAATGTCTGTGGCTTGAGGGAGGGACCCGCCTCTGCAGCCTCTCTCCCCTTCACCCCCGCCCCCAGTGACCAGTCCTGGGCAGGTGTGTGGGTCTCCCACCCTCTCTGGGCCTCCGTTTCTCAGTCTCTGAGCCAGGAAGTGGGCCGGCTGCTCATGGCGCTGGAGATGTGGCAGGCGAGGGGCTGGCAGCGGGGGGGCCCAGCCTGTGCTGCTCTCTGTGATTTCTGTCACCACTCCCTGCACTGTCCCCATGCAGCTGGCACACCATCCCGTGGGCTCTGGGGCCAAGGCCAGCTGGGTACCCCAGGCTTCAGAGCCAGGATTCCTACGAGCCCACTAAGCACCGAGCGAGAACCTTGCTGGCCACCCCCCCGCGGCCTGCGGGACCTGCCCAAGGTCACGTAGCTCTTGAGCCCCAGGAGCGCCCGCCGTGGGCCTGTGCAGAGCACGTCCACGGGCTTGGGGGCAGCGGGCAGCAGAGGACACAGGGCCGGGGTGGGGGGATCAGGTTCACAGCGGAAGGGCACGGGGAGGCCCCGAGACCCAGCAGGTGCCCCGAGGCCCCCGCTTGTCTCCCTGAGCTGTGCCTCCTTCAGCCGGGAGAGATATCGATTGAGCTTTGAGGCCGAGTGATTTATAAATATGCATGAGGACCAGCACTTATTTAACCGTGCTGTTTAATTCTCCCCACGTCCTTGCCTCTTCCAGCAGGGCCCGTTGGTATGCGCGTCAGGCCCGGGTGGCAGGCGCCCTCCCTCCCGGGCCGTGGGCCGAGGGGCAGCGGGTTCCTCGCCCGGCTTGCCAGGGCCGCCGTCCGCAGCATGTGCCACCACAGGCCGGCCGGGGGCTCCGGGGGCTCGCCCTCCGTGCAGGGTCGAGGGCGGTCCTCAGGGAGGGCGGCCCTGCCCTCGCTCTTCTGCCGATGGGAGAGGGCCGGCTCGGGCCGGGGGGGGGGGGGGGGTGGGGAAGGGCCCCGGACACAGGGAGCGGCCTTCTCCCGAGCTGGCACGGAGTCGGGGCGGAAGAGGAGAATCCTCACTGTGGGGGTGTGTGAGGTGCACCCTGCAGCCCAGCCCCCCCGGCGCGCGCTGGTCTCCCCAGAGACGTGTGGCAGACGCCCCCGCGACCCCAGCCACCCCGCGCCTGGCCCTGGTCGGCTTCGACTGGGTCGTTCTCTGGCAGAAGTGCCGGCTCCTGCCGTGAGCGACACGGGCGCCTGTCACGTGAGGAGTCGCACCGGCGCCTCTAAGGACGCCCGGAACTTGGCCTTTGGAGGTTCTTGTCAGTACCGTCTGTGTCTCAGCCGCCCGTGTCTCGATCAAGGCACGATGCGTCTTCAGCGCGTGGCAGCCATTTCCGCTTCTCCCTCCGAGCCGCCCCTGGCCAGGGACCCTGTACCCCGTGCGCCGTGCTCCCGCCCACGGGAACCACTCCGTGGGCACGTTATCGCTGGGAACCTGCGCTGCTCTCCGGGGGCCTGCGCTCCCCTCCGGGTGGGAGGTCGACATCAACACGTGCTGCCCTAAGAGCGGGGCGGGAGCTCGCGGGTGGCCCTTGTTGCTGCGGGGTCCCTGGCTCCCCTCGGCGGGTCCTTATGGGGTTCTGGCTGTGGGTGACGCACCGGGCTCCCTTCCTCTTGTCCTCGTGGGATCCCCGCCTGCTGGGAGTCCTGCTCTCAGGTCTGCACATCCCATGGCCAGCCCGCCGGGGGCGCCTGTGTCTCCCCTCCCTCCCGGACCTCCCTGGGATCTACACCATCCTGCCCACACAGAAGCAGAAGGACGGCCTCCTCACCCCGAGAGGGGGCGGTGTGGCAGGCGCTGCCCAGCCACATGGTCCTGACACACGGATCAGTGCCTGCGTGCCCTGTGGCAGCTCTGCAGGGCGTGGTGGGGAGGGACATCCTGGGATGACCTCGGTGCCCGTGTCCATTTGGCCGGGCCCATGGGCGGCTAAATCTGGCCACCTAGTGTGTGTTCCCCAATTCCACACCTGGACAGACTCCTGGGGGCCCTGACGGCACCCGCCGGCTTCGCTTCCCCTTCACTTTTCTGAGCTCAGTTTGGAAGGTTCCAGGTGGCAGGCACCCCCAGGCCCTCGGGGCGTTGACACCTCATCTCAGGGACTCGGCCTGTGCGCCTCATCCCCCTAGCTTCCTCCCCGCCAACCGGGCCTCGCCGTAACCACTCTGGCGACGGGCTAGCTGAGCAGCAGGGAGCGTGGCTGAGAAGCAGCTCCTAGGGTTCTGCTGGGACCCGGGCTGGCCAGTGCCCCACCTTGCGGTCTCGGGTCTACACATGCTAGCTGGGCGGCCCGAAGCACCCGCGTGTCCAGACTCAGATGAAACAGGGCTGTGCAGACGGGCCGAGCTCCTGCCGAACATCTCCAGGGAGGACAGTTGGCAGCACCAGATGGCAGAGCCCTGCCCTCGGGATGGGGACCTGGCAGAGTGCAGGGTCTTGGGCGGCGGGTCCGGGCAGCTGTGGGGGCCTGCAGGAGGCCCGAGTGCCTCGGCCGGGGAGCCCGAAGACAGGAAGCTGGTCTGAGAACATGAGGTCAGGGAGCGTTCCTCAAGGGACACCGTGGTGGTGAATTCTGACCAGCCGCAGAGGCACAGGGGTGCCCCAGAGACTCAGAGATGTCGTGGCCGGACGGGTGCCTCCCGAGGCCCTGGAGGCGGGCAGCACCGCTGGCAGGGCCGGGCCCAGCGCTTGGGTCCTCACAGACAGCTGAGACCGGTGCACGCTCCCAGCTCCTCCGGCTGGCCCCGGGGTGACGCGGGAGGTGGGGGGCCTGTGCCACAGCCTGCACGCATTCCCTCACTGGGCCCGGAGCTGCTCTCCCATCTCGGGGCCGGCTCTCAGCCCCACCGCTGGCCTTTTTTCCTCTTCTTTTTTTCAAAACAGCTTTACGGGGATAGGACTTACGTATCACGTACGTCACCCATTTGAAATCAGAGTGATTCGGTGGTTTTGGTGGACTCGCGGATGGCGTACAAGTCTCGTCCCTCCGGGACGCCATCCCGTGCCCTGCCCCGCGGCAGCCCACAACAGCCCCGGCCCACTTGCCACCCGTGCGGGGGTCCTTTCTGAACGTCGCGTTTGCGTGGAATCCTATCACAGGGGTCCTCTGTGAGGGGCCTCTCTCCCTGAGCACCATGCGTCCGAGGATCACGTGTGTCGTCGCGGTGTCAGAGCTGAGGGACGTTCAAGTGTGCGGGCACGGTTCTTCCCGCCTTTAGTCTGCTACAAACAACGATGCCGTGAGCGTTTCCTTATGGGCAGACCCCGGTGTGTGGGCTCGCTGGGCTGTACGGCAGCTCCCCGTTCATCTGCTCCAGGACCTGCTACCGTTTTACGTCCACAGCAGCAGTCCGTGGGGCTCGGCCTCCTCCCCGCCCTCGCTGGGCTCGCGAGCTTGTGGGACTCCGGTTTCCCATTCCTCAGGGCCCCTCGTCACGTGTTTATTCGTGACGGAAATACGTCTCCTCCTTGGAGAAGTGTGTCATCAGACCCTGCTCATCTTTTAATGTGTCACCTGGTCTTCTTGTCCCCCCCCCCCCCCGAGTCAGCTCGTGGGTACGAGTCACATACTCAATGTGTGACTCATGGTGTTTTCTCCCATTCTGTACGTCGTCTTTTCCTTTTCTTGAAGATATCTTTCAAAGCACAGAGTTGTTCATTGAGATGACATCCAGTTTGCTCTCCTTTTTCTTTTTTTCTTTGTTTCTAGCATCCTGTCTTGGAAGGCGCGGCTGAATCCAGCATCACAAAGTCTTAGACTCACTCTCCCTTATGGGAGTTGGTAGTTTTAGCGATTTGGAGTTAGGTCTTACATGTGGTGTGAGGTAGGGGTCCAGCCTCACGCATCTGCCTGTGGGCGTCCTGTGACCCAGCACGTGTACTGGACGACTGTTCTTCCCTGTTGAGTGGCCTTGGCAGCCCCATAGGAAACGGTTGTCTGTAGACACGAGGGTCTCCCGTGGGCTCCCGGTTCTCTTCCGGTGAGCTCCCCGTCTGTCCCGGTGCTGGAACCCAAGCGCACGGCTTCTGTAGTGGAGGTGAGGGTCTCCGTGCTGGACCCCCTTCAGAGATGCCGGGTTACTCGGGGTTCTCCCAGGCCCCTTGCAGTGCCATGTGACTTTGGGAAGCAGCTGGCATCGGGGCGATGCGGGATGAAGGGCACGTGCGCACCAGCTGGGCGCGGTCATTGTCACACACGTGCCGTCCTCCCGTCCGTGGCAGCTTATTTCCGTCTTCGGTCCTTGCCAACACTGTTTGCTCACTATTGTTGTCAGTGTGCTCTGGCTCGGCTCCGGGAGCTGGCCTCTGGCCCACCACACGGCCCGTCGTGCGTCCCCGCGGGAGGACCCTCCTGCTCCTCCTTCTCCCCCCGCTCTCCTGCTCAGACTCTTCCCACCCAAGGTCAGCAAACCTGAGCCCACGGGCTGGGGCCGGCCGGCCGTGTGTTTTGGCCAACAGAGCTCTCTCGTAATCTAGCAGTGCCCCCCATCCCCGTCCCCACGCGTCTGTGGCTGCCCGTGTGCAACAGCGGCGACAGACGCCGTGTGGCCCACAAACCCTCAGTCCTCGCTTCCTGCCCACTCGCAGAAAGGGTGGCCGGCCCGTGTGACTGCCATCTCCAGAAAACAGGACAGCAGCTCACCAGGCTCGTCTGCCCGGAGCAGCGCGCCCGGGGGAAGGAACCTCGCCTGCCCCAGCCTTCAGGCCCTGAGCCTCCAGCCCCTGATCCGCTCCCTAACTGTTTCCCCGAAAGTGAGGCTTTGTGAAGGACGGAGCGTGATCCTAGGTGGGGGAGAACGGGCCCTGCGCCGTGACCCCAGGCTTCTGTGTGGGGCACCTCGTCCCTCGAGCTGCAGCGCGGACCCTCGGCCCCTGCAGCAGGGGGAGGGCCTGCGGCTGCCCGCCCAGCAGTGCCGCCTGCCCTTTACCCCGGCTGGCCGCACGGCCCCCCACATGCCCTCCACAGTCAGGACGGGGCACGGGTCAGCAGTACACTGTCTCGGCACCGTGGTCCCGATTCACCCCGCACCTGTGTCCCTGTGCAGCTCCCCAGCATCTGCGGTCCTGTCCTGCCTCCGGCCAGGAGAGCATCTGCTTCGGGGCCGAGGGAAGAAGGGACTTGACCCTCTGGCTCAGCAGGGGTGGGTCCAGGCCCAAGGCCTGCCCACTTGTCTTTGTTCTTACACCTTTGAAGTGTTGAAGGAAAACCGAAGGAAGAACGGCATTTGGGGACACGTGTGTGACGAGAGTTGGGTCTGTGTTTTTGCGCGGCCCGTGGCTTGCTCCTGGGTGGCAGGCTGGTGGGTGGAGGCGTGTGGCCGTGAATCCCGGCACTCCCTCCCTGTGTGCCCAGCCCCCAGTCCGGCCCGCGGGGGCCCAGAAAGCAAGCTGGCACCCGGCTGCTGCCGCCCGGCTGCGCGGGCCGGATGGATCTCACACGCTTGCATATCTTTCCCACACTGTTCAAATTGGAGGGAGTAATGCTGCCTTCCAGCCCGAGAGTCTGTGATTCAGCCAGAGCTACAGGATCTCTCTTTATCACACGGGGTTTTTACAAGGTTCGCAGACCCGCGTCAGGAGCCCCGAGTCCTCCCCGCCCGGTGCCTTCCCCGGAGGGCTCCTCAGGGTCCCGGGCCCCCGCCCTCCACTGGCCGCGGGTGGCCTTCCTCTCTCTCTCTCTCTGAGGTGACGTCAGTGGAGAGGGGCCCAGGGGGCCGTGGCTGCCGGCCCGCAGCTGAAGCTGGGGTGTCAGTTCTCCCCTCCCGCCTTGCCCTGTGCCCATAGCACCGGGAGGGTGTTGTACTTTCCGGGGGTGGCAGGCAGAAGGGGAGGATCCTGCCCCTTCCTCCTCCCCTTTCCTGACACCTGCGGGCGCTCTGGCCCAGCAGGCCGGCTGCCCCTGACGGGTGTGTCCGCAGCCAGCCTCCCTCCCAGAGGCGTGGGATGATCGGAACGGGGGCCCCGTCCCTCCCCGACCCCGTTTTCCCTGGAAGAGAGAGGAGGAACGTGTGGGTGGGACTCACAAAGGCAGCAGGAAGTGGGATTATTGGCGAGGAGAGGGCAAACCACTGCGAATCGAGCGGGAAAGAATTGGGCCGAGGTTGTTCATCCGGCCCAGGGAGCCTCGCTGACGGAGATGGGATGGGGTGGTGGGCCAGCGGCCTCCTGCCCGTCTGCTCAGGAGACACGGGCCTCCCAGAGCACCCGGCGGGAGGGAGACCCCGGATCTGCCCCAGAATGGGTCCGGGGCCTTGCTCAGAGCAGCGCCAGCTCTCTGCTCAGGCAGACGCTGAGGCCTCTGGGACGGCCCTCTCCCCTCCCCGCCCCAGCAGCCCTTGTCCTTGTCAGGGAGGTCAGGAGTTACGGCCAGAGAGGCGTGCTGTGACCCCACAGACGTCCCTGCCGACGGAGGAGGCAGCAGGTGGGGCCTCTCCTGGTGCCTGAGCCCCTGGGAGCCACGTCTGTGTGGAGGGGGCAGGTCGTCCAGACCATAAACTGGGGCTGCTCTCGGCAGATCCAAAAGCATGAGGGCAAAGGGGTGAGACCCCCAAACTGACCCAGAGTTGTCAGGATCTCAGAGGCAGGTCGCACAGGTGGTGGGGGTCCAGCAGCACCAGGGCTGCCGTCCCCAGTGCCCCTTCCCCTTGGGGTTCTCTGACTTTCATACGTGTGTGTAAGGCTGTGCATTGCATGCCCATTCGTGTGTGTACATGCGTGTGTGTGTGAATGTGGCAGAACACGTGTCTGCCTATGTGTGCGCACATGAGCGTATCTGTGTGCAGGAGTGTGTGTGCGTATGTGCTAGTGTGTATATACATGTGTCTGCCTGTGTGTGTGCATGGGCGTGTGTGTGCATGAGAGTGCGCACGTGTGTGCAGGTGCGCGTGCACACGTGTCATGTGTGCGTGGGTGTGGGTATATACATGTGTCTGCCTGTGTGTGCACACGAGCGTGTCTGTGCACACGTGTGTACATGTGTGTGTATCTGTGTGTGTGCACGCGCCTGCCCTCGCTCCCGAGTGTGAGTGAACTCCAGTAGACCCGTGAGTATCTGGATGGTCCCCGTGTCCAGGCGCCCCTCTCCATAGTGGCCACGGGGCGGGACGCCGGACGCGGGTTTCTCCTGACTGACCCCGCAGGTGACCGGCGTCCCCAGCAGGAGGCAGAGCGGCGCTGATGCCCGGAACGCCGAGCCAGCCCCTCCCCTCCACGGCCCGGAGCGGTGTGGCCTGACGGCGTGGGCTCTGCCGTGGCCGCGCCTGCTGCTCCGTGTCTGTGACGCCCGTCTCGTGAACGGTCTTCCACGTGGGGACCACACACTGCGTTTGATGGGCGTGGAGTGCGGGACCAAGACCTGTCGGTGCCCGACTCCCAGTGGCCGTCTGTGGAGGCCCCGCGTTGCCGGCCGCGGGATGTCCACCTGGTGTCCCTGAGACACGCACTGCCAGGTGGCGTTTCCGGGGCCGCCGTGTCCGTTCCCGTTCTCACCAGCACGAGCCCTGGCCGCTCGGCGTTTTCCATCTGTTCGGTGCCGGCCGGGCATTTGGGGAGGCGTGCGGCTTATCTCACGGCCATTTTAATTGGCATCCCTCTGACGATTAATTTGTGCTTCATTTCATGCCTTGCGGGCCTTTGGGACACTTTTGCAAAGTGTTCATGTTTTTTGCCCGTTTTAAAACTGGATTGTCTATCGCTTCTCGGCCTTTTGGCTAAGATCAAGTGTAAAACTGGAATTGTCTGATTTTCATCTTGTTTGTGGGAGTCCTCTCGGGGTTCTGGGCGTGAGTCCCACGTCGGGTGTCTGTGTGTCAGGTGTCCGCCTCTGCCCATCGCCGTCTCGCTCGCTGAGTTCTGCGTGCCTGTGTCCACGTGCGGCCACCACCTTGGAACCTGTTTCAGAAAAGCCCTGTCTACTCCAAGGTCACGACGTTCTCTTGGGTTGTCTTCTAACGCCGTTCTATTTTGCTTCATCTGTCAGTTTGCCTTCCCTCGGGAGTCAGGGTTCATGTGTGCTGCGAGGTCAGGGTGGCGGGGGCATCCTGTTGCCCCCACACCACTTACTGGGGAGACGACCCGTCCCCAGTCTCCGTCCGTGCGCCGGTGGCTCTCAGCCGTCCCCGTTGAGACGGTCGCACGCCATGACATCTGCCAGGCAGCCCCACAGGCGTGCTCGCCTGCTGCAGGCTGCATGGCTCATCTGGGCCCCGGGTCGGGTCTGAGATGTCCCGTCGTTCCCACATGCTTCCTGAGCACCACACGGAGGCCGGGCCTCACTTGCTCTCCACGTCCGCGTCGCTGGCCTTGCTTCCCGGGTGGACAGGCCGCTTGCAGGCCGGGAGGGGGAGCAGGACAGCGACCATGGACGTGCACATCACTGTGACGTCTTCCACGAGGCCAGGGCCCAAGCTGGACTCCCGACCGCAAGAGGGCAACCCTGCCGTGCCTGGAACTGCGCCCCAAGGTGGGGTAGGGGCCGACCTCGGTCTGGGGAGCCGAGAGTCTGAAGCCAGAGGCCCGAGGGCCTGCGCCCAGCTCGGCGCTCCTCACACGCGCGTTCCTCACACACGGCCCTCGGATGCGGGACCCGCCAGCCGCGCGGGGAGTGCGCAGGTGCACGTGGGTGGGATCGCGCGTGCGCTCAGTGTAGACAGATGCGGGCGGCGGCACTTGCACGTGTCTGTAGACTCACATGAGTGAGGGCCGTGTCCACACTGGTACATCGGCCCTGGCGCTGTTAGTGACAGGGACGTGGGGCATGGCCGCGTGGGGACTCCACTCTCGTCTCAGTCTGTCTCTCAGTTGTGCGGTGCTGGTTACATCCGTGGACCTCGAGACGGCAGGCGTGTGGGAGCAAGGCCCCCGGGTGTGGGAATATTTGCCGGACTGTTCGGAGAGCGTCGACTCGAGGCGCCCCTCCCGTGTGCTTTCCCAACGGCTGGGTGAGGAGACGGAGAGCCACGCGGGGGGGCGGGGGGCCCGGGCACCGGCTCTTTCTGTTTCCTGCCCCGGCTGCTCCTTACCACTCGCTGAGGTAGGTCACGGCCCCACAGCCTTATTGATCGGGACGTGGAGGCCCAGGGCAGGGGTGGCCGTCCCTGCCCTCACCCTCCGGGGTTGAGGTCCGCGTCGATCACCACAGCCTCGCGGCTCGGGTCCAGGCCGTGCTGACCCGCCCTTTGGTCCTGCAGGGGAGCTACGACCAGAGCAGAACCAAAGTGCTGCACATGACCATGAACCCGGCCAGCATGGCCAAGCAGCGGCTCCGCGAGGACCAGGCCCGGCTGCAGGAGCTCGTGCGCGCCCTGGAGCGAGGCGGCCCCGTCCCAGCAGACCTGGAGGCCGCCGCGAGTCTGCCTTCGTCCAAGGAGCTAACCGGTAGGTCTCTCCCCGCTGCACCTGGAGGCCATCCTGTGGGCAGGAGGCCGCAGGAGGGCATTGGACCGAGCCCCTCGTGGGCTGCAGGTCACGGCAAGAAGGGACTCCGGTGGCAGTGGGGGAACAAGTGGCTAAACTCTTCCCAGGCCCTCACACAGATTCGTGCCGTTTTTCGGTGCGTACATGTCCCATCAGTCATGAGTAGATCAGACACTGTGGAAATGGGGACCATCTTTCCTGGGTCTGAGCACCTTTCACGGAGCCCAGAGCGCTGGCGCAGGGCTGGGAACGGCGCCCGAGGGCACAGCCTCCCCTGCACTCTGCAGATCGGGGCGACAGCCCCTGGGCCCACCGCTCATCCCAGCCCATGCGGGCAAGAGACCCTCCCATTCCCGCTGGCTGTGCACCGGGCCGCCTGGTGTGCGCAGAGCCAGGGGGCCTAGCAGCCAAGGGGGCGCGTCCGCGGTGAGGGCCGGGTGCGGCCCGCCACAGCTCTGGCAGGGACACTGAGCCGAGCCGGCTCGAGCTAGGGCGAGCCCGCCTCGCTCCTCCTGCGTGAAGCCCCTCCCGACCTCCTCCTCACGCGGCTCCTCTCACCCCCCTGGAGGCAGCAGGGCGCTGGCTTCCCCCTCGTCCCCCTCGGCCGAGCCCTGCCTAGGACTTGTTCTGCACGGGTCATCTTGCTCGGGGGTCTTGGCTACAGCCCCTCTCTGCCCCGTTTGCCTTTCCGTCGGACCGACCCGCCGTCAGCCTGACCATGGGAGGTTTGGGGTTTTGTATTTCATTTTCCAGAAAGATGCGAAGCCACAGAGAGGCGCTAGTACAGCCGACTTGGACTCGGGAAGTTGGTGGGCGGGTGGTTGAGGGGGCTGGAGCCGAAAGAGGTCCGAGCACTGCCCGCCCCGGACCCCCCGAGGCCAGAGGTGGTGGCAGGCGGGGGGCAGAGGACTAAGGTCCCTTGCCAGGGGTGTGATGATAAGGTGGCGGCCCTGCCTCCAACAAGGATGAAAAGAGGAAACAGAAAACCAAGGTTATTCTCTTAGAGCCTGAATCCCAAAGAGCAGGCCCCACGCTGGCAGAGCCTCCCCAGGAACTCGTGGGGGACCCGGGACTGTCGGGCCCTGAGGGAGAGGACAGCACAGGTGGGAAGAGAAAGAGAGCCGACAGATTGTACACAGACAACTTCAAAGAGGGGATGCGTTGTCTTACTTGGAAGAATGTTTACAAAGAGGAAAGACGTGAAACGAAAAGCTAGACAGAAGATAAAATTGGGGAGTGTATGTGGACAGGAGAGGAGAAGGCCAGATGGAGCCTCAAGGGGCTGGGGCGTCCGCATCGCTTCTGGTGGCTCCAGGAGAGGGCGGGGGCCCAGGGGACTCGCGGCTGGCCGGAGGACGGTGCCCCACGCTGGGATGTGTCGTTGTGAGGCCTCTGAACGCAGGAACAAGGGCCCCTGTCACCTCCCGGAGAGGGAGAAAACAGGCCGCTCCTTTCTCTCCTGTGGCTTGCGGAGCGGACGGGCCCCGAGGGGCCGGACTCCGGGTGCCTGAGGGACCGGACGGCGGCTCACAGCCAGCCCCACGCTCAGCCCCATCAGGGAGGAGTTGGCTTCTCTTTCCGAGGTTCAGCGTCCGGAAAACCCTACCTCGACGTTCCCTCTCTCACGAGGCAGGTGGAGGATGCACGCCTGTGCAACCAGGGGCAGGAGCTGGGGAGCTCGACACAGAGCACCAGCCCTGGAGAGATGACGAGGACCTGGGACAGCCACCCCGGGAGCAGCCAGAGCAGGTCAAGACTGATCAGAAGGTTCTGGAACCTTGCAGAATGGAAGGTGTCCCGTGTCTCGCGACACGTGCAGACCAGAGCTCTCCTCCCCTGCGGGCCGGGCTCCCAGCACGTGATGCCCACCACACGGTCAGGGTGCCCCGTGGACTCCGGTGGGGAGGTTTGCCGAGTCAGTCACCAGTACGCAGAAAATGGAGCCACTGGAGGGACAGGACTGCCTGCAGCCGCAGGGGCAGCAGAAGGTGTCGGGAGAGTGTCCTGATCGCCGCCCGGCCCGGCTCGCGTGGCCGCCGTCAGGACAGCGTCGGGGCCTGACGCAGACGACTCGGGGCACCGGGTCCTGGGAGAGGGCCGAGGGCAGTAGGCGCGATCTCGCCGTCTGAGCCAGGCGCGCCGACGCCGTCGCAGGTGCTCCGCGGGAGGACCTAGTACTGAAGTCACCAGCCCGAGGGTGCAGCCGGTGCCCCGAGGGAGTGGGGGACGCCCTCGTTCCCCACGGGGCTCTCGAAGGCTCTCCACGACCTACCTGTGCAGCAGTCGGCATAAAACCAAAGCCTAGAGTTTCGGGCGCGTGGAGGCCGGTGTGCGCCATTTCCACCGAGGCCCCGGGGCTGCTCCCGTGGAGGCAGAGGCCAGAGCCCTGTTTGGGAGGGCCCCCTCGGGGCGCCGGGTGACCGCACGGCTGCCGCTGCAGGGGGAGGTGCAGGGTGCGTGGGCGTGGCTGGGGCCACCGATCCGGGAAGCTCGGTGGGCACGGGAGCTCTGAGAACCTCGGCTGGGTTTGCGGCCTGTGGTTGCCCATGGCCTCGTGCCTGGCGTCTGTCTCGTGTGTGCGGCAGAGGCCGCGCGGCGAGTGTGGTCGTGGGACCCGGCCCCGAGGGGTCGCGGTAGAACAGCCGGGCGCCTCGCGGGTGGCGCTGGAGCCCTCGGGCGGACGCCTGGCCGCTGTACCCAGCTGGCGGGCGCACAGACGGCGCGGTGGGGTTAGACGCTGGCCTCTGCGGAGACCGTGCTTGTTTCTGCCTGCAAGGCTCCGGTCGCTCAGCCGGCACACCGTCCCCGAGCCTCCCGGGTCGTCTGCGGGCCAGGCTGCTGGGCGGCGACAGTCGCGGATGCCTCAGCCCTTGCCGGCCCCCGGCCAGGTCTCTGGGTACCCCGGAGATGCGCCACAGAGAGCGGGGCTGCAGGGGCCTTCCAGCCACCAACAGGTGCCCCCGTGCTGCCGCTCTCCACCCCAGATCTCACAGGCCACCTGCCCTGCCACACCTCTGAGCGGGCAGCTCTCCCCGTCCAGGCCTTCGGCTGTGCTGACCGCTGCTGCTGGGAGCAGCCAGGCTTGCCGTGGTCGGGGCCCCCACCTGGGGCCCCCCAGGCTTAGCACTGACCGACAGACCTCATAGGAGCGTGACCGGTTCCCTGACAGGTGACGTGAAGGGTCGGACAAGCTCCCGTGTGCTCCGAGCTGGCCTTGCAGAGCAGCCCCGAGCCCACTGCGGGTGCGCACGGCCCTCTGGAGCAGGGGCGCGTAGCAGGCGCGCGGAGCCGGCGGCTGGACTAGCGGCACGGGCCTGGCCTCCGGAGGGGAGCCGCTTGGCGGAACAGGAGGAGAAGGCCCCATCGGGCTAGCCAGGCCGGGGGCACGGGGCGCCGCTGCCCACCCCCGCTAATGCATTCTCGGGGTTCGGGGGAGAGCCAGTCTGAGGTTCTTGTGGGTCTTTGACGAAGGAATTGCTGAATGGCTCCTAGCGAGGGCCCAGCCCCCTGGGACGGCAGGAACCGAAACGCTCAGCCTCCCCCAGCTGGCTCATGGCTCCTCACGGGGCCCCCTGCCGTACCCGCGCTCCGCCGGGGAGGTTAATCAGGTAATCCTGACAGCAGCATAGTGAAGGTGATGAGGTTCGTCACGGCCTGGCTGTGCAGGTGCGGCTGAGCCCAGGGTGTCCCTGCGTAGGGGACAGTGGTGGGGCCGGGGCTCCTCCCGGGGAGGCGGACCAGGGCACAAAGAGCACCTGGCTTCTCCCTCCGCTGTGCCGTCCTCTCTGCAGGCTTACGAGGCAACCTCCGCTTCTGCCTGCGCTGCCTCGGTGGGTCGGATGCGGGAGGGCCACAGGTCGTGAGCCAAAGAGGTGCCTTCCAGGTGCCCGGTGCAACCAGGTGACTCCACGAGGCACAGGCCGCCCGAATTTCCCCGGGGGCAAGGCAGCCACCCCAGGCTTGCGCCGGCTCGCATGTACGTGAGGGTAGGGTACTCTCCCGGAGGAGACGGGGTGGATCGCCGTGGCCCCCAAGGGACACACACTCCTGTTACTGGCCCCCAGCTCCCTGCTGGGCCCACGGGTGTCACCGGGGACAGAGAGGGAAGAGCTGTGGGAATCAGGGGCCTCGGAGCAGAGCAGGTGCCCGCAGAGGCGCAGGGGGCCGAGGGCCAGGCAGCAGGTGGGAAGCGAGGCTGGCCCGGGGCCTCGAAGCCGCCGGCCGGCGTCTAGTGGCGTGTGCTCAGGGCAGATCTGAGAAGCGCCGCAGAGGCTTTCAGGCAGCAGCCCTGGAACCTGAGCACCAGAATGGGGCCCCACGCGCCCAGATATACCAGTCTCAGAGTGCCGGGCGTGGGAAACAACCACACGGGTGCTCGTGGGAGCGTCGGCCCGACAGGTTCTCAGGGCACGTTCTTGGTGGGGACGGCGGGTTCGGCCCGTGGTTGGCTTCCTGAAAACTGGCCCCTGTCCCTCAGTGTCCACATGTGGCCCATGGCCGTGTGTCCCCACGGGCCCTGGTGCTGCGGGGGTAGTTCTCACGGGGGTGCGCGTGTGTGCGCATGTGGAGATGCAGCGCCCTGGGCCAGCCCCACATCCTCTGGGGCAGGTCTCTGCTCCCGCTCCCCCTTTATCTTTTTTCTTTTTTAAGTTTTTATTTATTTATTTGACAGAGAGAGAGAGAGATTGCAAATAGGCAGAGTCAGGCAGAGAGAGAAGGGGAAGCAGGCTCCCCACCGAGCAGAGAGCCTGATGCAGGGCTCGATCCCAGGACCCTGAGATCCTGACCTGAGCCGAAGGCAGAGGCTTTAACCCACAGAGCCCCCACAGGCGCCCTCCAGCTCCCCCTTTATTGGGTTGTTTTCTTTATATCGAGTTCAGGGAATTTCATTTTCTCTCAGCGTCTTTCCCCGAGCACACATTTTTCATTTGCCCTCAGACAATGAATGTTCCTTTTACGGGAGTCTAATCTGAGAACCTGCCCGACCCAAGGTCAAGACACTTTTTTCCGAGTTTTCTACCGAGAGTTTTTTAGTTTTACAGCTGACTGTGATCCGTGTAGAGTTGAGTTTTGCGTGTGATGTGAGGTTTGGGTTGGGGTGCATTTGGAGAGGGGTTTGCTGAAGGTCTGGTTATTCAGCGTCAGCCATGGAAAAGCCTCTTGTGCCGCCATTGAATTGCCCTTGCTCCATAGTCCTGTCCACTGACTGAGTCACGGGGGCCCCTCTGCACCCCGTCTTCTGTCCTTCTGACCCACGTGTCCCTTCGCTGCCACCCTGACTGGTGGCCAGAGCTGGACACTCCATCAGTAATGCAAGTCCTGGGACTCATGCCTCCCTGTTACAAGCGCCTCGCCCCTTCCTGTCCCACTGCCTTCCCGCGTGGACGTGAGATCCAGCTGGTCTGTGTTACAGAACTCCCACTGACGCTTCCGCGGGCATCCTTGCATCCCTTCCTCAGCGGTTTCCGATTCTCTGCATACACACTCCTGCGCCCTTGGAAACATCCTGAAGTGTTTCCTTGTTGTTTACTCTTTCTAGCTGGTCTTGCTTTGTGTCCTTGGACCTCACAGAACCACGTACCAATTTTGGGAGGGTCTTATTCGGATTATGTTTACTTTATTCTTTGCAGTCGTGCCGTGTGTGAAGAGGGACTGTTCTGTATTTTCCCGTGGAGCCTGGGCACCCACCTCCCGCACTCTCATCTCCTGCCTGGCCCGCAGCTCGGTGTTCTGCTGAGTGGCAAAGAGTGAGGGCCTGCCGGCCGCGTCCCTCCTCTCCTGGGGGGCCTCCCGTCCCTCCCCGCCAGCTAGGAGCTGCAGGCCATGCGTGGGTGCCCTTCGTCACGCTGAGGTTGTCCCCTCTAAGCTTGCGGAGCGTTCGTCGTGTCGGACGGTGAATTTCGTGTCTCCATCAGTGCGTAAGATCGTGCGTTCTTTCCTCCGGAGGCTGTCATTGTGGAGGGTCGCTTGTGAGATTTTGCAGTTTGGGTCCAGCCTTGTATTCCTACGAGTAATTCCTCTTGGTTGTGGTGTATTCTCCCATTTTATGATGCTGGATCCAACTTACTAAGATTTCGTCAATAATTTTTATGTCATTGTTCCTACTGGTCTGTAGTCATCCTGTCCTTGTCTGATATCAGCGTCATGAATGAAAGGAGTCAGGAAACGTTCCTTCCTCTTCTGTTTTCTAGAGCTCTTGGTGTCAAATTGGCATTACTTCCTCTTTAGCTATCTCGTACACACCTGCTGGACTCCATCTGGACCCACTGATGTGGCTCGCCGAAGGTTTTCAATAGTTGTGGGAGCCATGGACTAAAAGGTCGCGCTCCCCTCCCCACACACGCAGTGTATGTGCTGAGCCCCCATCCCCAGTGCGATGCTGTTGGGAGGGGGGCCTTGGGGTGATGAGGCGATAAGGGAGGGGCCCCTATGAGTGGGACCGGTGCCCTCAGAAGAGAGACCTGGAGCGCTCCCTCACTCCTTACACCCCGTGAGGACCCGGAGCCACTGCCTGCGAGCCAGTAACTGAACCCTGACGAGACCCCAGACCTGCCGGCACCCTCACCTCAGACTCCCCGGCCTCCAGAACCACGAGGAGTACAAGCCGGTGTTGATAAGCCGCCCAGTCGGCCGCGTTCTGTGACAGCGGCCCGTGGGCTACGGCCCAGGAATATCAGCTTATCTGGTTGTTCTCAGGTGAATTGTGGTTATTTGTGGGCTTTTTTGGTAATTTGTGTCTTTGCTTTTTTTTTTTTCCTTTGTCAGCTTTGATGGAGACGTATGTATTTGCTCAGTCTTTCAAAGACCTAGCTTTCGATTTCATTAATTTTTCAGTGTTGTTTCTCTGTTTTTGATTTTATCGACTTTTGTTCATTTCCTCGTTACTTCCTGCGTCTGTTTGCTCTGGCTTCCTCTTGCTCTTTGTTTGGTTTCTTAAGCTGGAAAGTGAGATTGTTCATTTGAGATCTTCTTTTGTTTTCTAAAAGAAGCGCTTCATGCTATAAATTTCCATCTGAGTACTGCTTTAGCTGCATCCACAAATTTTAGTACATTGTAGTTGCATTTGGGTTCAGTTCAGAAATTTTTCAAATTTCTTGTAAGATGTCTTCTGTGATTCGTACGTTATATAGAAGTGTGTTTTTAATTTCAAAATGTCTGGGGATTTTCCAGGGGGCTTTCTGCTACTGATTTCTGGTTTAATTCCATTACATTTAGGGAACGCACTTTGTATACTTTGTTTTTTAATTCAGGATTTGTCTGACGGCCAGGACTGGGCAATCTTAGTAAATGTTCTGCGTGCACCCGATGGGAAGGTGCGTTCCGTTAATCAGTGCGTTTAGACCATTGATATTTAATGGAATGCTTTAATATGTTTGGAGTCAGGCCTGACTCGAGTTGGCCTGACAGGGAGGGCCCCTAGGCAGAGACTGTGGCCCGGCTGCCGGGACCCGGCCCTGCCCTGGACACACCATGTCCCTGTGCTTGGCCCCGGGATGCACGGGCCCACCCCGGCCCCCTGCCAGTGGGCTGCGGTGCAGAAACGCAGGGTCCAGGTCACCTTCCTTTTCCAGGTTGGGTCCCGAGTTGCTCTGCTGTGGCAGCGAGGCTCCCATGCCAGGTCCCAGGCCACTGCCCTCCTCCTCCCACCCTGCGAGCTGTGCTGTGTGGCCCCCGGGACGGCCAGGCACGGGGCTGTCTTCGGGAGGGAGGGCAGGGAGCAGTCGCTCCATCTCTCTGGGCCAGAAGTCCGCGTGAAGCTACCGTAACAAGTTCTCAGTGACCCTGCCCTTCAGCCCAGCTCGGGACCCTAGGTCTCGCTGATCCCGCGCCCTGAGCATGCGCCGAGCCCACCCTGCCTTCCCACCGGCTGGGCAGCTCACCACCGGCCAGGGCGTCCCACGTAGCAGGGGCACCGGGGTGAGCAGTCCCTGGCTTGGGGTCCCGTGCTCTGCGGCCCCTCGGGCTCTGGGAGCGGCCGTGTGGCCGACTGTGCGCCCGACTCCTGGGCACCTCGGGGCCCGCAGGTCCCTCGGCGGGCCGGGCGCACCTCCCCAGATCCCTGCACACGAGCTTCTCGTTGTCCCCTTACGTTTGGGTCCCAGACAGCGGGGCCTCCGGGGCCGGTGCGACAAGAGCTGCTCTGACGTGAGAAATCCACAGAGCTGGGCTCTGGGTGTTAGAATCAAGCAGCACTGGCTTCTGGAAGTCCCCGCAGTGCCGCTCCGCTGTGTGACCTTGGGCCGGTTTCGGCGCCTCCCCCCGCAGCCCCCCCAGCCCCGGTGTCAGCTGGGCTCCCCCCCGAGGCCAGTCACCTTGGCCCAGGGCCGCCGTGGAGGCTGCCTCCTGCGTGCACCCAGTGCCCGCGGGAGCGTGCGGTGGGCACCCGGTATGCGCTGAGGGGGATGAAGGCCGTTCTCCTCATCGACCCGGCCCCTGTCTGTCCAGGCAGGACCATCCTAGGCAGAGAAGCGGGAATGGCCACGCACGCTCCGAGCCCCAGCGGCTCCTCCCCAACTCCATTCCACAGGCTGACCTGCCCTCCCACGGAGGCGTCGCCTTCGCTCAGAGGCAAGAGCCTGGGCCCCATGCCCGAGGGCAGGCAGGCGGGCAGAGAAAACCCTGGCAGGCTGGGCCTCGGTGGACGTCGCCGGGTGGCCCGAGGGTCAGGGCACGGCTGGCGGCTGGGTGGCCTGGGCAGGGCACGCCCTTTCTGTGCGCCCGGTTCCCCTCCTGAGAGATGAGGGCCGCGGAGGCCACGAGTCGGGGCAGTCAACAGACGGCGTCCGCGCACCGTCCCTGACTGGCCAGAACCACCCGGCACGAGCGCTTTCAGCCAGACCTCCGAGGGTCAGCAGTGTCTCTGAGGCTGGCCAGGAAGCAAGGCTCGGGGAGGGAAGGCCGCTTCAGGGTCGGGCTGCCGGTGCGTGGGGGGCCAGGCGTGGCCGCAACGGAGAGCCCAGGGCCCGTCTGCCCAGCGGTGTCGGCAGGGAGTCTGGAGGCCCAGCCCCCGCTCCTGCGCTGCCTGCAGACAGCGGGCTCTGCGGAGAAGTGGTTGGCGCCTTCATCAGCACGTGTCCCGGCCGTTGTGTCCCCACGCCGCTTGTTTGTTCTCAGGGTCAGGTAAGGAAGGCGACACCATCCGTGGGGTGGCTGGAGTTGTAAGGGAGTCCCCTGGGGCCTGCAGCACACGTGCAGAGGAAGGGACCCTGCTGCGCCTGCGCCGTGGGCCCGCCTGCCCTCCTCCGCCCTCCTCCGCCCTCTCCCCGCTGCCCTGGGCAAGGCCTCCTGCTTGGGGACCAGAGGCGGGGGGGCGGGGCATCCCAGGTAGCCACGCAGCCTCTGCCCAGAGAAGATGTGTGTGCAGGGCCGGTCCCTCTGCTGGACACCCCCACCTGGGTGGCTCCGAGGCATTGCAAAATCCACGTGTTTAGAACCGAACCCCTATGGCAGCGAGGAGCCCCCCCACCCCGGCAGAACGGCCTTGGGCCAGAACACCGTCACAGCAGACGCCGGCGGGACGTGGGGCCACGGGGCCCCTCGCGCGTGGCTGCTGGGAACGCGGAACAGCGTGGCCGCGTCGGGAGGGGCCTGTGGTTTCTTCTAAAGCCAACCACGCGCTCTCCGGCTCTCCGTGCGATCCAGCGGCCGCGTGCCTCGGCGTTTACTCCAGATGACGACGTGGGTCCGCGTGACCCCTGCACACGGATGTCCACGGCGGCGTTACCCACAGTGCGCGAACTGAGACGTGACCGGGATGCCCTGGAGTCAGGGACGGTCACCCCCGCCGCGGGCCGTGCACACGGTGGACGGTCACTCGAGTGCTGCTTGGACGTGGGCTCGGAAGCCGCGGGGGACCCTGACACGCGTGTTCCTGAGCCAGCTCCGGACTGTGGATTCCTGCAGGGGGGCGGGGCGTTCCCGAGAAGGCAGGACTGCGGGGACGGTGACCGGAGGGGGCGGTGACAGGGCTGGGGGAGAGGGGACAGAGCAATTCATGGGGCCGTGAACATTCTGTGTGATGATAACGGTGCGTTCATCCAAACCCATGGAATGCCGGCCACGGAGAGTGACCTTCCTGTGAACTGTGATGGTGTGTCAGTGTGAGGTCACCCTTGTGACCAATGCACCGTCTGGGGGACAGCAGCGTGGAGGAGGCTGTGTTGTGTGTCCATGCAAGGGAAATCTCTACCTTCCACTCAGTTTTGCTGTGGCCCTGGAACTGTTGTAATAGCCTTTCAACAAACTCCTGATCTTTACCTGTTTTAAGCGTGCAGCGATTTCTAGTAACTATGTGAGGCTTGTGACCGTCACGACGACGAGCCTTTCCGTCACCGCCGAAGGGTCCCTGCTGCCCACTTAAGGCCAGTGCCCGCCCCAGCACTTGGCCGTGGGGCGAGTCCGCGTTCTGCCTCTGGTGACGTGTCTGCCGCTTCCCATCCACTGAACTGTGCTTGAGGTCCGGCCCTGAACTCGGGGTGCTCCTGGAACAGGAGCGCTCATGGTGCGGACCTCACTTTGTCTGGGCTTCGTCCGCCGACGGATGGCTCGTCGGGATGCCGCTGCCAGGGATGCCCGACCACAAGGTTTGCGCAGGGAGTGGAATTGGGGGCTCTGTTTCTCGGGGTGTCTTGGGGGCAGGCTTGTGTTTAACTTTTTAAGCAGCTGCCAAGCTATCTTCCAGAGCGGTGGGAGCGTCTCCGTGCCCCGCGTGCCCCTGGCACCACTGACTCTCTGGCCTCCCGGGCGCAGCCATGCTGGTGGCTGTGCCGTCCGCCCTGCCTGCGTCTCCCCGACGGCGAGCAGCAGCGAGCACACTCCGGCGGCTCCTGAGACATTCGCGAGTCTACTCCACTTAAATGCTTTGAGTGTTTTCTTGGGATCGTTTTCTTCATGCTGCTTTTTGATAAGCGAAACCTTTAAATTTTCATGAAGTCAAATCTGCTCGTGTTTTCTTCTGTGCTTAGCTCTTCGTCTAAGAAATCTTGGTTTGCTCCAGCGTTGCCGTCTCCTGGTTTCTTCTAGAAGCTTGTAGACCTACGATCTGTACCAACCTAACCTTTGAATGTGATGTGAAGGAGGGATCGGTGTTCATTTGCTCCTATGTAGAGGTCCGGTTGTTCCCAAAGTACCGCCCCTCTCCGACACAGCTGGCTACCAGATGCGCGAGATCAGTCGGGAGAAAGCGCAGACGCGCACAGCCATGGCTCAGAGCTCTGGCGACTGGCTGGACGCCGGGATGCCATGCGTGGCTCCCGGGGAAGGAGCCGGGGGCCTCTCACACTGCTGGTGCTGCTCGCTGCCTCTGAGGGCTTGCTGCGGAACCAACACTGAATGCTACTGTTGCTTTTTGCTTTTTTTACAAAAGCGAGAGAATGCTCTTTCCGCTAGCGGAATCAGGACTCATTCACACGGGCCTTTTGCTGAAGTGTAGCGGGAGCACATGGACTGCACACTCGTCTCTGTGGTTGGATGACCACAGCCCAGCCTTACCACTGGCCTTCCCGTGTCTGTTTCTGCATTGGCTCGCCGGCCTCATCCCTGTTTTTCTCGAGTGGTCCAAGCTGCCTCCTGCCTCAGGCCCTTTGCACTGGCTGCGTCCTGCCCGCCTTATGCTTGGCTTGTGCCCTGGCTCCCTGGAGGTCTGCTGTGACCAGCCGCCACACTGCGGCCCCTGCCCTGCTTCTGGTTCTCCGTAGCGCTTACCAGCTCTGGAGACCATGCCGCCCTGCTTGTGTGTGTTTCTCTCTGTGTCCCCTGTGGGAACATAACTCCCTCAGACCTGAGATTCCGAGGTTTGTCCACGCCGTGGGCCCTGTCTAGAATGGTGCCAGAAACGCCGTTCACTCTTGTCACCAGCCCTCCTAAAGTCCCTGACCCGGGGGCTGCTCACGGTGAGGGCTCAGTCCTGCTGCTGCTGTTGGGGCTTCTCAGATGGTTCTCAGACAGGCTGCCACGGTGGCACCTACACCCCCAGAGGTCTCATTTGGCAGCGCTGGGGGTCAGGAGTCACATCGGGGGGCTGACAGCAAGGTGTCGGCAGGGCTCTGCCTCCCAGGGGCTCTGGGAGGTCCTCTTCCATCTCTATTTCTAGCTGCTGACGGCGACTGCTTTCCGTGGGTCTCAGCCCCTCCCTGATCTCCATGCCAGTGTCCTCTTCAGACCCGCTCTGCTCCTACCTCCTTCCCTATAGAAGCTGCATGAGGGCCTTGGGCCCTTGGACCGTCTCTACCTCCGCCGTTCACTCCCTTCGGCCCGGTCCTTCTGCCGGTGGGCAGACAGGCAGAAGGTTCCGGGCGTCGGGCACGGACACCTCCCCACAGTCTCTGTCTCAGTCTCTCTTATTGATGAGGAAAACGTCCTCTGACTTCACAAGGTCATTAGGACTCGGGTGTAAAGGCGGCCCCGCAGGTGGCCCCGGGCGGAGACCGCGGACCCCAGGCAGACGGCGGGGGGTGGGGGCCGGCCCGCTGTGGGGCTCCGGGAGGGTCTCCGCTTGCCCGCCGTGGCGTCTGCACATGGTGTGAGTTGTAGTCCCACGCGGTCGGGCCGGGGCTGGGGACAGAGCCTGGCAGGACGGGCAGCAGAGGCCCCCGCAACCGGCCCCCGGGGAGGGTGGGCACCGCTGGGTTCCCGTGCAGGGAGTGCGCTGTGCACAGCGGCTGTCGTCCGGGAGAGCCCTGCCCCCGCCGCGCCCGCAGAGTCGAGCTAGGCTGGACTCCCATCCCGGCAGCTCCTTGCCCGCCGCGTGCCCTCCGCCAGGCCCCCTCACCTTCCCAAGCCTGGCCTGGCGCTCGGCAGCTTTGTCTGCCCACGGGCAGCTGTGCATCGGGGCTGGGTCTGAGGAGTAACAGCCTGGCTCTGCGGCTGACCCCCAGGCAGGCCCCCAGACCCCAGGGCCACGTCTGTCCCTGCTGCTTGCCGCCCCAGGGCGCTGCTTCCTTCTCCGGGCTGTGCGGCCGGCACGCTCCTCACCCTGCACCCTGCCTTCCGGGGAGCCTGGCCCTGAGGGCAGCCTGTGCATCCTCACCCCCTGGATCCCCAGAGGGCTAGCTCACTGCCCTCTGCCCGCCGTCTGTGTCCCACCCCCCTTCCCCCGGACCCTGTGGTCTATGGGCGGCTGCAGCCACTGAGCGGGGTCTCCGTCCTCTTCCTTCATCGGCCCGGCCGCATACGTTAGCAGGTTTTAATAGACTGCCACATCTCAGAAGCTGGAAGAGAAAGATTTAAAATCTTGTCTCGCCCAAAGCAGACAGATTGACTTGAAAATGACTCCGTCAATAAAAGATGAGCTCTGAGAGGCTCTTCCCTCTTCCGAGAGGAAGCGCACCTTCCCGGGACTTGGCTTCTGGGAGGCCGCTGTTGGAAATGCTCACCGTGCAGAACGGAGCGGGAGCAAGCAAGCCTGCCGCCGCTGCCGGCCTCCTGCTGCCTCTGCCCGCGGGCCACCGCTGCTCCGGGAGCCCAGCAGGCCACCTGCCGGGGCGCGTGGGGAAGGAAGTTGCCGGAAACTTGTGTTACGCAGTGGTGTTCTCCAGTTTACATCTCAGGGGGTGTGTGATGGGACGGAGCTGTGGTGTGCTTCTCTCCTCTGCATGGCTTCTGGTCCGGCTGGGGTGTGTGCACACGCGCGTGTGTGTGCATGAGTGTGTGTGAGTGTGTGTGAGCACGTGTGTGTGTGCATGAGCGTGTGTACATACCTGCATGTGTAAGCGTGCGCACATGTGTGTGCATGAGCATGTGTGTACGCGTGTATGTGCACGCACGAGTGTATGTATGAGCATGTGCATGAGCATATGCATGTGCCTGCATGTGTGAGCGTGTGTGTGCATGTGTGAGCATGTGCACAAGCCTGTGTGCATGCCTACATGTGTGAGCACGTGTGTATGCACGTTTGTGTGTGCATGGGTGTGTATATGAGTGTGTGCACATGCACGAGCATGTGTGCATGCCTGCATGTGTGAGCGCATGCATGTGCATGTGTGTGTGCATGAGTGTGTGTGAGTGTATGAGCATGTGTGCATGCCTGCATGTGCGGGCACGTGTGTGCACGTGTGTGCGTGCATGATCGTGTGTGCACGTGTTGTGTGTGTGAGCACCCTGTGTGCGTGTGTGAGTGCATGCCTCGGGCAGTGTGCTTCCAGCTCTCTGGTCCCTGGTCCCCAGCCCTGAAGTGCAGATGCAGTGACAGCTTCACACAGGCCAGTGTGCCTGCGGACCGGTAGGTCCCTGCAGGGTGCACGTTGCCCAGCCCTCGCGGAGCCCTGGCCCCTGCCTGCCCTTATGGGGTATGTGGTTTAGTTGGAGGAAATGTCCCCTAAACAACCAAACAAGTGAAACAAAGAGGATTGTGAGCTTGTGCACGGACACTGGGACGTTGGGATCCCGGAGCGGCCCCTGCTGGCGGCATGGCTGGGAAGGCTCCAACAAGCAACTGAGGCCAGACTTTGTACCCAAGGGGGCACCTCGTGTCCAGGGCTGGTTCCTCATGGCAGCACTGGTGCTGCCTGGTGCCCTTTGGGGAACCCATCCCGCCCCAAAGCCCTGGCATGAATGTCCGGCTTCTCTGCTTCCTGGCCGGTGACAGTGAACCAAGGTCCTGACCTTCTCTGGGCCTGACCCTACATCTGTCAGCTGCCCGGACGAGGGGCCGGCCATGGCCTGCCACCAAGGCTCAGCTGGTCCTCCACTCTCAAAAGAGGCAGCGGTGGGGGTGCCTGGTGCCCAGTGAGGCGGGGGGCGGGGGGGACAGCACTCTCTAGGGCTTCGACTGTTCTCTGCTCTCTGTGCGGGGGGAGGGAGCCTTCGCAGGAATATGATATCACATGGCCCCCGCCTGGCACCCCAGGACTCTCCCACCCCGTAATCTCGTGGGCTGTAATTGCTGGTGTCTTTTCAGATCATTTTTGTGCAAGGTGACAAGCTGCTTGTGGAGTGAGCCATTAATCACAGAGAGATGCCCCTGTTGGAAAGCTGGCACTGAGCTCTCCTAGGGCGGGCGTCTGCCAGGCAGCCGGCGGTGGGCACGCACGCCGCTCATCTGCATATAATTCCAGCCCGATGTCTTCTCTCTTGTGTAAAACGTGCAATTTCCGGCCCAGCAGGGGAACATGGGCTTACAATGAAGAGACCTTGTCCCAGGGGCCCTCCGGCTGCAGGCGGTTCGAGCTAACTGTTCCCTAGGAGGGCTCAAGGTTGTGTCTAGTGGGTCCTCGGGGCCCGTCTGCTGGTCCCTGAGGCCCACAGCGGGGGACGGCAGCGTCCAGCATGCCCTTCCGTGGGACGGCCTGCCCAAGCACTGTGCTGGGGAGGGGGTGGGCCCCTCGAACCTCCCGGCTGGCACACGCATGGGCATGCACGCCTCTCCAGGCTGCCTGGACGCCCCTTGTGCCTGCCAGCCTCCTGGGCCCTCTCCTGCGGTTTGCACTTGGGATGGGACCACAGCCTCCAGAAGGAGCCCATCAGGATGCATGTGCCGCTTCGGGGCGGCAGCCCTGTGGCTCTTCTGCGCACGTCCCAGGGGCACGGTGCCTACGGAAGGGATGCCCAGGGCAGGGGTCCCGCCTGCAGGCATGTCTCTCCCTGTTCCATGCTGTCGGCCAGGACCAGGACCCAGACCCACAGTCACAGCCCCTGCAGGGTCGGCTCCCACGGTCGCTAATAAAATTGCATAAATATTTGATGCTTAATTATTAATTATTTTAAAATGTAAAACTGAAATAATTAGAAGTTATGAGTTGTGAATAATTTGGCCCCAGAAGTGTGGCCCAGCTTTGGGCCCAAGGAGAGCCAGCACCCCCTGCACCCTGTTTCTCATGCCCCTGCCAGGGAGGCCCAGGGACGTTTCCCGCGGGGACACCTCCTGCCCAGCCTGGCCCCTCGGCCCCCAGCCTGGTCCCGAGTAGCGGGGAGGTGGGCAGGCGCCCACCACTCTTGGGGGCCTAGCCTCTCAAGGTGGAGGGGTGCAGGCCGCTCTTCCATCAGAGGTCAGGCCTCTGTGTCACCGTGACTCTCAGCCGTCCCCGGGATGCACCTCCTTACAGAGGCAGGTCCCCTCCCTGGTCTTTGTTGAGCCGAGGGATCAATTCAGAACGCATTTGCTTCCATCATTTGCCCTTCAGATACATAGGGGTGTGCTTTGTGCCCCAACTTCTCCAGCCCCAGCACGTCCACATCGAAGAGCTGCTCCCGTGTGGCCTCACGATGCGGGGCCATGGCTTGGTTTCCACGGTCGCCACCACTGTCCCTCCCCTCCCCTCCCCGTGCATGTGTCCTCCGACCGGGGCGGGCATTTCCCTTGGCTCTGTCACCAGCTTTTGGAACCCAAGGAAGCAAACTCCCAACTCGGGACCTTGACCTGCAGACCCACGGCTCCCCTAGGGCCTGTTCATAGCAGAGGGTGGCACGGCCGTTGTCTCCAGCCCGCTTCCAAGACTGGGCCCCGTCGTGCCTCCTGGGCTTCGGGAGCTCTCGAAAGCCACGGGCCAAGGGCGGCCAGAGCACCAGCTGGCCTGCCGGAATGTCTGGCTCGGCTGTCGGTGTCCTGGGGAGCCCGTTGGGGTGACTGCGTGCTGTCTTCCCTGAGGGGCCTTGCCCGGGCACCTGATGTTTAGTTCAGCCCGAGACAGCCAACGGGGCACTGTTCCAGAGGCCAGCCAGCCCCGGTCAGCCGCGGCCAGCACTGGTCTGGGCCTCAGCCTCCCCGCCAGGGAGCCAGGTGTTCCGTCAACCTCCCCACGGGCCTGCCGGGGGGACAGGCCGTGGACCGGAGCTCCCTGAGCGTGGGGGACGCGGGCGCGCGCAGGGGACAGGCCGTGGACCGGAGCTCCCTGAGCGTGGGGGACGCGGGCGACAGGCACCCTGCTGTCACCGTCCACTGCTGTGCACCCATGTGGTGTGGACCCCGAGGGTGTACCAGCTGTCATCCCTGCCCGTAGATCCCTCCAGGCTGCGGAGCGCGGTGCCAGGGACGCCCAGGGCTGAGGGGCACATTGTCCGAGCTCCAGGGCACACATGCCAGCCTCACGGCCCATGATGGAGTGGGAAGCCGGTTGTCCGGCCTTTTGGAAAGTGGAGGACACCCCACCCAGCCCTGGCCCGCAGGCTGGTCTCAAAGCCCTCCCTCGCCACCTTTCCCACGTTGCCCTTGGAGGGGCCCGGACGGCACCAGGTTTAGAAACAGCCGCCTGGCACAGCTGGGGCTCAGAGGGCCACTGTTGCTAATGGTGAAATATTAGTGCTGTTTGTTGTTTAAGCCTGAAAGTCGTAGCATTGGCAAAGCATTTTTTATTCACTTCTCGGAAAGAAAAATGACTCTGTTCTCAGTCCCCAAAGGACAATTCCAAAAGCCGCTTCCAGCTCCTAAACAAAGCTCCGCTGCGGGAGCCGGGCCGACCTGGCTCTGATGGCTCGGCCGACCGCAGCCTGGTCCCCAGCCCCCGGGCCGCCTCCCCGCACTGTGTGCCCGCTCTGGGCCCGGCCCTTCACCCCTCCTCTCCACTGCCCTCCCCAGGGCCTCTGTCCACAGCTGGGCAGGCAGCCAGCCGGTGGGCCTCCCCGCTGGGGCTAGTCTGCTGGACATGGGGTCACATGGCCCCAGGCCTCCTTCTAGGGAGATTGAGGACGGGGTAGGTGTGCAGGCCGCTTCAGACCCCCCTGGGTCTGCTGGCGCAGTTCGACTTCCTCCTGCTGAGCCCGTGCCCCCGCTCACCTCCCTGCACAGGTGGGACGGGGCCCACACCTTACCAGTTGGCTTCTCGGGACCTAAGTTGCTGGCCCGGGGGCGGGGGCCCTCCAGCCCTTGGGCGTGAGCCCGGCCGCAAGGGGGCAGGTGTCGGCATTTCCTGCAGCAGCCCTGAGGGGCGAGGCCACCACCTGGGGGACAGGAAGGACACGTGTGCCCCCACACAGACCCTCCGCCCTGGCTCCAGTTGGCCTCTCCGCCACCCGGGGCGGTGAGGGCCCACTCCCGCAGGTCTGCCGAGCCTCGTTCCTCTCCTCTGTCTGCCTTTCATCTTCGAAGATCTTGCCCACCCCCTCTTCCGCTGCCCCTCCCCTCCCTCCCACAGCGGTTGTGGTGGGAGCAAGGACAAATGCGCGTGTCCGCGGGTGGGCACATATGTGCCGTCCACCCGTCCGAGGGGAAGCCCCATGTGTACGTTGCTTTTGTTTGCACTGAGTTTTCTGGGGGTTGTGATTTAAGATCTATGCAGAAATGGCGCTTCCTATTCTCCCAGCTCCTTGAGGTGCTGCAGGGAGGCAGGGGGACAGCAGGACCTGGGCCTCAGCTGTTCTGAGCTTAGGGCCTGCTGGAGAAATACCAGTAACATGAAGGGGTTTTTAGAAATGCTCTGTTGTGCCATAATGGCCGCTCACGACCTATTCCAGACACGTGGCTTCGAATGCCGGTGACTGGGAGTCAGCTAGAAACCAGGAGGAGCTGCTCCAGGTTTGTGCAAAGGTCCTGAGGTGAGGACAGTGGTGCATCATTCAAGGCATGAAATAAAGCCAGTCAGGTACAACTGGAGAGGCGGCGGCCTGGGCTGCTTGGCCAAGGCCTGATGGCCACAGGAGAGGGGCTTGTTTATTTTGTTTCATTTTGTGTTAAGATGTTATGTGTTATCCGACAGAGCGCGTGCGCCCGAGTGAGCACACTCAAGTGGGCCGGGGGGGAGGGAGAGAAGGAGAGAGAATCTCAAGCAGACTCCGTGCCGAGCGAGGAGCCCGACAGAGGGGTTCACTCTCATGACCCTTAGATCGTGACCTGAGCCAAAATCAAGGTCAGACTCTTAACTGACTGCGTCGCCCAGGTGCCCCAGCAGAGGGTTCTAACCCAGACCATGTGTTCCCTTCAGAGCTCAGAATTTTGTCAGCGGTCCTGGCCCGGCTGCCAGGGCCACTCCAGGCCGACTGTACCTGGAGACCCGGGGCCCCGGCAACCTCGCCTCCCACTCCCAGCAGTGCTCCCCGGCTGGCCGCCTCTGGCGTGAAGGGGCTGACCCATAGGGCGACCGGGATGGTGGCCGGTGGACGGCACCTGCTCTGCTGTCGGAATCCTCTGGCCTGAGACGTGGGTCAGGGAAGCCCGCTGACGGGGAGCCGTGGCCTTGAGAGGTCCCGGGATGGAGCTGAGGCCGAGGTGCCTGGGGCCGGAGATGCTTCTGTCCCACCAACAGCCACAGGGCCGGGCCGAGCGGCTCTGAGTGGGACCAGGCTGAGACCCGGGCACCTCGCTGGCACGGAGGGACATGGACTGCCAGCTGCCCTCCTAAGAACCGTTGGCGTATTTGAAAGCGTTTCTGTGTGGTCCCCTCTCCTTGCGCTTCTCAACAGCCCAGGGAGTAAGAGGAGCTTGGAGGAGAGGGCTGCGCGTCGGCAGCCCGTGAGAGCAGGGGGGCCCGGCCTCCGTGCTGAGCCCGGGTCAGTGGTCCCTTGGGGCACAGATCTCGGTTGTCACTACCCCTGCCCACCCAGCTCCCAGTACTTTGCCCAGCAAACTGGGACGAAGGGGATTAAACCACAGTAGCGCGTGCACTTTTAGCAAAGAGACACAGTGGGCTCTGCTGGCCAGTGCGGCCACGTGCTGGGGCCCCGAAGAGGCTTTCTGCAGCGAAGGTCCAGCCGTCCACACCCGTCTGCCTCTCGCTTGCGCTCCCCACGCCTCCAGGAAAGACCTTTCTCTGCATCTCAGACTGTGATCTGGCTCTCCGGGGTTTTGGGTCCATAAGCACCGCTCCTTTATCCTGCCGTCTCTGCTCTCAGGACTGAAGCACTCTCCTGCTAGCCTTTATGTAACCGAGACATGGGAAGCAGTTTATTTCTGTTCTGTGTCCTTCCCACGGGCTTTCCCAGCTGCCTTCCATGACTCCAGGAGGAACCAGGTGTTGGGCAAAGATGAGGAGCAGGGCGTGCAGGGCAGAGGGGTCCATTGGCCCCGGGGACATGGCTGGGGACAAGACGACCAGCAGGCCTGGGTGGGGCCGAACGCCAGGTCAGAGAGCAGGTGCATGGCCCCTTGACCTTGGCATCCATCCCCGCCCCCACTGCTCGTGCCCACCCTCCACACCTGGGCTCTGGGCGACCGTGTCCTCTCTGGCACCCACTTGCTTATCAGCCTTCCTTGTCCCTCAAGGACCAGGGATGCTTGCAGAGCCTCGCAAAGGGCTGCTGAGGAGAGGAGGGGTGGGGCGGCCCAGAGAGGAAAGACGATACGGGGGACAGCCTCCCGGCCAGTGCAGCTGGAAAGCAGTGTTGAGAGTGGGGGCGCGGGCAGGAGCGGGCTGAGGGCGAGTCTGGGCCGGGTGCAACTTCCCCCCGCGTGTGGGCCTGGTCCCGGGCCCCAGGCGCGAGGTCTCCATCCCGTGTGTGGTGATGCCCGGGGCGCGCACACAGCAGGCGAGCCCTGGGGCGGACGGTCCAGGCTCTCTCAGCAGACCCGACGAGGCCACTTGTCGGCTCCACCGGCCCTGGGGACGGCTGCAACGGGGCACCTGCAGGTGGTGGGAAACTGTGCTCCCACCGACCCTGGGGGTCTCGGGCTCTCTGTCACCGTGAGGGCCACGCGCACAGGCCACCCAGCCCGCCTAGAGGAGGGCTCCGCTCGCTCTGGGGAGAGGCTGCGTTAGAGCAGTGGTATTTCCAAGGCGAAAGGCACATCTTTTATTTATTTAATCCAGACCATCGTGTGAATTATTCATTCACGTTTATGTAAGCAATTGAACGGCGGAGTAAGGGGGAAGTCAGAGCTCCGACTGTGCCGAGTCCCAGCCAGAGCTCACGGTGTCCCTCCCGAACACGCTGCGTTAAGGTGACTGCACCGGAGAGCTGCAGCCTCTCGCCCGACCCACGCCAGGCTGACCGGGGTCGGAGCCCTCTTCAGACCTCTGCCGGCCCCGCAGGACCCTGAGGCCGCTCCCCCGCCCCGACACAAGCACCCCTGCTCTTGCCCGTCAGAGGGTCACAGGGGACTTGCCTCGTGGTGTTGAGCAGGCTGTGCCGGGCAGGGCGTGCGTGCCGCCTGGGGTGGGGTCCTGGCACGTGGGTGCCCCTCCCAGGGGGGTAGCAGGTGGCCAGGCTCACCCGCTGCTGACCCAAGTCCCGTCTACTTGTAGGAGCCCAGGACCTCTGGAAAGGGCAGCGTCTCGGGGTCTGTGGACGAAGGGGCTCCTGCCTTCTCCAAGGTCAGGCTGCAGTATTACCGGAATGTAATTTCCCCCGTGGATCCTGCGATTCACTGAAGGCTGTGCAGCCTCTGACGGGGGTGAAATACTGCCTCAGAGCCTCGGGCAGTGGATTCTCCCTGGCGGAATGGGCTCTCCTTCCGCCGGCGGGCCCGGCCTCGGTGGGCTGGCCAAGAGACACAGGCAGGAAGGAGGGGTCAGAGGGTCTGAGCCGCCCGTTACCCCCTTGATTTCCTAGGCCGATTACTCCATTACCAAGGGTTCCGTGCCCGCGTCCCGACGGAGAGGTCCGCTGCACAGCGACAGGGGCTGCCAGGGCCGTCGGCGCTGCGTGCTGGGGAGGGGCAGGTGAGGGCAGGGCGCGGGGAGCGACACGCGCGGCCGAGAGGCCAGAGGGAGCCGCACTCGGGCATCAGGAGACCGCGTGCCGAGTGAGAGCGTGGCCGGCCCGAGGCTGCCCGCATGAGCACGGACAGTGCAGACGAGACCGGGACCTGTGTTCCCAAGCCCAGCGCCGGCCGAAGCGTGCGAGGGGCAGGGGCTCGCCGAGAGCTTGGCCTGCGGCGGACGGCTCTCCCTGTGCCAGGTGCCCGGGGCCAAGCACTCAGTCCCACAGGTTTGTAAAGCAGAGAGCCCGCACCCTCCGCGTGACCCTGCGGCAGCCTGTCACGGCCTGCTGTGTGGCTGCTGGGCTCCTGCCATCGGTGGTGTGGCCCCGTGGGATCCGGCTTGGCCCTCCTGACGCCTCTGTAGGCGGCTGCGTGCCTGACGCGCACCCAGGAGCTGGAGGGGAGGGCTCGAGGCCGCACGTCCACAAGGGCGGAGCAGGTAGACCGTCTCCAGTGGGTTTCTCGCCCTGGAAGGCAGGCTCCCCGTCCCCTGTCCCCGTCACCTCCTCCAGGAAGCGACCCTGCCTGCGTCTGCTCATGTTAAGCTGGCCGACGGACCACCTGCTCTCAGTTCCGCCAGGGAGCTGGTGGTTGGCAGGTCCAGGCCTGTGCCTCGGTGTCAGGATGAGGGGCTGCTGTCCCCATGACACTGGGCAGGCTCCGAGCGGGCTGACCGACTCTGAGGCCGGGGGTTTTCCCGCCACGCCCTTGGGGAGTGGGGCTCCCGTCCAGCCCAGGGGCATCCCCGTCGTCAGGTCCAGATGGGACCACCGGGAAGCTTGTGGTTCCCTGGTGTTTGAGGAGAGCCCGCCTTGCTAATGAGTGGGTGGATGACCGAGCTTAATTACCAGGAAGGCACCTTGGGGGAAGAAGCCGTGATAATTGCTGTGTAGCCTCCTGGCAGTTTTACACTCGGCACGGCGGCTTCTCCTGCACAGCCCTAAACCGCGGCGGGAGCGACGGGTGGGCCAGGGGGCCTGCCTTCACCAGGTGGCCCTGGTCACCAGTCTCCAAGGCATCTCGTCTCAAAGCCCCCCGTCCACTCGGCGCTTCTCCCTCCCGGCCTGTGCGGGTGGGCATCGGCTCCCCTCCCAGGAACTCGGCTGCCGCTGTGCACGGGGTCCAGGACCGGCATCCCTGGTCAGCGAGCCGTGCTGCCCGAGGGCTGCGGCCAGGGGGCCGGTCCCTGCTTCCCCACGTCCCGACTGGGGACAGCTTCTGTGTGCCCCTGTCGTCCTGTGGGAAGGGATCAAGATGAGGGGGATCCGGGGCTGAGCGCCAGGAAGGCATCTGGCTCTGAGTCCTTGCTGTCCATGGAGTTACCGGCGCAGGCCGCTTACGGCCTGTTCTCTTCACTCCTGGATGGGGCGTGCACGCCGGGGCTCGCCGACACGGGCGGCGCGTCCAGCCTCCTCGGGCCTCCGCCGGCGATCGTGGCCGCGGCCCCCGCTGCCGCCCCGGCGTGCAGGCTCACCACCCCCTCTCCCCCTCAGAGCTGAGGAAGCAGGTGGAGAGTGCCGAGCTGAAGAACCAACGGCTCAAGGAGGTCTTCCAGACCAAGATCCAGGAGTTCCGGAAGGTCTGCTACGCGCTCACCGGCTACCAGATCGACATCACGACGGAGAACCAGTACCGGCTGACGTCCATGTACGCCGAACACCAGGCCGACTGCCTCATCTTCAAGGTAGGAGCCGCCGGCACCCGCCGTTCGTGCCGTGGGCCCACGCGTGTGCGGGAGCAGCCTCGCCTCAGGCCGGCCGCTGCTTGTGTGCTGCAGGGCCTCTCTCTGTGCCTCCCTCTGTGCCTGCGGCGGCAGGGAGCGCAGGGCTGTGGGCGGCAGCTGGCCCGCAGCGTGGCGGCCTCCGCAGACTGTCTGGATGTGCGCGCGTGCGTTCACGTGCTCGGCCAGCGGCCTCCCGGACGCTGACGACAGCGAGACCCTGAGCCCCTCCCGGGCCGAGGCTGTGCGGCCGCGGCTACGGCTGCCAGGTCTATCAGGACCGCTCTAACCCGGCGCTGTGAGTGGCTGCCAGTGACTCACCTGTCACCTTTGCTCACCGTTGAGTGACAGGAGGCGCCGTCCCACCCTGTCCGCGGCCCACGTCCCTGCTCCGGGACAGGCACATGCAGGGTGCTCACCGAGGACAGACAGATGGCAGAGAAAGTGCGAGAAGCTAAGTAGAAGGCAGGCCAACCCTCCGCATACACTCACTGGCTTCTAGGGACCCAAGAGGGGACGTGAGGGGCCCTGGAGCCCTCCCACCCTTGGCTGGGTCACTGCACCCTGTGGGACTCAGTGTCCCCACCCACAGTGGCAAACTCGGTCTGGATGCGCGCTGGGGTCAGAAGGGCTTCGCCAGTGAGCTGAGCCATCGATGGCGCAGCAAGGGAGGCTTCCCTGCGGGCTGGTGGTCCGGAGCACGAGAGGCCCCCGGATGGAGACCAGCCCGAGAGACGGGGTGACCCGGCGGCCCCCGCGCGGTGTTGGGGCCCTGCTGCCTGGGGACCAATGGCGGGCTCCCGCGGCGGCAGCAATGGAATCAGCCTGGAGGAGGATCACGGTGAAGTGTACCTCCCAGCCCTTCCGGTGTGTTGTGTTTTATTTTCCCCACAGTGATCTTCCGGGCAGGAAGGGGCCCAAGGCAGAGTTAGAAATAGCTGAGCGGGCTCCGCAGATGCGCGCCGGCATGATGGAGGGTTCCAGCTCACCCTGCGCGCTCTGCGCCAGGAGACACAGCGCCCGTTGGCCCAGCCGTGGGGCCGTGTGGGAGGGAGCTGCTGCCCCGGGGGCCGCCACTCCGAGGACGGCAGGAGCTCCGGCCCAGCAGCGTTCCGGCCGCCCGCCCGCCCCCGCTCCCGAGCAGAGCCCCCCTCCCGCGTGCTCGCGCCAGGGCAGGTGCCCCAGTGCCCAGGACCCCCCAGAGCCCTGGTTTCCGCGGCCAGGTTCTGTCTGGCTGGGGTTCACGAGCCCTCCTGCCCCCTCCTGCAAGAGGGCCCTGTTGCAAGGAGGAGACGGGGATGGTGCGGACGGCGGCTGAGTCTCACGCCAGCGCCCCGTGGGACCCAGCTGTGGACAGAGCTGCTGCGGGACGCCGTGACGTCCTCACAGCCGGGCCCTGCGGATGGCAGCGGGGCCAGCAGGCAAGGCAGGACCCGGCTTCTGGCCCGGCAGAGCTGCTCGAGGGCATCGTCGCCGTGCCGGGGTCTCCCGTCCGCCCGGGGTCTCCCGTCCGTCCGGGGTCTCCCGTCCGCCCGGGGCACGTGGCGGCGTGTGCTGCTGGGGCTGAGCGTGAACTGTGCCACGGCCGCACACCCGTGTGGACCAGGACCTGAAAACTCCGAGTGTCTCCGCTCGCTGCAGCGCGGGCTCTGGGGACGCGGGGGCTGGGGGAACCTGCCGGGTGCCGACCCTCTGCCGCACGGTGCTCCCTGGGGTGTGGGCAGCACCCCTTCCCTCCCACACTTGTGTGGGTCCAGGCGCCCCCGGGAGAGGTCTGGCTCGCGTGGGGACGTCACCGTCCTCTGGGTTTTGCCTTTGGGGCCTTGGAGGCACGTTGGTGGCAGCCCGCTCCCCGAGCCTTGTCCAAGAGCTTCCCGAGGGTCGCCTTGCTCCTGCCCTCTGCCGACCAGTGTTCGGGGACGAGGCTTCTTCCTTCGCTTTCACATGTCCAGATCGATCTTCAAAGCCCTGCTCAGGCGGGGCTTCCCTGGAAAGCAGGACCTGTCTGGGCTCATCCAGGGCCTGCCTCCCCGCCTGGCCCCCGGGAGCGTCTCTGCGGAGGGCCGGACCCCCCAAGGAGCTGGGCAGGGAGGCAGGCTCTTGACCCTGGAGCAGCAGACCCGAGGTCAGGTGGCCGGCGGTGCAGCGGCCAGCAGGCCTCCCCAAGGCAGCTCAGGCTCGCTTTGTGCTGGGGGTGCACCTGCTCCGATGGGGCACATCTCCGCTGGGGGCTCCAGCCCTCCCACCGCCGCCCCCCCAGCATCTGGTGTGGGCCCAGAGCTGGCCGCAGGGGAGCGTCCACTAGATGGCGGGGACCCTTAGGGCTGCAGGGACGGCCCCTGCCGTGGTGGGAAAGGCGCCGGACTTGGGGTCAGAGCTATGGAGTGGGACTGTCGCCGTGCCTCCCCTGGGCTGTGCGGGACGTTCACGCAGCTTCGCCTCCGTGAGCCTCTCCTCCCTCCGCAAGCACCTGATGGCCAAGTCGGCCTCGGGGGTCCTCATGACAGGGCCCTCAGCCTGTGCAAATGAAGGAGCTCGGCCCTCTGGACGGCGTGGTGCCCGGTGCTCAGCCCCAAGCAGCTCTCACGCCATCACGCACGGTGCCCGCACGCATGGATGCATGGGGGTCGGTGCCCCTCCTGCGGCCCAGGCAGGCGGATGGGCCCCTGCGAGCAGTTCCCTGCCTTCCCGGGGAAGAGCAGCCTAAGCGCTCTTGGACAGAGTTGCTGCGGGACGACAGAGTTGTTGCGGGAGCAGCGTGATGTCAGAGGCCACGCGGGTCCCGCACCTGCCGGGGGAGCGGGCGTGGGGGTCGTGCAGCTGCCAGAGAAGCCACGGGGGCTCGCATCGTGCTGCCGCCACGTGGTCGTGACACCGAGCTTTTCCCTGGGTGGGCGTGGGGGCCCACTGCTTCCTGGTACCCCCTCTGGGGCCTGCCTGCCGGGCCCCGGCAGCCTCCCCCAGCCCCAGGACCCGGCCCTGCCCCGCCCGGCCCTCTGCCGGCAGATGCCTGCTTGCTGGGCCCCGGGGAGGAGCAGAGCCGGGTCCTGCCCAAGGTCGTCTGTCCTTGAGAGGACAGAGGCTCAGGCCAAGCCCCCCTGTCAGCCCAGCCCCACCCCTGCCCTCGTGGCTGTTCTGTCCCCAAGCCTCTGAGTTCCGCCCCCACACCCCGTGCGTGGTGTGGCCCTCGCGGACCCGGTTGGGGCTGGGGCCCGTGCCAGCCGTGCTGCGCCTCGAGGGAGTTTTCTGCCGGGCTGCCTGTGCCTCTCGCCTTCTCTGCTCATAGGGCAGACTCGTGAATCGGCGGAGGGGGTCTGCCGACCGGCCCTCCCCTGCCCCCGTCATCCACAGAGCACAGGCTCCCCCAGCGCCCTCGCTCGCACCCGCCCCATTGGGCCCTGCTGGCCCCGGTGCCGGGGACCCTGTGCGACGGGCCGAGACAGGCCGGCAGCCTCCTGGGGCGCCACGGGCAGGGCCGCCCACCACGGAGGCGGCCTCATGGGGGAGCAGTTGCTGCGGGTCAGCGGGGAAGGGCCGGAGGCCAGGCTAGGGGAGGTAGGGCTGCCCCGTCCAGAGGCAGGTGGTCGGGCCGAGCAAGAGAAGGGGTCTGGGCGAGGCGGGGCTGAGGAGAGAAGCTCGCGCCGTGGGGCGATGTCCGCGTGGCGTCATCCCGCTGGCGCGGGCCTGGCAAACCTGGCGGTTGCTGCGCCAACAGCTTTTGGCTGGAGGAGGAGGAAGGGGCTTCTGGGAGCAGGAGCCGCCCCCTCGTGCCCCAGGGCAGCTTCCCCGGTTAGGGCTGACCTGGAAGCAGCCGCGACAGCGCTGCCCCACCCCGGGGCCTGGCGTCAGGAGAGGGGCCGGTCCGAAGCCGGGTACACGTCTCTCAGAGGCTGCCTGGGGGGTCCCCCCCCACCGTGAGTTCTTAGCCCCTCGCCGTGGGCCCGACGGTCCGATGGTGTGTTGGCGGCGGGAGGGTCCTGCCGCCCCTGTGCGGCAGCTGGCTGAGGCGTCGGCGGCTGATGTCCGGGGACGTCTATGGGCTGCCCCTGCCACACAGATGGGCGGGCGTTCCTGCCGCGGCAGGCGGCTGCTGACCCGTCGGGGGGCTGAGGCGTGCTGGCCGGGAAGCTCGCTGGGATCAGACCAGCCCCGGGTGTG
>CM052805.1:33019867-33096665 GCA_028533885.1 Nasua narica
GAGCGGGTGAGTGAGCGAGGGAGCGGACGCGTGAGCGGGTGAGCGAGCAAGCCAGCGAGTGTGTGAACGGATGAGTGCGCGGGCGAGCAAACGAGCGAGCGTGTGAGCGGGTGAACACTCGCTGGGGAGCTCGCGGGCACGGCCTCCTCTGGAGGGCACTGCTGGGGCAGGTCTAGCTGCGCCCCCCACCCCTCCCCCCGCCCAGAAGGGTCACGTGGGGCACAACGGGGACGGAGCCCAGGCATCAGGAGCCTTGCTGCAGACGCGGGTGATTTAGTGACGTGATTACTTCCTAATGCAATGCCTCACAAAGCTTTTTATTAGATTTCCCCTTTTCCTTCCAAATGCTCTTTGGAAATAAACACCTGGGGCTGTTAGACTTTGTACCACTCAGTTTAATTAACTTTTAAATCACACAGTGTCACCCAGATTGCTCTCAAGTGTCAGCTCCCGGCTGGACTGGGGCGTCCCGCCGAGCTGCCCCCACCTGCCCCCAGAGCCCAGGCGGTGGCCCTCGGCCCTCCCCGACTGGAGGTCCCGGACTGGGGGCACCTGGGTCTGCGGCCGCTCCCAGTGGGCCCTCCCAGGCCAGCAGACATGAAGTGACACTGCAGGACCGGGGGTGTCCGCTCTCAGCCCGGAGGTTTTCCACATACATCTGCCAGCCCCACCTTCCGCTCAGGCACCTTGGGGCCCCTCCCAAACCCCCCGCAGGACCCCCAAACAGCCCAGCTGCACCCCCTTGACCTGTCCCTCTCTGTTGCCAGGGACAGGCCTCGTCAGCTGGCTGGGTTCCCTGTGTTTCCTGGGGCGCGGACGGGCCGAGAGCCCTGGGGAGGTCTGTGCGTATGGGGGGCATCTGGGCGCCTTCCTCGTGCCGGTCTTGCCCAGCTTCTAGTCCTGGCTCCGCTCGCTGGGCTCGCTGCTGCCTTTGCCAATTTGTGACTTGCCAGGAGACCCTTTCACATTCGTGATCTTACCCTGAACCACGTTGAACACGCACCTCGTCCGCGTTATTCGGCCTGGCGGAGGCCTTGGTGGCACTGGCGGGTGCTTCCATGTGCCGGGGGTCTGACACCGCGAGGTAGGCACCCCCCGCCGCGCCCCCCGCCCGCAGGCTGCCCCTGCTCTGTGCCTTGGCACCCGTGGAGGCTGTCCAGCACTGGCCTGCCTCTGGCCCTGCCGGCTGGAGAAGCCTGGGATTCGGGGACGCGGTCCTAGAGTCGCCGAGAGCCTGTCCTAGTCCTGGGTCCATAGATGTCCCAGCCCCGGGGGCCAGGCGTTTACCAGGGTGCTCATGACCTTTGGTCCCTCCTCGGTGCCGCTCGCGCCTGTCCTAGTCCTGGGTCCATAGATGTCCCAGCCCCGGGGGCCAGGTGTTTACCAGGGTGCTCATGACCTTTGGTCCCTCCTCGGTGCCGCTCGCGCCCCCAGCCCCAGCAGAGGGGACAGCGCGTGACCACCTCACCGGCCGGCTACCTGCCTGGGCCCGGCCTGTGCTCACCGTCACCCGCAGCAGAAGGCCCGGTCCCTCCACCTTTCCGTCAGGACACCAGCTCCAGGAACCACCGCCTCTGCCCCCCCCCCGACAGCCTGCAGCAAGGACGGTCACTTGGACGGGCGAGGAGTGGCTGCAGCGCCCAGCCGGGAGCGGCTCTGCCTGGGGGGGTGGCCTTGGCCCGGCTCCCGCGGGGGCAGCGTTCCGGCGCAGGCCGGTGGGAGTCAGAGAGCCGGCGCCTTACCAAGTTGTTCGGGAAATTCGACCGCCCTAAGGTCGCACACTGTGCTGGAAAACTGACCGGTGTTTTCCACAGCCAAACACAGCTGTCCCTGCTTGGAGGGTCGTTGCTTGTCTGGAAGGCCAGCCCCGCGGGAGCCCTTATTCTCACACTCCGCGGCCGTAGAGAGTGGCCCTGGCGGCCAGCATGGCACGGGCCCGTGCCGCTCACGCCACCCAGGCCCCCAGAGCCACGTTGCCCCACGTCAGGGCCCGTCTCCCTTCCCTACCGGGACCTCTTGGGGCGCCTCCCAGGCAGGAGGCCGGGCCCCCCACACCTGCGTGCCGTCAGGCCCAGGTTGGCGGCTTCTCGGGGTCGTGCAAACCCAGCAAGACCTTGGCAGCCCTGCCCCTGGTGGCCGTCGGCTGTGTCGGCGCAGCTAAGAGGGGTGTGGGCCCCGGGAGGCTCCAGCCCACGGGCCCGGCAGCCCTGAGCCTCCCCGACATCCCGTGGGGCTCTCCCGGCGACTCGGCACAACCGTGACTGCTTCATAATGAGAATCAGGAAAAGGCACGGACGGTCCCTGTAGCGGACTAGAGTAGGACCGCCTCACCTCACCTGTGTGGCCGAGCTGTCGGTGACAGGGACGGCGGCACCGTCCGCCACACCCTGCGCTCATGCCTGTCGATAGAGACGTGTTTGTGGACACACCGCTCACACATGTGGCACCCCACACACTCGGCAGATGCTCTCTTGCTTAAAAGGAGGACAGAGGAGCGTGGCGTCACTGCTCCTGGGGGCCCTGTGGGCAGCTCGGCTCCCATGCGAGGACCTGGCACCCGGGATAACATAAGGTCATCGCAGGCCCAGGCCTTGTCCTTAGTGTCCTTGGAGTAAACACCTCCCTTCCCCGAGTTCGGCCGTAGGGAGAGGCCCCTGCGTGCTGGCTCTGTGGTCAGGGGCCCTCACCCGTCACCAGCTGCCGTCTCCCCAGGCCCCGTGGACAGAGCCAGGGTGGGTGGCCCGCAGTGTCTTGTGCATCTGGCCCGAGACGTGCTGGTCAGCGTGCTCCTTTCTGGAACCAGAGAGCAAGACGGGCCAGCGGGTTGCGTTCCGACTGTTGTTTTTAGGTTGCTGACTTCTCAGCCTCGGGCCGTGAAGGAGCCGGGAGGGCTGCCTGATTGGCCAAGGTCAGAGCCACAGCCTCTGTGAACGAAGTGAAATGGCCCTCCCTCCCCGGACGGGCCGCGTCCCAGGGTGGGCCCGGCCTCCACACTCTCCCCCCGTCCCCGCAGCGCACAGCCCGGGTCAAGGGCAGGCCGGGGCCTCGGGCACGAGCACCTGCAGCCTCCCCCTCCTCTCCCACCCCTGGCGGGCTGCCTGTGAGGGAAGGCCTCTGTGGAAGCCAACGGTAACCGGCCTCCGCCGCTGAGGAGCGTGGGGTGGGCTGGGTTGCCAGGGTTCAGAGTAGCTGGCAGCTCCCAGTTTTTATGTTGGATTCTTGAATTGTAAAACGTCTCCTCCCATTTGTAAATGACACTCTGGGAAATGACATAAAGCTGCCCCTTCCTGCGGGGGGCGGGGAGGGGGCTGTGGCGCTGGGCTCCCCGCGCCCACCTGAGCTGCGCCCTGACCCCTGGTTTGTGGCCCCGTGGACGCCGTGGCTCTAGCCGTCCCAGCACGTTCGGATGCGTCCTGAGAGAAATGCGGTGCTTGCTTCCGTGGGGGAGGGCAGACGTGCTCTCCGAACAGGCCAAGGAGGAGAGTGGTTCCCTTTCCCAGGACAGGCAGGAATGTTTGAGTCCTTTAGGAAATCGTTTTCGAAATTAAATCACAGGAAGATACCTGCCGGATGTGAGCAGATTCCTTATATTCCATTCTTGGGGCCGAGGAGCAAATGGCTGCAGAATATGTTTTGAAATTTCTTTTTCCGATGAACGTGGTCAATGAAAATGCAGAGTTATCAGTAGGACATGAAATCTTCTACTGCAGGATGCAGAAAATCCCATAATATAACTCAAGCCCTGTGGAACAGGTCTGAAAGCAAACAGCAGCCTCGTGCAGGCTGAGGTGCTGCTGAGCTGGGAAGTGCGCGTCACACATCTTGCACACGCAAATTGCATCAGTCCGAGCATTTTTTGCAAAGAATGAAAGACTTCCGCCCTTTGGCTTGTATCGTCTGGGGGCAGGGAAGCAGCGTGCTGAGCCCCGGCCGGGGAGCGAGGGGTGGTGAGTAACACAGGTGCGCACACAGCATCTCCCTCCCAAGGCCCGGACGTGCGGCGAGGCAGCCCGGACCCTTCACCCTCAGCTGGCTCTTTGCCGGAGGGAGAGCGAGGGGGAGAGACCTTGGTTCCAACGACCCCCATCCTGGCGGCCACTTCTCGCCCTGCGTCCTCTGCATGGGCCGGATGCTCTGTTGATTCCCATGTCCCGCCTCGGTTTGGGGTCACTTTGGGTGCACGTGACTCTTGTTGATTGGTGTCTTTGGGTCTTGGTGGCCTCCACCCCAGGTGTGAGACCCCGCCCGGTGACGGCCAACTGCCCTGGCTGGCTGTGCTCTCTGGAGGGCGGATCAAGACCCGCCACGCCGCCCCCCTCCGCCACCCCATGGTTCTGGGTGGCAGCGCCTTGGAGTAAACACCTGCCCCCCAAGTTCGGCCATAAAGAGAGGCCCCTACGTGCTGGCTCTGTGGTCAGGGGCCATCACCCAGCACCAGCTGGCGTCTCCCCAGGCCCCGTGGACGGAGCCGGGGTGGGTGGCCCACGGTGCCTTGCGCATCTGGCCCGAGACGTGCTGGTCAGCGTGGTCCTTTCTGGAACCAGAGAGGAAGACGGGCCAGCGGGTTGCGTTCTGACCGTTGTTTTGGGGTTGCTGATTCCTCAGCCTCGGGGCGTGAAGGGAGAGCTGCCTGATTGGCCAAGGTCAGAGCTGCAGCCTCTCTCGCATCAGGATTCTGGGCACAGCCATGCTGGATCGAGTTGCACTGTGGAGCGCGAGTCCCTGACTCCCAACCCCCCGGCTGGCACGCGGCCTGGCAGCCCGTGTCCGAGCCCTCCCCAGCCCCCCTGTGGTCAGCCCCCGCAGACCACCTGCACAGTACCCATCACGGTGGCCACAGCCTGTATCCTGGGTGCAAGGCCAGCCCTGAGCATCACCGCGGTCCCAGGCCTTGTCCTTGCTGGATCCGAACGAAGTGAAAGGTCCCCTCCCGTCCTGCCGGTCAGACTCCCGGTGGAGGTGACAGCGACCGTGGCTCCCTGGCCATGCGCCCAGGCAGCAGCGTGCAGCGTGGGAGTCCTGCGTCTGTTTACGCCGGACACGCCGCAGCCCCGGGGGGCACCCGGTTGTAGCTGAGCTCAGAGTCCCTCAGCGCCGGGGCAACCCCCCACCCAAAGGGAGCCCCGAAGGGAAGATGGAGTGCATCACAGGGACCCTCTGCACAGCGCCCAGCACAAGCGGGGGCACGTCAGGCCATCCTGGGGCAGCCCTGGGCTCCCGTGTCACTCCATCCCCTCCCTCTGCCTCAGGGTGAAGGGAAATGCTGGGGGAGGTGTCGGACCCCAGCCAGACTGCAGCCCCCGCCGCTGCACGAGCTTGGTGTTCCCCTCCACGGCCCCAGCTGCCCTCCACGGGGCCGTGACGGGCTCTTCCGTGGTCTGCCTGTCGGGCGCCCACCATCTCCTGCTGGATTCCTCCCAGCGCCCTGCCAGCCACCCGGTCTCGGGCTCAGGCCTGACCTCTCATGAGGTCATGCTGCAGGTCACAGAGGGTCCTGCGGAAGTGCGTGCGACCACTGCCTCCCAGGGTCTGTGAGTGCTGGGCCCGTGGCAGGGTGCACGCAGCCCTGTGACAGGCTATGATGTGGGGGGACCAGCATGGGCGAGGATGGGGTCACCAGCCCCGGGGGCGTCCGAACATGCTAGCTCTTTTTTCAGTTCCTGTCCAGCCGCAGTGAAACTGCACCGATTTGCATGAATATTCTGGGGGTGGCTCTGGCTCGCCGATATCTCAGAGCCATTTTCCCGTCGGTACTTGTGTTTGCAGAGTCCAGACTTCTGGAGTATCTGTCCCTCCACGGCAGTGGCCGCATGGCAGTGCCATTAACAGGCGGAGTGGAGGGAGGTTCTCTTGTGATGCGGCCCCGGCCTGGTCTGGGGCAGGCGGCCTCCAGGCTGCATGGTGTGCCGGGATCTGGTCAGATTCTGACCAGATCTGCCACTTTGGGAACGAGAATGGCCCCTGAATCGCCACCCCGTGCTTGTTTTTGACTCCTTTGCACAAGGGGAAAGACTCGGTAGGAACCATGCACTCCGGCAATGAGATGTTTTAATTGTATCTTAAAATAGGATTGCAATAAAGAACACTGAAGTGTGACTGACCAATTATATTTAAGGAGGGCCCGGCCCAGTCAGCCGGGCAGGCCTGTGAGGTCTGTGCGCTCCCCAAGCCACAGCCCTCGGCGAGTGCCCCGGAGACTGAGCCCGCCCGGCCTGCCCGGGAGCCATCCCCAGGCACAGCCCCGCCGCACGGGGACAAGAGGAGGGCTGCTGCCCCTTTCGGTCGGTTGATCGCCATCGCAGAAGCTGTGGGTTCTACAGGGAAGGGTGGGGAGGGAGGTGCCCGCCCACTGCAGAGGGTCCTGGCAGCTCCTGCCTCCAGGAGGTCCCGGGAGGCTCAGCAGATGATCCCGGAGCAGGAGGACAAGATGCCCCAGCACCGTGTGGCCTCGAGGCCCTGCCACAGACCTGCTGGCAGGCTTGCTGGGGACCGCACCTCGGCTGAGGGTCCCAGGTGGGCTTTCCCACTGAGCCCCAGGCAGGGCGGAGGTGTCCATGACCTCCCAGTACCCCCAGTAGGCCAACACTCACCTCCCCTTGGCCGGAAGGAGGAGAGGGCACATAGTAGGTGCTCAGCGAGTGTCTGAAGAACCAAGCAGCCACAGGGTCATGGGAAGGAAGGCCGAGGAGGTGGGCGGTGTGTCCTCGGCAGGGCCAGGCCTTCCCAGGAGGCTCCGGAAACCATGGGCTGGGCAACACCCCTCCCCTGTGGGGTCCCAGGACTTCTGTGCTTCCAGGAGCCTGAAACATGGCCCCCAAGTGCAGAGCGAAGCCCGAGCGCCTTGCCAGGATCGCAGGGGCCTGGACGCCTGGAGACAGACAGCCTCGGGAGGGGCCAGGTTTCTGCCGGGGCCACGGGCACTGCGGCCACACGGAAGCCAGAGCACAGGTCGGAAGGCCCAGTGTGACGCCTGGAATCTGTTGCCTCTTCCTCTCCTGCTTAATTACCGGCATGGCAGTTGCAGAGTTGAAATGTGGCTTAAAAAGCCTTTGTGAGTAATTAGTGTCAAAAACACAAGATCTACAAAGCCATAAACTCGCAGCTTGGTGGTATTACCAAGTTCTAATTAAAAAAGAAAAAAGAAAATCTCCTTTCACGATCAGATTTTCAGCCTTGCCAAAGAGGAAAAATAAGGCAATTTTCAGATGATACCGATGCCAAAAGGGTGAGGGGTCGGCACAAGGACGGTGGCAGGCATGTGAGGGCGGGGGACCTCGAGGGAGCACCTGCGGTCCCCAGCGGAGAGGGAGAACCTCGACCCAGGGGCACACACGGGCCCGAGAGGTGGGGTCTCCTCTCAGAGGAACCCCGTGCACAAGCATTGACCCCTTGTTCCGGGGAGGACACGCCCAAGTCCCGCCCTGGTGGAATGTGCCCCGGCTTCAGGCCGCCCGGCCCCTCAAACCTCCTGCCGGCCTCTCTGCTCCGGATCCACTTGGAGGAGCAACGCCTGGCCTCGGGGCTGGGAAATGAGGGCTGGAGGCCACGCGAGGCCTGCCCTGGGCTGAGCTGCCGTAGTCGCTTCTCCCCACCCAGACGGAAGTCAGGCCATGGTCAAAGCAGTTGGCCTGGAAGCTGGGGAGAAGAATGGACCCCGGTCGTCAGGGTGGAGATGGCCTCAATCCCCGACGCTCATGGGGATTGGAGTGTCGAGGGCCGGGCGGGGTGCTCGAGGACGGCGGGTTCCTGTTCCCATGACTACCGGGCTGCACACCACTGCCATCGTGGTCCCTGCCCCTCAGGTCGCGTGCTGCCACTGCCAGGGGTGAGTGGCCGCGTGACTGTGGAGATGGAACTTTCTGGAAGTCCACAGCGGTCACAGGGGTAGTTTGGGCCCAGAGCTAGCAAGATGTGCCCTGTGTACCGCACCCTGACTGCGCCGGTGACCCCTGGGTGCCCGGGCCAGCGGCCATGCTCGCCGGCTACCTGTGAGGTGCGGGCTTACAGAAACAGCCCGGCCCAGCGGTAACGTCCACAGTCCAGACCTGCAGACGTGTCAGGCTCCCCCAGCCGAGCCCCCCCGCCCCCGCTCATCTGGCCTGGGTATCCTCTGGCCCGTCCTCTCTGCACCATCGCGCCCAGGGCTCCCCTGGCCGATGGGGGACCCAGAGGCCATCCGTGTCCAGTGGTGCTGGCGGAAGGAGGCCACTCGGGCCCAGCAGGGGAGAATTCCCCGCTCCCACGCAGGTCGCTCTGTCGGTGGCACAAGACCGAGCGCCGAGGCCCCTTCGCACCGCAGAGCCCTCAGCTGCTGGCTTACTGTAGATTTATGGCACCCCTGCTGCCGACAGGCACGCACGCTGTGCCACGCGGCGTGGAGACCCTCAGCAGCTTCTCCCAAATGTCACGGGCGTGCGGAGCAGCCGGGAAGTCCCGGCGGAGGGCCAGGCTCGGGGGCTGGGCACGGGGTCGTCCCGCTGGGATGGCGGCCCGCGCCTCCCGCGGCAGGACCGTGCTGGGAGGGGCGGGCAGGCGCCTGCCAGGACCAGCCTCCCTCCACCGCTCTCTCCACGTTGGGGGTGCCCCCCTCCAGCTTCGTTCTTCAGGCTCGTTTGAAGTATTCTCGGTTCTTTGCATTTCCGTGTACGTTTTGGGCTCCTCTGGTCCGCGTGCGCGATCCGAGTCTGATAGGGTTTTGGTTAGGGCTTAACTGAGCTCCCGGAGCCATGGAGACAACACAGGGGCGAGAACGGTTTCTCTGAGCGCCGGCTTTTAGCTTTGCTACATTTATCCCCGGTTCCTATTTCGACGCTATTGTAAAAAGGTTTGTCACTAGTGTCAAGCCAGTTCATTTTGTTTATTGATCTTTTATTTTACGCGCTTGCTAACGTCGTGTATGAGTTCTAGTAGCTTTTAATATGTTTGACTAGACTTTCTACACAGACCGTGGTGTCTTTGAGTAAAGGCAGTTGCACTGCGGCCTGTCCAAACCGCTGCTTTTGTTCTTTTCTCCGCGTGTTTCCTCGGCTCGAAGCTCCAGGATGATGCCGAGCAGAAGTGGGGAGCCGGGCCCCCTCACGTGCCGCTGGAAGGCCAGCGCTCGCTCCCCGGCCAGTGAGGACGGTGTGGGCTGCGGGGTAGCCCCGGGCACCGTCTGTGAGGCCAAGGAAGTTCCTCCCGCCCCTGGTTTGCTGAGTGTCGTTCTGAGGAATGCTGGCGGGTGCGGTCCCTGTTTTTTCTGAGTCTGTTGAGATCATCGTTTGGCTTTTCTTTTTCGCTTTGTTAATACGTAGAATTGCTATGAGTGCTTTTCTGATGGAAAACCCGCCTTGCCTTTCCGGGATAGACCCACATGGCCAACACCTGCCGTGCTCTGTGCGGGTTACTGGACACACTGCTTACTGTTTGGGATTTTTGCGTCTCTGTCCGTGAGGATTACTGGTCTGTGGTCTGGGGTTTTTCCTTGGAAAGTCACTGTCTGATTTTGGTGTTGGGGTGATGCCGAGCTCACAGGGGCATTAGAAAGGGTCCGTCTTCCTCCATTTTCTTCAAGTCTATGTCGAATTGAAATTTCTTCCTGGAGCGTTGGGTGGGATCCACCGGGGGCGCCACCCGGCCGTGGAGAGCGCTTCGGGAGGTTTTCCGCAGCGGGCGCAGGACCGTCCGGGTTGTGCGTCTCCTTTGCGGTGAGCTTTGGCCAGTTCGTGTCTTGCAGAGACGGGGTCCGTGGAGCTGTCGCCACACCTCCCGCACACGGTTGCTGCTCGTCGTCCCTGTGGCCCTCTCGACAGCTGTGGGACCCGGTGGCCCCTCCTCTCTTCCCTGACACCATCAAGTGTCCTCTCCGTTTTGTCCCTAATGAGCGTGGCCACAGCATGTCCGCTGCGTTACTCTTCTCAGACCCCCTTGGGTGTGTTTTTTTCCCATTGTTTTTCTGTTTTCTGTTTCATCGATTTCTGCTTTGATCTTTGTTACCTGTCTGCTCGTGTTGGGTTTAATTTGCCCTTTTCATTTTAGTTTCTTAAGGTGGAAGCCAAATCATTGCTTCGAGCGCCTTCTTCTTTTCTCATGTACACAGTCAGTGCTAAAGGTTTCCCCCAAGTGCTGCTTCAGTCGTTCCACGAATGCTGATATTTTGTTCTTACCTTCCTTCAGCTCAGATTACTTAGTGGTTTCCCTTTTGGTTTCTTCTTTGACCCAGAGGTTTCTTAGAGGTGGGTTACTCAGTTCCCAAATATTGTGAAAATTGCCAGATACCTTTCTGTTATTAGTTTCTGAATTAATTTCATTGTGGTCAGAGAACACACTTTGCCTGACATGAATCCTTTTCAAGTCCCTGAAATTTGTTCTGAGGTCCAGACTGTTGTCTGTGCCGGCGAATGTACTTGGAAAGAACGTGTCTTCCGCTGGAGGGTGTGCTATAAACGTCCGCCAGGGCGAGTTCTCGGATAATATCGTCAAATCTCTCATCTTCCCTCTGTCAAAATCTTGCCTGTTTTCTCTCGTTCCCAGCAATTAAAGAGCGACAGGTGTTGACGCTCTGACCGTCATTCTGGATTTGTCTCCCGTCTCGCATTCCTGTCATTTCTCAGTCCGTGTATAAGTCAGTCCCTTCACCGTTTTCGAAACGGCCTTTCTCCCTCGTGAAGCCCTTTGCTCTGAAGTCCACACGGCCAGTCCGGATTCTGGCTAACGTGCGTGTGGCCGAGCTCCGTCATCCTTGCGCTTGGAAGCTTCTTGTGTCCTCACGTTCGCGGTGTGTTTCTTCGGAGCCACGCGTGGCCGAGCCTGGCATCCGTGTCCGGCCTGCGGTCCCCGCCTTGCCGTTGGGCTCCTCAGACCACTCGTGTCTACACAGGTCCCTGCGCCGACGAGACTCTGCTCACTGCTCCTCCGGCTTAGTCGAGCGTGTTATACAAATTCGTGGGTCTCCTTCTCTGACTTTGTATCTGCGATTCTTTGTTATTTTGCGGGTTGCCACGGGATTTGTCGCGTGCGTCTCGGCCTTCACGCGACGTGGGACAGGGGCACCCCATCGCAACCGCCTCTTAAAACGTGCTTCGCACGTGCGACGAGCCTCCCCACACCGTGCTACGACTGCGGGTGAGCTCTCGGTCGTCCTTCAGAGAGATTTTAAGTGGCAGCGCAGATGTTGTCACGTGTCATTCGCGGAAGGGACAGGGCCCTCTCCGTCTGGGCCACGTGAGCCCGGGTTTCGAGCTTCGTCGTCCTGAGACAGTTCTCACGTTCCGAGCGACACTTGGGAGGAATTCCAGTTTTGCTGTTCTTTGTGTCCTCCTCCCGTGCGGCTCCGCCGGTGTGGCGCCCTCGTGGGCCCCGTCCTTGCGCCTCTGCGGTCCCCCCGGTCTGGCTTGCTCTGACTGTCTAAGATGCTGGCTAACCAGTTCTGAGCAGTTGGATTATGACGCGCTTCGGTGTCATTGCCGTCACTTCCCTTGTGTGCTTGGGGTTCGTCGGGCTTCTCAGACTTGCCAGGTCGTCATTCTCATCAGTTTCCGGTGTTTGGGGCCGCTCTTCCTCCAGGGCGTATTTTCTGGCCTCCTGTGTCAGCCGTCTGGCACGGAGCAAGTGTGGTGGCGGGTTGCTCCCGAAGGCCCGCCCTGCAGCCACCTGGCATCTCCAGGAGGTCCTGGCTCCAGGCGGGCTCACGGGGGGCATGGGCGATTGCCCGGAGAACCCCTCGAGTTCCCTGCGACAGGGCAGCTGGCTTCATCAGTCTGCCTCACGGGAGTGAGTTGATGTCCAAGCGGGGAGCAGAGACCCGCGGGCCCCATCATACTGCGGGGAGTCCACCTGGGGGGGGAGGGAGGTGCTACAGGCAGAGCCCTGGTTTCCGGCAGGGTCCCCGCCGTTCCTGCAGCCAGCCAGTCACCCTTCAGACCGTTCGGTCCCGCCGTGAGCCCTGCACACAGTCACTCCGCAGGGCCCAGCCTGTCTGGATGGGGGAGATGAGGGGCTTCCTACGGGTTCTTGTTTGGTCTGCGTCCTTGTGCGTGAGGGCCGCTGGGGGACACGGGGTCCAGCCCATATGACGGATGAGGTCCAGCCGGCCCGGGCTCTCCCAAAATGCCGGGCCTTCAGAGCCCTCCGTGGCTCCTTGCGCTTGCCCCCCAGCCCCCACGGCTCTCCCCACTCCCTCCCGTGACTGTGTCTGTGCCCAGGCCTCCCCGCGCACTCCCACGCTGCCCATGGTCCTGCGTGTGTGCAGGACCGGGAAGGAGGCCCAGGCCAGGAGTGGAGACGCCGGAGGGAGCCTGGCCCTGTGCCCACGACCTGCGATGGGCGAGGCTGCTGGAAGGACCCCGGGGCCTGGGCCGCGTGCGCCCGCCTGCCCCCGCCTGCCCCCGCCTGCCCCTCCCCCGCGGGGCCGCAGGAACAGCTGCGCAAACTGGAGCGCCGGAGGAAGGCCACGGCGCTGTATAAATAGGGGAATGATAATAATAACTGTGGGCTTGAGATGGATCAGCAACTGTGGGGGCGCCTGGCCTCGCCGGCCCCGCAGATCACGCTTGGGAGAGGTCGCCCCTCGCCGGGCCGGCATAATTAGCACGTGCAGCACTGAGACGTTTGCTCGCACAATGAGCAGGGATAATTGGCGAGCTGGTTCCCCGGGTGCCGGACCTGCTCTCGGCCAGCGCGTTCTCTGGGACTTCGTGCCGGGACAGCCTCCTCAGCCTTCCGTCCAGCTGGTCCTGACCCACTCGCCACCACGTCCCTCTGCCTGCTGGCTCCCGCGGCGGCGTCTGCCCAGGCCTGCCCACACCGGCGGCCCCGAGAAGAACACCGTCACCCCGCCCGCCCGCCGTCCCTGGGGGACCCCGGCGGGTCGGGACGAGCCGTGCGCCGGAGCGGGGACGTGCAGACATCCTGGGAGCGCCCGTGGGCAGCAGTGGCAGGGGGGCCTCCACACCCAGCCTGGCCCCGAGGGTGAGGGGCAGTCGCAGTGGGTGGGGAGGGAGACCAAGCCCACAGGGTGGCCGGTACCCTGGGCGGGGGGCCTGGTGGACTTGGGGCCAGGCCGTCTAGGACCCGTCTGGGACCGGCCGTCTAGGCAGTAGAAATAGCTGCGTGCAGGCCGGGAAAGCCATCCTCGTGGCCAGCATGGAGGAGGAGTCCCGTCTCCCCACGCAGAGCACGGGTGGGCCAGGCAGCGCAGTGACTTACCCCACGGCCCGTGGCCATGCACCCATGTCCCAGGGCACCTTGGGCCACGGAGCAACTGGCCTCCGCGTGCCCACAGGTGGGGTGCTGCGGGGGGGCGGGCAGCCAGGTGCCCCCCAGGGCCGAACTCACACCTCCACCACAGCCGGGTCTCGTGGGGGCCGGCCGGCCGGTGCGGTCCCCCCACATGCCCGTGCCTGTGGCAGGGACGCCGTGTTCTCAGAACTCCTCAGCTGCCGTAGACACGATCCAGGTAGGAGTTTTCGGGTCACAGATAAAATCTGGGAAGGGCAGGAAAGTGTAAAGGGCCACGTTTCATCCCTGCTCTCTGAGCTGCCCACGGTTGCATCTCATTGTTTCCGTGCCCTTCCTGTGGGTGTGAGTGTGAACCCTGGTGAGCGTGAACCGCCGCTGTGCAAGCTCGCGGGGCTTTCTCCAGCCCGGAAGTTCAAGGTGCTTTCCTGACGGACGCAGCGCAGCCACTCTCCCCAGGTCACCTGCGAGCGCCTGACGGCTCTGGGGCCGGTCAGAGCCTCGGCTCGAGAATCCCGGATTGTCCTCTGATGTGGGGAACGCTCGGATGTTGTCCCGGCAGGATCCACGCGGGGCACCTCCTCCGGCGGCCCCGGGGGCAGGTGTGCACGTACGGCCCAGGTGCGCGGGCCTGGTGCCCGGCGGGGAGGAGGCCCATCCTCGTGGTCCCCGTGGACTGGGCTCCAGCGGGGCTCCGCTGTGCACGTCACGGGCCAGGAGCACTCACACCCCCGACCTCTCTGCTCAGCCACGGCCGGCGTCACGCGGGACCCGGGGTTTGCCGGTGTCAGACGGCACCCAGAGGAGGCTGCCCCGGGGGAGGGGTCTGCGCAGAGCCGCTGGGCAGGTAGCGTGTCTGTGGAGCTGCTGTGCACCCCCAGAAGCCCAGAGTGCCCGTGAGTGGTGGCGGGGAGGGGTGCAGGCGGGAGCACTGAGCACTGTCGGTGCTCGCTGGCCTGTGGGGACCGTCCCACCCCACCCCCGGGTAGCCCCCTGACCCGGGACCCGGCTGCGTGGTGTGGCTCGCCTGAACTGGCCTGGCCTCCCACCGCGCGGCTGTCTCCAGGCTCCTGTCCCCCCCCGCCCCGCCCCTCCCTCCTTCACGAAGGCCCGGGGGGGCAGGGCCACCAACAAGGCCAAGATGGGAAGGGCCGCACTTCACGGCAAGCGGGGCCGCCTGGAGCCGTGTCCAGTTAGACACCTGCTGCCCACAGACCTGCATGTGAGTCTAGACTCAGGCCAGTGACGACAGCCGCCGATCTGCCTGCCTCCCCCGGGCCTCGCAGCTGCGTGCGTCCCACCTGGAGCCGGCGGGGGAGCCAGTGAGGGAGCCGAGAGCTGACCTCCAGGCATCGGAGCGCGTGGGCGAGGTGAGGCGGCAGGGCCGCGTGGGGCTGCCGTCCGTGCCTCCCCCACCCCGTCCTGCCTGCGGCCACCTCGTGCCCGGGGATCCTGGGAGCACAGCAGACACCGTGTCCGAGAGCCTTAGACGCACGGGCGGTTGCCCCCGTGGCCAGTGCTGTGGGGGGACCCGGCTCAACCCCACGTGGCGGCCCCCTCGCTGCACCTGACCTTGCCGGGAGGGTCCGGACCCAGGACTGGCGGCCCTGGGCCCCTCGTGCAACCCGCAGTGCCTGCTCCCGGGCAGGCCCGTCCTCCCCGGCTCTGTCGGGGGCAGACGGTGGCCGTTTGCGTGGGGTCCGTCCGGCTCGTCCACCTCTTCTGCTTTTGGGGTCAAGTCTGAGAATTCTTTGTGTGGTCTCAGATCCTGAAATGTTTCTCCTCTCTCTTCTGAGTTTTGGGGGGGGGGGGTTGTGTTTTATGTTTAAGTCTGTGATAGATTTTGAGTTAAATTTTTCCCGAGGCGTGAGGTTTAAGTCAGAATTCTTGTTTGTCTGTTTAAGTGGAAGCATCCAGCCGCCCCAGAACCGTGTGTGGAAGGGGCCGGGCTCCTTCCTGCGTGGCCGACTCCTGCGTGCGTGTCGAAGGGGGGTTGTTGGTGTGGCCGTCTTTCCGGGAGCTCCATGTGTCCCCAGAACCAGGACCACATCTGCCCCACGCACTGGCTGCCGGCCTGCTGAGGGGTCTCGTCGGGAGTGGCGGTGGGGTCGGGTCCGGGGCTCTCCTACAGCCCCTCCTGGCCCATCGTCCCAGCGGCTCGCCCCGCCGGCCTGACCCAGAAGTGCGGTGCCCGGGCTCGGTCCGGGCTCGGTCCGGGCTCCTGCCCCACACGCTGCCAGATTCACTTGGCTGAAATCCGGTGAGGGTTTTTGCCCCTGAGTTCACGGGAACTTCGTGTGTGGACTCTTCCTTCTGCGCAGGCCGCCTCCCCTCTGCCCTGTTTCCTGGGAGGGACTGTGTGAGGTGGTGGTCCTCGTAAGTGTCTGGTGAACGTCCCCAGGAAGACCACCTGGGGCAGGAGGTCCTTCTCGATCACAAACTGCGTAGGACGCTCGGGGTGTCGCCTTCATCTGGTTGAGCTTTGCTGCCCCGTGGTTTCCAAGGGATCGCCCCGTTCCCAGCTGTCAGATTGACGGGTATGAACGGTTTTTTGTAGCGTTTTCTTCTCATTCTTGTAACAGTTCCAGGACCTCTTTCCTGATGTCGGCAGCTTCTGTCTTTTGTCTTCTGATCTCCATTCATTTTTTGCTGCTTTTCAAGAGATCAGGCTCTAGTTTCAGTAACTCTCCAGGTTTCAATCTCGTTTATTCCCCTTGATCCCGACCCTTCCCTTCTTTTTCTGATCTCCCGAGGGAGAGCCTCCACACCGGGCAGGGCCCCCCGAGCAGGGCACCCAGCGCCCCATGTCCCCCATGGCTCTGCCCGCGCGCCCCACAAGCTGTGGTGGCACGTCTCATCCCGCTGGACCCACCGGTCGCGGAAGTGGGCCGCGTGACCTCTCGCGTCTCTCGCGCACTGAACTGAGGTTCCTGAGTCACCGGGACATGCGCTGCCTTCTGTTTTCAGACCCCAAGAAGTGCCGGGTCGTCTTGCATTTCCCTCCGGGAGGCGACGAACCCTGTCATGACGAGGCGCGATGCCACCGTCTCACAGAAACGATAGGTCCCCGCGTCCTGAAGGAGTCGCATTCCTGCTCCCTGTTTTACAGTTTCATTGCATTGTGCACCTCCTGTCTGTTCAGATCAGGATTTGGGAACCCACACCTTGCCGTGGGTTAATCTCTGGATTCATCCTGATTTTTCATGTATGGGACTGTCTTCAGTGCCCTCAGCAAAAGGTGACCTTGCCTGTGACGAACAGCCCCTCATCCTTAGGTTCTTCCTGCAAGCCTCACCACTCCCTGTGGTTGCGGGGCTCAGGAGGGGACCCCCGAGGGGAGCTCTTGTGTCTGCTTTGGGGGCGGACAGTTCCCTTTGTGACGAGAGGAGCATCGCAAAGCGCCTGCCGGCTGGGACACCACAGGCTTAAGGGGCGGCCAGACTGCATTTAATAAGCCCCTTTGGAGCCAGGCATCGCGTGAGCACTGCACACTTCCTCTTACGCCCACCCGCGGTGGCACAGCCCCCCTGCCCACGAGGCCCCCGGTGCCCCTGCACTGGCCCTTCTCCACGGACACACGCCGCGCCCGACAGACCTGCTCCCTGAGGTCTGGGCCGATCCCTCCGAGGGAGGCCCGGCCCTGCCGTCCAGAAGGAGGACGAGGCCCGGAGGCGAGGCCTGGAGGAGGTCTGGGCCGCCGGAGCGCGGACGGAGCGCGTGGGCAGCGCGGGCCTCATTATGGCGCAGGGCCCCACGCGCCACAGGGCGCCTGCCGGCAGCACCGCCGCCTGTCACTCCCAGCCGCTGGGGCAGAGGAGGCAGAGACACCGCCGGCAGCCCATAAATATTCCCAGCCATGGCCAACACGTCTTACTGGGCAATTTGCTTTTTAAAAAATCGCTCTCTAATTTTAAGTGAACAGCCCCTAATTAGAGTGATTTACAAGGTACCTGGGGACCGGGTGGTATTTGAGCCCAGCGGAGCCTGGCAGAGATTGATCAGCCCCGCGGAAGTCGGGGGCGCGTTCTGGAAGCCGCGCGGCGCCGCGCTGAGCCGAGGGCTCGGCCCTCCCGACGGCAGAGCGGGCGGGCGCGGCCGATGGCGGCTGGCGGGTCGTGAACCCGCGGCTTTGCCTTGACTTGGGTTGAGATGACAACGTGGCCTTGGTTACGCCTCCTTCTAGCTCGCCCAGCGGCGCCCCCAGGCCCCCGAGCACAGCCAGTGGCGCCCTGTCCCTGGCGTCCTGGAGCGGCCGCCGGCGCCTCCCGAATGCTGGACGTGTGGGCTGAGGCGTCGGGATGGGCCCCGTGCTGGCTCATTCCGCTGTGCTCCCCCTCCAGATGGGGCTTCAGGGCTGGAGGCCGCGGGGACGTGTGATGTGTGCGAAGCCCGGCCAGGGCCCCGCAGGGGCCTGGGGAGGCACATGGAGAATGCCCTTCTTCTGTCCGAGCTGGTGGAAGACCACCTCCATCTTGGGGGGCAGGGGTCCCAGCCAGGCCCGCAGAGCAGTGAGAAGGGCTCCCCGAGCCGGGAGAGCGCCGTGGCCTCCCTCGCCACCCCCTTGCCCTGCGTCGGCGTCTCCCCCCCAGACAGCTGCAAAGAATCAGCCCCTCTGACATTTAGGGGAAGAAATTCCGATTTGAGCAGAAGGCAGAAATGAAAGGATTTTCACGGTAAAAGGTCAGAGTGGTTTCTTTTACTTTTGTTTAAAAATGGTTTGTTGAACTCTGACAAGGCTAAATGTAGGAGCAGACAAGGGAGCAGGCCGGCTGGTCAGAGAGGGGCGGGCACCCTCGGGAGGCAGCAGAGGCCCGTCGGCGCTGCAGACCAGCCCGGGAGCCGGGGAGCCGGCACCGTGAGCTCTCGGGGCCGCTCGGAGGGCTCGTGGGGGCGCCGGCGGAGGGCAGGCTGGGCCCGCTCTGGCTCTGGGCTCTGGGCTCTGGAGGGAGCCCACCTCCCCCTTGCGGGCAGGTCCGGGCCTGGGACACAGGGAGTCCCCACCAGGGAGCCGGCGGGTAGGGGGTCCCTGGGGAGAAGCCGTTCCTGGTGAGAGCTGTCCCGGGAGCAGGGGTCGTCTGTCATCAGGAGTGAGGACTCTCCAGACCTGGGGCAATACGGTCCTCAGGGTGGGGGGTGGTCCCCAGCCCAGCCGAGCTGCCCAGGTTCCACGTGCAGAGTGGGAGGGAAGCTGTTCTTTTGGTGGTGCTAACCCTCAGTGACCCCATTCAGCCACCCTGCCGGTGCCACCCACCTTACTGAACGGAGTTGCAAGGGCCACAGGCTTCTGTCTGGCAAACCCCCCTGTCTTCCCTGGCCGGGCCCCCAGCCCACCCGGCAGGCACGAGCCCCAGGCGCCCGACTCCCATGGCTCAGCCCGCTGCCAGGTGGGGCCCACGCAGAGCGGGCAGGATGCTGTCCGCGGCCAGGCAGCCTCCCCGTGCTTCTGGGAGTCTCCCGGGCACTGGGAGCCCCCTGCCTAAGTACTCAGGCACCCTCGGGCCTCTGTCCTCCACCCCCTCCCCAGGAGCCCCTGGCCTGGAGCGCTGGCCCTGTGGCCTAGGCCCGGCTCTGCCCAGACCTGCCCTGTAACCCAGGGCGGCCCCAGCCGTCGGGACCTCAGTCTCCCTAATTATACACAAGGGGACGGCTAGCTGGTTTGGGGGAGCCCTGCCCTGGGCCGCACACAGTGCTTGGAGCTGAGGCCTTAGGGTGCTGGTCTCAGTCACCGTGGGGTAGTCTCGTCTTCCTCCATGCCCTCCCCAGGCCCTGAATGAAGCTGAGACCACACACACACACACCCGTGTTCTCCGGGACTGCCCAGCCCCCAGCCCCCCACAGCCACTTCCTGAAGGCCAGCAGGACTCCAGACTCCTGCTCCCTCACTGCACAGACAGGGAAACTGAGGCCCAGAGGGGCATTTTTGGCAAGGCCTACCGAGCAGGGTTAACTTCCCAGCAGTGCTGCCTGTGGGAACGCCCTCTTTGTCGCCCACGCAGTGTGACGGGGAAGAAATGGGACGTGAGCTTGAGACGCAGCCCCGCGCCCCACCCGGATGGCCGACACTCACCCCAGGCATGTCTGCACCGAGCCGAGTGCGGGCGTGAGGTTCCGGCGCAGCCTTGGCCCCTCGGCTGTTCGTCTGTGGAGCGGGAGGGGGTGCCGGCCCCCCCGAGCCTCGCAGCCTAGCGGTACTGCTGCGGACGTGCAGGCCGCTGTCCTCGTGCCGGCTGGGTCTGAGGACGGGAGGGCAGGACAGGCGGACGGGGAGAAGCCATCTTCTAGATTCCAGAATGTGGGTGAGACCGCTGCCCACGGGGAAGGGGAGACGCCCAGCCTCGCTGGCCGTGGGGCAGCGCTCGTGGGACAGGGTCTCCGCTGCTCTCCGTCCTGTCACGGGGGGCCCTGGGGGCGGGGAGGGGGCAGCCCCAGGCCGCCAGCACGCTGACCACTGTCCTCCCTGTGTCCCCCCACCCCCACCCCCGTGCCGTAGGCCACGGGACCGTCGGGCGCCAAGATGCAGCTGCTGGAGACGGCGTTCTCGCGCTCGGCGCAGGAGCTCATCGAGCTGCACCTGCTGCGGCAGGATAGCATCCCGGCCTTCCTCAGCGCCCTCACCCTCGACCTCTTCAGCCGCCAGACTGTGGCCTAGCCTGCGCCCTCCGCCCGGCACCCATGCGCTCAGCTCCGCGGGGGAGGCGGGCAGCCGCCCCCACACTGCCCCGGCCCAGCCCCGGAGCCCCATGCGCACTCCCGGGACCGCCCGCTCCACAGGGAGGGGCTCCCCCCTCCCCTCCCCAGCATGGGCCGTGCAGCTGCTCCCGGCCGGCCGAGGCCTGGGGGCACCGCAGTCAGGGTGCGCTTCGGGTCCCCTCCCCAGTGTAGGCCCCCGGCCAGGCGCCCCTCAGACCCAGCCGTGTCGCTGCGCCTCGTGAAATAAATTTTGCTCCTTGGCCACCCTGCGCGGCTCGCTGTGTGTGTCTGAGCAGAGAGGCTCGCTCTGCCGGCCCTCCGTTCGGCCCCGGGGCAGCCGCTGGACGCCGGTGGCAGTGATTGGTGGCCCAGGAGCCCCCATCGCCAGCGCAGGAACGGGAGCAGGTGCTCAAATGGGGCTGTGTGGCCACGGCGCCTCCCCGACTCCAGACTCCGGCCGCCCGCCTGCCACAAGGACCGGTCTGCAGCCTCGGCTCCCATCCAGGAAGGCGGCTCCAAGCAGCCCAGTCTGGACCGGCCGGGCCTGTCATGGGGTGGGGCTCCCCCGAAACCCCGGGCCCCATGGGGGAGGCCGGCCCTTCCACGGTCCCGTCCTCCTGTGCAGTGCGCACACCTGGGCACCCAGGGCCGCGTTTCCCGCAAGCTAGGCTCGGGCCCGGGGACGGCGCTGCCTGCACGGGAAGGGGCCCACGCTGCAGGTGTGGGGGGACTTGGGCCTCAGTGCTCATAGCTCCGGGCCTGAGAGGGGCCGCCAATGGGTCCTGGTGCGGGAGGCCGGAGCCTCACCTCGTTGACATGCACAGCTCTGCGCGCCAGGCCGGTCGCCGGTCATGGGGAAAATGAGTCCTGACGTCAGCCGCCTGTGCGTCTGCATCGGTGGCGCCAACCGTGGCCGGGCAGCCTCACCGCGGGCACAGGAGTGCACTGAGCCCACTCTCCGAGCCCGGCAGGGACGGGGGGAGCAGCCTCAGCGCGCCGGCTCTGCCGAGCAGTGGGTCCCGAGGCCCCTGGCGGTGGGGGTGGGGGCTGGACTAGGCCCACCTGCTCCCTGGGGCCCGGGGGCGCGTCCCCTGCCTGTCTCCTCCAGGCGCACATCCTGACATCACATCACATCCTGACCCCCGGCCCCGGCCCCCACGTCCCCGAGCCCCCACGCCCAGCAAAGCTGAAGGAGACTAGGGCCGTTCAGCTCTGGAGCTTGGACCATGGATGTAAGCCTCAGAGACAAGGCCTGCCCAGGCCCCGGGGTCACCACCAAGGTCAGCCGCAGCCCACCAGGCTCTCCTGCTGGGACCCCGAGCCCCCCGGCTCCTTTGACCACAGTATGGCCGGGGCGGGGGGAGGGGAGCTTGTTCTTCCCACTCCGCAGGTGAGGAAACAGGCCTGGTGTGGTCTAGTGGCTTCCAGGGCCCTGAGCCCGTCAGACCGGGGACTCTGGCCCAGCGCGGGGGGCTTTCTGCCCTATGCTGCCCCAGGTGAGCTCCGGGGTCCCGCCAACACATGCTGCGAGCCCCAGCGTGCTGGCGTCCCCCCTCACGGCCGGCACTCAGAACCCCGCTCCCTGAGCTGGAGCCAGTGACACCCCGGGGCAGCTCCCTGCCGGGCATGGAGAGGAGGCTCCCGCGGGTCCGAGCTTCAGAGTGGACGCGTCCCCTCAGACCGTCGTGAGCAGCCATCGTGGGCCGCGCTCTGTTCTAGGCACAGGGGACACACCAGCCCGAGCCGCATCCCCGGTCTCTCATCCTGCCCGCCGGCAGCCTTCAGGGAGGCATGGGTGCCCTCGCGCGCGGCCGGGTCCACACGCACCGGCGCCATCCCTGCGGTGGGAGGGGGGCCGGCGCTCCCTGGACGGCTTCGGAAGTGGGGTCCGGCCGGGCCCCGGCAGCAGGTGGGACCTCGAGGGACAGGCTGGAGAGACAGGACAGAAGCTCTTCACTTCTGCCCAGCAGGCGGCCGAGGGAGCGGTGAGTACCAGGGCCCGGGGGCCCCATGGGATGCCCCCCAGGGGGGGTACTGTTGGTCACAACCCCAACCTGGGCAAGAGGAATGTTCTGGAAGGATTCGTGCCATAGTCCCTCCTCCCGCTGGTGGACACATGGCCTCATGGCCATGGCCTGCCCACTGCCCGACATGCCACGAGGCCCCCCGGCTGCAGGACTCCGCTACTGTCCCTGTCCGGGATTCCTAACCTGTCCCCCAGGCTCTCATCATTTCTCCAGTCAGGGTGCCGGTGATGTCTCAGCTTGGCGGAGCCTGGGCCGGCCGCCCGCCACCCCTACTTCTGTAGGAGGGCGGGGTGGGCACCCGGCACCCGAAATCCAGCCAAAGCCCTCCCTCAGGTCCAGACGCCCAGACGTGGGCCTCGTCCCTGCCACAGCCCCTAACTTCCTCCCTCCACAGAGAGAGGGTCTCCAAGGCCCCTTCCAGCTGGAGAGCCCACCGGGGCCCGCCCGCCCAGCAGCGACCCAGGGCCGGCCGGCGGTGGACGGTCGCTACGCTCTGTGGCAGGGTTTTCCTTTCCAGAAAAAGCAGGCAGGTGCAGGTGAGGCCCGCCCTCCCGAGTGGGGCAGGGAACACGCTTCCCCCCGACACCCGCAGCCCCCACATCCAGCCCTGTGGGGCCGCCCACCCGGGGAGCTCGCCTTGACAGCTCGCGGCGTGGTCCCAGCCAGGTCCCAGCCGCCAGGCCACGAAAGTTTTGGCTCTTTCTGGCAGATCCCCACTTCTGCCAACTCATTATGGGCACCCGACGCTAAATGGTTCTTAAGCCGCTAATGACTAATTTTAAGGGATTAGTGCCACAGCGATAAACTCTAATTGGCAGGATGTAACAGGATTTGAGTGCGACGGCTCCTTCCAGCTTCCTGGAGGCTCCAGGGAGGGCAGCGCCGCCTGCTGGGGCCTCCGCGGGACCCCCACCCCCATGGGCACCCAGCCTCCCTCAGCCACGTGCCTGGACCCACCCAACCGGAATCTGCTTTTGACCCGAGGCTACAAAGCCCAGAAACCTGGAAACCTCCTGATTCACAAAGCCCCCTCCCCCCTGGGAGTTCTTCCCCATCCTGTAGGGGTGCTGGGTCCAGAAAGGCAGAGACCTGCCTCGGGTCGCCCACCCACCCCCCAGCCACATTGTGTAAGACCCCAGCTCCTGGGTCCGCCTCGGCTCGTTTCCCCCACGGTCAGACGTTACCAGGACACCAGGGCCAAGCAAGGTCTAGGCGTGTGGACGCGCGGGACTGCGTGTCCCTGCACACCTATGTGTGTGTGTGTGTGCGTGTGCACGTGTGTGCTGTGTGTGCTGCGTGCATACACGCACTCACAGTAAGGACATGTGGCTCTGCCACACAGCCTCCCTTCCTGCTCCAGACCAGAGAGGGGCAGGGCCTCGCCTGAAGTCACACAGCACGGGGGGCCGGTGACGGAGCGCGGGTCCGAGCGCAACTGCCACTCGTGTCGTTGAACAGATTTTCGGCGCACGGAGAGCCGCCCTCCGGCCCGGCCCGGCCCCTGCGGTCCGTGGACGGCCGGCCCACCTGACGTGTGGACACAGGGAGGTAGGCTGGATCGGGCGGCCCGGTGGGGCTGGCGCGGTGGCCGCGGCTCCCAAAGCTTCCTTGTCCGCAGGCCGCCGTCTCGGAGGTTTTCCATGGAAGCTTCTCCCGACACATCTCCCTGGGGCCGTGCCGTTCTTCTCAAACACTTAGGAAGTTTTATTGAAAACAATAATGTACAGAAACACCCGAGTCTCATTTTAAAGTAAAATTGACAGTATTTCTCAGAACTGTCATAGTTCTGAGCCATCTGGGTTATTCTGTTAAAAAACAAACAGAAGCTAAAAGAAGACAAACAAAAGAGGAACTAAGTCCCAGGCTGAAATTACCACGTATGCCTGGCCCGCAACCCTTCCTCTTATGCGTCCGGCCCGCCCACGCTCGGCTCCAGATTCCCCAAGTGGACCTTTTCGAGAATGAGCAGTTTGGGGGGTTTCCAACCAGGACTGTCTGTGACACCTGGACTCCTCAGACCCACCAGTCCCATCGCACCCTGCCGTCCCCGCCTCTCACCTGGCCCACCCCCATGAGGGGCTGACCTGTGCTCCCCAAATCCACAGGTTCAAGCCCCAGGACCTTGGAACGGGTTGCATTGGGAGATGGGGTCTGTGAAGAGGGGGTTAAGGTAAAGTGAGGTCACGCGGTCACAAGGCTTCCAAAATGTCCCTTCAACGCGTGATCCGTACGAATAATTAGTGAGACATTCGTCTTACAGCGCGCTGCATCTGGGCAACCCAGTGTCGTCTTTTGTGCCCACCGCCTGCCTCCACGGGGACAGGACCGTGTCTCGTCCACTGCGGGCCCCTCCAGGCTCCCTATGCACGTGACACAGGTCAGACTTTGTCTTTAGGTAATAAGACAAGGGGCTGTCACAGCAGGTCACCCTGGAGTTCTTGGGGACCTAGCAGAGCCAGGAAGTGATGAGCAGTGACCCCCCAGACGGGCCCACGGTGCCCTGAGGTGGCTCAAGGCGGGTCCAGTCCCTCTAGGACCCTCCTCTCCCGGAGCCCAGCCACCATGCAGTGGCCTGGATGCCAGGTGGCCCTCGGACGCCATCTCTGCCCCGGCCTGCAGGACTCCCCACCTCCTCCCCACCCTGAGCCTCAGTCTCCACATCCAGAAAATGGACTGACTGCCGGGGGCCCGCCCAGACGGTGCCAGGAGTCGCTGGGGTCTGCCCCGCCGCTGCCACTCTGCCTGCCGGGGCTCCCTGTGCGGTCTCGTTAGTATAACACAGTAATTAGCTCAATTACCAACAGTCTCCATGACTTTTTTCTTTTTTTTTTAACTTAAAATGGAAATTAAATTTTGCACCAGGTTTACAGGCTGTTAACGGAATTCACTAATCAAACCCCAACACCAAGTCCTTGAAAATGAGAATTTAAAAAGGTCTGTATTTGCATATTCATGTTTTTAATAGGGTTCAGAAGGTATATTTGCAACTGATGAAAAGGATTAATTAAACCTGATTTGCATGGGTGGCGCATCTTAACCCCTTCGGGGCTGGCCCGGGGACCCGAGACGCCAGCCCCGTGCCCTTCCTGCGGCCTCGTCCGGGGCAGCCCGAGTCCCCTCGGCCGCTGCACCGGGAGCCAGGCTCAGGGAGCAGGACCCTCGCTGGCCGGAGGCAGCAGTGGTGTTCCTGCCTAAGAAACAAACCTATGTGGGGAATTCTTTGTTCTTATTCGTGCCAGTCGTCGGAAGACATTTGGAAAGTGTAGGAAAGTTTCAGGAAGAAGAGAACATTCTTATTACCCCGCCACCTGGAAACCGTCACCGTGCCTTTGGATGGCACGTCTGCAGACCGTTCCCCTCGTGTGTGTGTGTGTGTGTGTGTGTGTGTGTGTGTGTGTGTGCGCGCACGTGCACGTGCGTGTGGCCTAGCCGAGTCTGCAGAGCCCCAGCCACACGGCGATCCCAAGGAGGAAGAGGGCCCCCCACCTCCTGGGGATGCTGCCTGTCCCAGACGAGGAGGCGCCGTGGGTCCGTGGGCGGCGTCAGCACTGAGAGGGGGGCACCGTCCAGGTCCCTGCAGCTGGCAGCAGGCGGCGGGCGGCCCCCGGTAGGGACGGACCAGCCCCCAGCAGGCTTCTCTGGGGCAGACACAGGGAAGATGTGGGTTCGAGAAGAACCCAGATTGCGCTGGTGAGGCCGACGGAGGGCGTGTCCTCTCCGTGTTTCTGGAAAGTCCCCGCAACCATAGGAAGGCGTGAGGACAGCTGAGAAGAGGCACTGCAGGTGGCTGGTGTCAGGGTCAGAAACCATAGGCTTTTCTCTCGCTGAGGGACACCCTGCAGACGGGACCACGCACCTTTCACAGAAGCGCGCGATCGCAGTCCACGGCTCCGTCCCCCCAGGATCTCGGGGCCCAGGGGCCGGCGCGGCTGGTTCCCGGCGGGGGTGTCCTCACGGAGTCAGAGAGGGCTCTCCAGTGTCCCCTCTGTCTCGTCTGGACACGGTCCCGCGGGGCCGGGGCCCCACGGCCTGGTCTCCGCCGTCACCACCTCCTGGAGGCCCGTCTCCAGTCCCATCGGGAGGGGTCAGGCCCTCAGCACGAGAATCTGGGGGAGACACAGACACTCGGCCCTTAGCATGTAGGTTGTTCCTGGTTGTAAAGGTGCGTAAAGCCATTGAAGCGAATCTGATATATTTAGCTTGTGATTTTAATTAAACATCTAGAAGCATTTGATTAAAGTTTATAATCAATATCTAAATATCTGGGAAATTTTATTGGTTAATTTCCCTAGTTGGGATTCATTAATCGTGCAAGTGTTTAAATATTTAGGGAAATATGGTTAATAGATTCGTGAGATAAGCAATATCAGACACCACGCAGAGAGCAGAGAGCCGCCTCCCCTGGCGACAGCGATCCCTGGGGGGGGGGGGGGGCGGGGAGGCCCGGGGCGGAGCTCGCTTCTTGGCGACAGTGCCCATCACCTGTGTCTTCATCCCCAGCCCCGGGGTCAAGAGGGGACACGATGTCACACATAGGTCATTGCGTGGGACACAGTGTCCCTCTGAGCACGCTGGGCCCAGCACGGGGCTCCCGGGGCCACGTTTCTAGCCTGGACTCATGACTCGGGGCAAACTCTAGGGCCGGGAGGCCGGGGAGGGTGCGCTGGGCGGGGCCCACCTGGGGGGGAAGTGGGCAGGCAGGCGGAGGGACCCCACTTCCCAGCTGCAGGAACCCACAGGTGAGCTTCAGAGGAATCTTGGCAGCATCCAGGCTGGAAGGGGGACTCTCTAGAGAGGAAACAGGCGGGCGACACGTGTCTGCCCTCCAGACGGGGCGCGGACGGCAGCGCGGCCAGACGCCGGTGGACGGGAGCTGCGGTGCGGTCTTCGGAGCAGGTGCACCTGGCGGTGAAGGAAGGGGAAGGCCCCGGGCTCGCGGTGCTCAGGGGAGGCCGCACCTGCACCGGGCTCTTCCTCAAAGACGCGGTCCAGCCGTGGAAGGCGTGAGGACACGGCGCGCTCCGGAATGGCAAGCCCCAGTGGAAAGCGCTAAGGCGGTCCGGGTGAGTACAGACGTTGTCGGAGGCCCGGCCAGTGAGCGAAGGAAACGTGAACCACTGCCCGGCCCGGATTGTCCTGTGAGGCTTGGGCATGAGAGACGCTCCACTTCTGTTCTTCATTCGTTCAGTCGCGTCCTAGGGGACCTGCTAAGTGAGACTATGTCACCTGGGGTGCGCCGCGGGGCACGATGGGACCCTCCAGGCCCCCACCCCCTCCCAACGCCGCCACGTGGAGCTGGAGGGCCTCCAGGTCCGTGTCCACACCTCTGCCCCCAGCTCCCCACGGCCCGGAGCCGGGCGCCGCCGACCTCCTGCTGGGGTCACACACTCCCGTGGCGAGTCAGCATGTGGCCCAGCTTGCTCTCGCGCTCCGGGCGCAGGACCCCCGTGTGATGCCTCTAGGGTCTGCCCGAACCTTCCGTGCCCCGTGCTCACGCCCTCCCACCTCCGGGCCCGACTCCCCCCGCGCAGACGTTCACCTGCCACATGGAAAGGGCCTGGGATGACCCAGAGCGCGTCTCCTTGGTCTCGGGACCCAGTGTTTCCTTAGGGTTTAATGAGCAGAAGGCTGGGCCTTCAGTCTCCAAACACTGGGCCCTGGGAGAGAAGCCCCGTTATTCCCCAGGGTGCCAGCCCCCCATCCCCGCCCTCCCCGTGCACCCCCCAGCCATGCCCACAGCCTCACTGCAGCCCCGGCCCCCGCGGGGTCAGCCGCCGGCTCATGGGGCCCACACGCCCTCCGGGGGATGCTCTTCTCTCCTACGTGCCAGTTGTGCGCGGGCTGCGCGTCCCCTCGTCCCCTCGTGCCCTTCCTGGGCTCTGCCCCCCCACCCCGCCCCCTCGCTGGTGATCCCCCGAAAGGGCTCCTCCCACATTGTGACGCGCTTTTCTCCTCTCGATGTCCTTTTTCGATGAGCAGAGTTCTCGATGTTACTGCAGTTCGCTGCACGAGTCTGCCCTTCGGAGCTCGGCTGGCCCCACCTCTCTCCCCGACCCTGGGACTCTGCGAAGACGAGCCGCGCAGTCTCCTACCAGTGACTTTTATTTATGGCAGGAGACAGAAATCCAATTTCATTTTTTCCACACGGATAACTAATTGTCTCCGCAGCATTTGCGGCCGGGCGTGCTCCCCCCGAGGGGCCCTCCTCCACCCACGCCTCATAAATCAGGCTCCCGCCCACCCGGCCGGCCCGCAGAGCCGGTCAATCACCGGCGGCTTCCGGTTTCTGGCAATGACTCGGTGACTCGGGGCGGTATTTCGGGGAGACCATGGGTGTGGCCTGGGGGGGCGGACTGCCGCGGGCACCTCTCCCTGGGGTGAGGACCTCCCCGCCCGTCCCCGTTCTCCCCAGCGTTTCCATGACGTAAATTCCTAGTGGAGCACAAAGATATGAGTAAAATGCACACATCGCAAGGGGCACCCTGCACGGAACATCCTGGGAGCCCGGCCCCCGCGGAAGGTGCCGCTCCTGCCCTCGGAAGGTGGGCGGCTGCGGGACCTTCTAGAAACAAAGCCTGACGGCGCGAGCTGGCCCGCGTCTGGCTCTTTCCCGTCATCGTCGTCGTGCGTGGGACCCCGCCAACCTTGGTGCCGTGAGCACCTTCACTCCCCCGAGCCGCTTGTTACAGAAGAACATCCAGCAGAGGTGACGGTGAACTGCGCCGGAGACACAAGCGCGCATGCCCGCGTCCCCTCGCAGGAATGCATCACCGCATCTGTCCGTCTGGCTTCCTAACGGATCTCGCAGGGATCCTGGGCCGCTTCGCATCGGGAAGGTCGGCTGGAATTCCCCGATGCTGGGGTTTGCTTTCCTTTGAAGTAAAACGAACAAACGAGAGGGAAAATCCTTCAGTGACAAATTACTACGCGTGTGTCCCCCAAGCCCCAACAACACGCAGAACGTTCTGGAGAGTTCCCTCGTCCCCTTCCCCACCAGTGCTCACGTCTTCCCGTAAGCGGCCACCGCCCTTCTGCCTCCACCAGCTTTGTCGGGACGTGCCCCTGGGATGACACCCCACGGACGTGGACGCGGACGGGTCTCGTGGCCGCCGGGCACTTATCCTGTCCCTCCCGTGGTGGCAGTGGGAAGATCCCAGCCAGGCTTGCCCGGTGGGATCGCGTGGCTGCCGCGGGTTTCATGGACGGAACCCGCCGACCGGCACCATGTTTCCAACAGCACCTGCTCCCTTGGTGTCTCTGTGTCACCCTCGCTGATTCCCAGTGTCCCCAGTGATTTTGTTACTATTGCACTGTCCCCGTGGCCCGTGGCTGACTTGTGGACAGTTCAGATGGTGGCTGGCGTTTTCTAGCAGAAAGTATTTTTTTTTTTTTAAAGATTTCATTTTATTTATTTGACAGAGAGAGAGAGATCACAAGTAGGCAGAGAGGCAGGTGGGGGGTTGGGGAGCAGACTCCCCACTGAGCAGAGAGCCCGATGCGGGGCTCGATCCCAGGACCCTGAGATCATGACCTGAGCTGAAGGCAGAGGCTTAACCCACTGAGCCACCCAGGCGCCCCAGAAAGTATTTCTTAATTAAAGTATGAACACTGTGTCTTTAGATCGTGTCATGGAGATGCAGGCCCCCACCCCCACCCCCGACCCGGGAGACCAGAGCACCGCCTGGGCTCCCCTTATGGTGGAGTCCACGCCGCTTCGGGTCCTGGCGCCGAGGCCGCCGCGCCCCGGGGTGTGCCTGTCGGTCCTGTCACCCACTGTCAAAGAACCCAGCCCCAGGGGCGGCAGCGGCTCGCCCAGTCTCCTGTGGACGGGGGTTGGGGAGGTGTCTGTGCTGGCCTTCCAGGCTGGGACCCTGTGTAGACCTCGGTCCACGCCCCGGGAGAGCTTTCCGGGCGTTTCCATGGGGGCGTGCTCGGCAGTGGCACCGCGGAGTCCAGGGTACCCGTATTGGGCCTCGGCGAGTGCCACCCAACAGCGCCCGGAGGGGTCCAGCCACCTCTCCTGCGTGGACAGCAAGCGTCCTGAGGACTCCACATCCCCGGTGACGAGTGGCACCTGCCCTCCTCCTCAGCCGCCCTCCGACCGCAGGATCTCCCTGCGGTTTTAATTTGTGTTTTCCCGGCCAGTAAGGGGCTGACAGCCTTCAGCTGTGCTGGTCCCGCGCAGCCCCTTTAGCCCCCGTGTCTGCAAACCCCTCCCACACCGTGGGCCCCACCCCGTCCCCGTCCCCGGGCGGTGGGCTCCAGCTGCCTGCGAACCCCCGCCCCACCGCCTCCAGGTGGGCTCCATCTGCGTGCACGCCCCGCCCCGCCCCCCTCCAGGTGGGTCAGACTAACTGGCTGGTCCCGGGCATGCGTGTTGGGACGGGGCTTGGCCGATCTCGCGGGGCCCCTTCCCTCCGCCGGCAGGAGGCCGGACGCGGCCTTTCTCCCCCTCTCGCGGGGAGAGCCGGTAGGACTCGTGGAGACGAGGCTCTCCCGGGAGCGGGGTCCCCAGAATGGCCCCCCACCCGCCTCACCACGCCGCCTGTGCCGTCAGCCCAGGTGCCTGCCCGCGACCAGAGGAGCCGCCCACGGCCCGGTGAGTCGTGCGTGATTCTCGGTCTCCCGCGGGGACCGCGCCTCTCGGCCGGATCTGCGTTGCTGCCGCCATTTGCTCAGCCCGGCGCGGCGGCGAGGCGGGGGCGGGGACCCGGAGCCCCCCACGCGGGCGCGGCCGGCCGGCGAGTGGGGCTCTGCCGGCGTTTAAGTTGGGTTATTTCCCTTTCTCCTACCGACTTGAGGAATCCTCCCCACGACCCGGTCGCCCACGTTTTGTGGGGCCTGCGCCCGCGTTCCAGACTGCGGGCTTGCCTGTGGGTCTTCAAACTTCTGCACGAGCGCAAGTTTCTCGTTGTGGTTAAGCCCAGCCCGTCAGCCCGCGAGGGCCCGTGGTTCTGCGTGGGACTGGGGACCGCTTCGCCGCCTCCGGGTCCACGGACATTGTACGTGTCCTCCCGGAAGCTGGACGTTGTGAGTTCACGGCCGGTGGGGGGGGAAGGCTCCTTCTTCCCCCGGGAACGTCAGGTCCCTCCCGACCCACAGATGCAAGAGACCCCTCGCCCGTGGATTCCGAGCACCCGCGTCATGGTCGCGGCGCCTGAGGGGGACCTGTTCCTGGGCTCTGCATTTTGTCCCATGGCTCGCGGCTCCTCTCTGTGGTTTTGAGTCTCGGTCGGGTGTTCCCGAGTTTGGCGGAACTCATGCTTCTGGTGGTTTGTAGATCCTTCTGGGTTCACGGGGCGCACCAGTCGTGTCTGCAGATGGAGACCGTTTACTGCTCAACTCCGGCCTTTCTCCCTTTTCCTTCTCGAGTGCATCAGCTGGGACGGACGGCCCGTGCTCCCCAAGGGCGCAGACGTGGGGCGTCCCCTTCTGTTTGCGAGGGGAGGGGGGGGGCCGCGTCCCACACGGACTCCTCCCCCCGCGGAGCTCGAAGCCTCGTTAGACTCGAGCCGCGTTCAGTCCGAGATGTTCAGAGTCTTCATTGCAAACACTGGCTCCTCTGCACCTGGCCAGGCCCGCCTACGGCGAATTCCACTGGGGTTTTCTTGTTGTTTTGAACGTTGAATCAACCTTTCATTCCTGCTGGTCACGGTGCCCCCATCCCGTCTAGACGTTTCTGGAGTCAACGTGCTACTTTTTAAAAGGGGTTTGGGTCTGGGTGACGGAGGCACATTCTGAAAGCCTCATTTCTCGCAGCGTCTGTAGCGATGTCGGCGTCCGGCGCACCGCGGGTGGGCACCCCTCTGGTCGCGGCCCGGGGACGTGCCGGGAGCGCCGGGGGCTGCAGGCTCGCGCCCCACGGGGCGCAGGGCCGCTCCGAGTGGGCCCTGGTGGTTTGCGCCGCTCGCGGACCACGGTGCCCAGATTGCAGGATGCGGGGGCATGTGGCAAACAGTCCCGCAGACGGCGCCCCGTCTCACGGTGACACTGCCGATGTTTGATTTCCCCTCTTCCTCCGTGAGCTAAACGTCTTCATTTGACTCAGCTGCTCAAAGAACCGGGTTTGGTTTCGCTAATTTTTCTGTGGCCATTGTTTCCGACCTCGCTCAGCCCCGCCCTTCGGACGAGCTCTGTCCCGCGGCTTTGGGTTCATTTGGTCTCATTTCTCGAGTTTTGATGCGGATCCAATGGGAGAGAAGCCACCCAGCGTTGAAGCGGGTGGGCAGGAAGTGTGCACAGAGGCGGGGGACCCGGAGGGCAGCCCCGGGCTCAGAGTGTGGGGACAGGCCCGGAGCCGCGGGGGTGCTCCGCTGGGCGGGGGAGGGGCGGGGGCCGCAAGGGAGCCCACAAACACAGTCCGGTCGGGGCGGAGCGGAGAGGCTCTGCGGGAAGCCGCCTAGCTCTCCTCCGCCTCTGGCCTTGGGCTCCGAATGCCCATCAGCCCTCCTCGGCGGCCCCCACCTGTGCCGCTGTCTGGAAATTTCCAGGCCCCGAGCCGGCGACGCTGCGGGACTCCCTCCAGGAGGCAAAACAAGAGAAGTTAGAGGAACTCTGAGCACCGTAGTGAACAGGACTTACTTAAGACCCGAATAGGTCGCACTTGTTTCTCATTCAAGCAGAGAGCACCCCTTTTCAGTGCCGGGGAACGTTGAGGAAGACTGACAGTATATTGAAACACAACAACAAAAATCAACGTTTATAATACCATATCCCCAAACGGCGATGCAACCTAACTTGTAATCAATAAGCATTCTATGACTAGACTCGTAAAATATTCTCCTAAACCCGTCTAGTCGAAAAGGAAGTAAAACACCACTTAAACTCTGTAAGGGTGGAGGGAACACTGGGGATGGAGAACGGGGGGTTCGGCCAGACAGCCGGAAGGAAACAGGACCCCACGTCTCCATCATTTAATGAGAAATAAGAAGAGCCAAGAACTTAGACATCAAACGCACCTAGACGGAAACTAGAAAGAAGGGGCGCCTGGGGGGCTCAGTGGGTTAAGCCTCTGCCTTCGGCTCGGGTCATGGTCTCAGGGTCCTGGGATCGAGCCCCACATCGGGCTCTCTGCTCAGCAGGGAGCCTGCTTCCCCCTCTCTCTCTGTCTGCCTCTCCGCCTACTTGTGATCTCTCTCTCTCTCTGTCAAATAAAATCGTAAAAAAAAAAAAAAGAAAAACCACATTAGCAGTGAGCTGTGTAGACGTGGAAGCTGGTTCCCAGAAGCCTGCGTTAGCGATGATGGTGGGGAGAGTGTGTGGCTTCATAGGCCCCCCGGATTCTCGGGGCGCCCCTGTCGGCACCCCGCTTCCAAGGCAGCGAGGGCGGCCTCACTGAGACCCACTACTGTGCCCACCCCTGTGTGCGGCGTGCGTGAGGGAGCGGCGTCCTCAGGGGCCTTGGGGACGTCACCTGAGAACACCCTGAGGTCTGAATCAGAGACTCTGGGGGGACCCAGCATGCTCCTCTCACAAGTGCCCCAGGAGGTCCTGCTGTGAGCCAAAGTTGGAGAAGTGCAGGACCCAAGGTCCCCGCAGAGAATCCTAAGTAGATCCCCGCCAGGGAGTCTGAATGACAAGGGGACCCCGAGGCCAGGAGCTGAGGGAGGGTCTCAGCTGCAGGGCCCCAGGGCAAAGCTGGCTGCCCTATTCTGTACCCTGGGGGGGCTCCCAGCCCCCCGGGTCGCAGGTGGGCGGGGCCAGAGACCCCAGCCTTACCCCAGGACTCGGACGGGCTGCACCGTCACCAAAACAGTGACGGAGAAAATGTCCCCATCCTTAGTGAGGAAGTGATCTCGCCTTGAGTTTGGAGGAAAGTCTGGGTGTTTTAAAAACTCCTTTGGGAATTTGTGGCGCCGGTAGGTGCTAACACAGGTTTGGACACTGAATTTTATGCTCTTTGCGTGATCCCAAAAAGGACAAGGCAAGAATTATAATGGGAAGGGAACCCGTAGTGCGCCGGTGTCTGCCCGAAGCAGGCACATTGCTCAGCCCGGATCTCGGACAATTTCCAGGGTCAAGGTCGAGCATATCTATTTACAGATTTATGTAAAACACACATACATAGCAGATGTTTTCCTAAATCACAAAACCTACAAGAAAACAAGGCAACACGCCAAGGATCTTCCCAGAGAACGAATGGAACCAGGTCGGTAAAGATTGGACTTTGGACTTCGCAAAAGCAGAGGGTAAAACAAACACGTTTAAAGACGCAACGTGAGAGAATCTAAAACCTGGTAAGAAAGGAGCAACATTTTAACTCCTAGGACAGATTAAACCAGCAGGGCTGAGAAAGCTGCAGGAGGGGGAAGGAGCCTGGAGGAGACCCCGGTGTGCAGAGCAGGGGCGGGCGGGTGGGAGCAGCAGTGGGCCGAGGAGCCCTCCCCCCACCATGGACCGAGGCTGGGCATCGGGTCAGCGCCACCGACGGAAGCCCAGGGCAGCGGGACGGTGCCTCTGAAGGGGTCGCGGCTGAGAGTGTCCCAAGGCTGAGGACAGACCGCTGTTTCCAGAAGGAGGAGGTGGGACCCCGGGACGGTATCCCCAGAGCCAAGCCAGAGGAGGCCCAGGCCGCCCGTGCGCCCCAGGGGACAGACCAGGGCCACTTCCTGGGAGCCGTGGAGGGACGCGGGGAAGCCCAAGGACGCCGGGCTCCGAGTTCAGAGGGACCAGAACTGTTACCAAAGACAGTGGAATGGGACGCCCCACAAAACTTTCTTCTTTTGAAGTTTGTTTTTTTTAAGGTTTTATTTATTTATTTGACAGAGAGAGAGATCACAAGTAGGCAGAGAGGCAGGCAGAGAGAGAGGGGGAAGCAGGCTCCCCACCGAGCAGAGAGCCCAATGCGGGGCTCGATCCCAGAACCCTGAGATCATGACCCGAGCCAAAGGCAGAGGCTCTAACCCACTGAGCCCCCCAGGTGCCCCTAAGTTGTTTTTTTTTTTAAAGATTCTATCCATTTATTTGAGAGAGAGCATGAAAGAGAGAGAAGGTCAGAGGGAGAAGCAGACTCCCCGTGGAGCTGGGAGCCCAATGCGGGACTCGATTCCGGGACCCCGGGATCATGACCCAAGCTGAAGGCAGTCACTTAACCGACTGAGCCCCCCAGGTGCCCTCAAAACTGTCTTTCAAACACGAAGCAGACTCATGATTCCAGGAGGTCTGGGAGGCTGGAGGATGGGTGGGAGGGAAAGCAGTCCGCGCACGGAGGTCTGTGTCCACACGCGTGGGTCTGCCTGGGGCTTTGGCCGCGGCACACGGGGAACACGCCACCACGGTGACGTCTGCTTCATGGGGGCTGGAAGAACGAGCGGTCGGACGCAGCCACAGGGAGGGCACGAGAGCCCGGGGGGCAGAATTCCAGCAGCATCCTGAAGTTCTCAAACGGTATCTGGGGACAGAGCAACATTGGTTAATATGTTCTGTTAGATCAGGTGTGCATTTCTAAGACTAACAAAAAAAGAACACATATTTGGTGGGCAAGCTAATAGAGTGAGGGAAAGAGGGAGGGAAGGAAGGATGGAGAGGAGGAAAGAGGAAGGAGAGGGAGGGAAGGAGAAAGGAGAGGAGGAAGGATGGGAAAAAGGGAAGGAAGGTAAGAAGAGAGGGAGGGGGAAGGAGAAGAGGAAGGAATGGAAGAGGGAGAGAAGGGAGGAAGGAGAGAAAGAAGAAGGGAAGGAAAGAAGGAAGGAGGGAGAGACGGAAGCAGAAAAGGGAGGTAGGAGGGAGGGAAAGAAGAGGGGGAAAGCCTCTCAGTCAGTGAAAAGACAGAATCTGCAGAGAAGTGCAACAAGAAAATGGCAGAAATGCGTCAGAACATCCACCGGAAATGTGTCCCATCGTGGAAATCTCAAAGAGTACTTATGACTCGGGGCGTCTGGGCGGCATCCGCGGTCAGGCGTCCGACTCTGGATTTCGGCTCAGGTTGTGACCTCTCTCAGGGTCATGGATGGTCACTTGAGAATCTCTCCCTCTGCTCCTCCCCGGCTCACATGCTCTCTTAACAGAGAAAATCTTTAAAAGTAAATATTTACCATTAAAAATGAAAATACCAAAAAAAAAGAGATAATGAAATACCATATGATGTTTGGAGGGTAATTTATAATCATAAAGGGACATGTGGGGGAAAAAACAACTAAAAATTAAGGCATTAAATATCTAACTTTAAAAAGTTAGGAACAACACAACACGGAGGGAGAAACAGAAAAATAAACCCGGAAATGAATGAACAGGCTGGTGAAGGTGTGAGGCGGGGGAAGGGCAAACAAAGTTGGATTTTTGAGAATACTAAGGGAGCTGGACGGCGTCGAGCAAGACCGATCAATTTTCTAGTAGAAGACAGCAATGCAAGTATTAGGATTTGAAAAGCAGACAGGATAGATTTGAAAGTTAATGAGGGAGTGTGGCCAGCACCAGTTTGAATATATACACGAAATAGTTTCCCAGGAAAATACAAAGGCCCCAACCCCAGCGGTGCGGTAACACCCCCAAAAACTCCCTCGGGGTTTTAGAACTCTTCCCACAGTAGGAAAACCGAGGTGCAGCCTGTGTTACAAGCAGTCTCAAGCAAGAGTTATTCAAGGCCCAGGTGGCTCCCACCTCATTCAGAGTCTTCCGGAGAAGAGAACAAAAGGGAACGTTCCCGAGCTATTTCGGTGAGGATTAGAAAATCTTCCAATAAACACGCACGCAGAATCCGGAAGACAGTTCCTCCAGCCGGCCCTCTCAGTCACGTTAAACGTCTGCAGCGCACGTCCCTGCCCCCTTTGGCTTGTGTCCGGCTGGAAGGAGGCTTCAGCACCGACGCACTTGTGCATTTCTCCACGGTAACTACTGAATAAAGGAGGAAAATCTCTGGGCATCTCAACCGATCTCAACAGGCAAAAGAAAAAGAAAAAAGTCACCCAGAAGGAGCCAGAACACGAGGTCTGGGTCTAACCACCTGCTGAAGCCCCAAGAAGAAAGCGACGTGCCCTGGAGTGCCCGACAGACTGAGAGTCAGATGCTCACGGCGGGATCCCCAACTCCCCGACTCGGGAACATCTGGCCAGTGCTTCTGGACCGTCCTTAGCTTCAGGTGAGCAGTCTCGAAACGAACGGGACGGCGAGTTTCTCTGCAGAGACACAGAAACTGGAAAAGACCCAAATGAAATACTGTCTCTGAGCCGGCACCGCATCGGCGAGGAAGCTTGGCGGGAAGGTCTCGAGAGCAGAGCAGAGGGGGCGGGGCCCGGCCAACAGCCGGGGAACAAGGACGGGGACGGAAGGGGGCCTCTAGAACCCAAGGGGCAGCGCCAGAGAGACTGACATCGCGCCAACGAGGCCCCAGAAGGCGACGAGGCATCTGTGCACAAAACGAGACTTGAAGAAACCGTGGCCCCAGCTTCTTAGATTTGGTGAAACACGTAAAGTCCCCGAGTCTCGAGCTACTCTCCCATTCTACGCAGAAAGTAACCGGATCACAGGCCCAAATGCCAAACCGAAAACGAACGCTTTGCGAAGAAGACATTAGAGAGCGTCTCTGCGGTCTTAGAATTGAGCACAAACCTGCACTCCGGACCAGAAACCGCTGGTGGATCGGGTGAAACGGGGATGAAGCCGTCTACTGTGCGGAAACCGAGACAGGGATTTGAAGAGGAAGTACTCCCGCCCAAATCCTGTTTCCGCGGCGGGGCAACGACCCTGGAACCTCGTGGGGAAGGGGCCGGTTCCCGATAACGACACACGAAGCTAGAGCGGCAGAAGGTCTCTTCGGGCACAAAAACCCGAGACCTTCGGAGTCAGCGCTGCTGTCCCTGGAGGCGGCGGGGTCCCCGCCCAAAGCGAGGTCAGCAAAACCAGGCGACTTGGCTCGAGCATGGCCAGGCCCCCGGCCCGCCCGCCAGCAGGCCGTCCAGGACGCAGGAGGAGAAGGCCGGAGCCACAGCCGCCGGGGCGGACATAGCATCTTGGGGAAGCCAGGTTGAGCTGTGCCCCCCCCACCTCCCCAAACGAGGACATTGGAGTCCTAACTCCCAGTGCCTGTGAAGGTGGCCGGATTCGGGAATGGGGTCCCTGAGGATGCGACCAAGTGAAGATGAGGTTGTTGGGGAGGCCCTTCCCAGTCTGGCAGGCGTCCTTGCAAGCAGAGGACATCGGGACACAGACACACGGAGGGGGGACCCCACGGGAGGGTAAGGTGGAGACAGCATGCGCACCGGCGCCGAGGAGCCCCCAGACTGCGGGCGACCAGCTGGGACACGGCTGCAGCCTCCAGGAGGAGCCAGCCCCCACACCAAGTCTGGGACTTGGGGCCCTGAGCCTGTGCGCAGTCGCATTTCTGTGGGGTGACACCCCCCCCCCCCCCGCATGGTGCTGGGTTCTGGCTGGCCCGGCAAAGTCACCCATGCAGGCTTCCCCTCCGCACGTTCCCACCACGTTCCCTGCAAGGAGCACTGTGCGTGCGGAGAGCTGCCTCCCGCGGGTGCTCGGCCCACGTCTAGTCAGAGAGCAAGCCCGTGAAGGTGGGGGGTCCTTGGGGCTCCCGGTGCATGTGTGCGCCTCCCGCTGGCCTCACTCCCCTGCTGAGCAGCCCCCTGGGAGAAGCTGCGGCAGCTGGGGCCCCGTGACGAGTCCCCCCAACACAGTGGGTCGGGGGAAAGCCTGCTGACTGTGGAGGGGCGTGGGGGGTCCCCACGAGGCCTCACTGGCTGAAACCTGGGTGTTGCAGGGCTGGGCTCCTGGGCGGGGCCTGCAGGAGAGAAGGCTCATCCTGGGCTCTCCCGCGTCTGGGCCCCCCACCTGCTGGCGGCCTCCACCCTCCGAGCCCAGCAGTGGCACGACGGGTCCCCCCTCACTGTCCGACCTGCTCCTGCCGTCCCAGCTCCAGCCCCAGCAGGACACGGTCCCCGCTTGGCAGGATCTCGTAAGGGCCTCTGTCACCGAGCGGGTTGCAGCCGGTGTGCGGAATAGCCACCGAGTGTGACCTTCAAAAATTGCAGTTGTTCCTTTTCCAAGGCCCATTTCTGTCTTAAACTAAAGAATGCATCAGGCAAACCAAGACGTTGCCGAAATCATCCCTCTGGAAGACACTTCGGTTTTCCGGAATTTGGGGACGTGTTTGCAAGGAGGGCTGCGCACCCGGAGCTCGGGAGACCGAGGCTCACGGTCATGCTTCCTCCCCCGCTGCTGTCGTCCACGTCATGGTTCCAAACAGGGCACAGAAATGGCCCTCGCAGGGGTCACAAGCTGGGCGCAGCCCTGCCAGCCAGAGGGAGGGAACGTTCCTGGTGGCCGAGCCCGGTCACCAGCCCGCCTGAGACACAAGAAGAGCGGCACACGGGGGGCGAGGCTGGAAGGTGGCCCGCAGCTGTCCCCTCCGTGCCCCCGAGAGCCGCCATCCGGGGTGGCTGGGATCAGAGCCGATGGCGCACGGTGTCGGGGTGGAGGGGGTCCTGCTCTGCGGCTCCCTGGGGCATCCCGAGGGTCGGCAAGCTGCGCCCTTCAGTGCGCGGCAGGTTCGGTGTTACGGCAAATTCACAGGCTGGACACCGGAGTTGTTCCCACCTTTTTTTTTTTTTTATTTTAAAGATTTTATTTATTTATTTATTAGAGATCACAGGCAGGCAGAGAGAGAGGGGGAAGCAGGCTCCTCCCTGAGCAGAGAGCCCGATGCGGGGCTCGATCCCAGGACCCTGAGATCATGACCTGAGCTGAAGGCAGAAGCTTTAACCCACCGAGCCCCCCAGGCACCCCGGGTTGTTCCCACCTTAGGCAGCCGGGAATATTCTTGTATATCCGTAAGAGAATCTATAAAGGAGAAAGATGGCTGTATTTTGCTAAAACAGTATTCAAAACTTTCAAAAGTCAGATGCATCCCCAGGGTCACATTCGCGGGTGCGGCAGGCAGCTGGGCCGCCGGAGGGGCTCTCCCCGCAGGAGTGGCCAGTCCCCCGGCTGCCCCCCTTCTCTGCCCCTCCCGCGGCCCTCGGTGCCCCCGCCCGGCTCCCTGCCCTGCTGTCGGCGTTCCTGTCCCGGAATCTGCTTCCGGGGCACCCGAACTAAAACCTTTAGCGGGAGAGGGGGCCAAATTTAGATGTGGCCGGGGACAGAGAGGAGCCCCTCCCTAGGACCAGGGGGCGCATGCGAGTGCAGTCAGGGGGAGGGGGACGCAGAGGGACTGACGGCCGGGGGCCGGACGCGGCATCTCACGTGGGAGCAGCCCAGCGGACACGGGATGAGACGGCCAGCTGGGGTGAACAGCTGTGGTCACTGCGTGTTCACACCGGGCTCCTTTTGGCAAAGAGAGGGGACAGCATGCCAGCGGAGTGGCTGGCCGTGATGGCCGTGGGACGGTAAGGGAGCTCCCACGTGAGGGAAACGGAGGATTGTGGCGCATGGGTGACTTCCGGGCCATCTCTCCACGGTGCCATGGGAACGAGGAAGCTGCCCCATGGGCGGGCGCCCCCGAAGCAGCCTCCATGCTGGAGGAGGCTAGGGGAAGTCCAGAGTGATGCGCCTGTAGGGGGCTGGGGGCCGCTGCCCCAGTGGGGACCAGAGCTCATCCCAGCCACCACGATTGGCCACCCACTCACATCCTGAGCTGCGGTGATGAGACAGGATGGGTCTGCCGTGAGAAGCCGATGCCCGTGCGTGTGGCGGGGGCCGGGGGGGGGGGGGCGGTGGTATCTACACCAGATGCCGCTGGTGCCCCGTGCAGGTGCCTCGCGCTCGCCCATCTGCCGTCCCGCACACCAGCTGCTTCTGCTGCTGCTTCCACCTGCCGCCTTCCTGCAGGACGGCCCTCGGGGTGACCTGCGCCGCCCGCCCTGTGGGGGGGGTGGTTTGGGGATCGTGCTCATCGCCGGCGGGCAGCTCATGCCCCAGACCAGCTGACAGTAGGTCGCCAGCGCTCACGCCCTGGCCATAAGACAGGGCAAAGGCTCCGCAGCCTTGCCTTCCTCAACGCACAGTGCAGGGAAGAGTTAAGTCCCACAGGAGACCCTGAGTGGCTGCTGTCCCGTCTCCCCAAGAGCACGCCCTTCCAGACGCCCGGGAGAGGAGTGAACGCGTGACCCGCAGCACAAACCTTAGGGCTGGCCGTCTGAAGGATTTTAGGCGTTTATTCCCAGGGGAGGGAGAACCACAGAGACCTTGGGCTCAGGGACCCCAGGTGCGGTGGAAGGGAGGTGCTCTCTGTGGAGCACGGATGAGGATCGGGGTCCCTCTCCTCACCCATCTCCCACATGAGGGCACTCAGGAGATTAGAGGGTAACTTTTAGAGAAACTGGCCCGAGATAAGAGCCTTATGAATCGTCCGTTGGTGTTTCCCAACAAAACCCCCTTCCTGCCCACCCTCCTTACCGCGAAAAACTGTCAGACCCTGTCTGGGCCTGCGAGGTTGCAGTGAGTGCGTGAGATAGTCACTCTTGGATATAAACAGAGAGCAGACCCCTCAGGAGAGCCGAGCAACGCATCTGATGCCAAAAACTGATGCAAACAGGAAAAATGGAGTCTTTTATAATTACAGTTCATCTTTCCAGAGAGTTCAGGAAGGTATTTTTCCAGGGCTGCTCGTTAGGTTAGATGAACTTGTATGGACATCCTGATTGTTTAGAGTCTGCATCTAGGCTGAATTTTTTTTTTCCACTGGCTAGTTCCATATTTATTCTACTCATTAACGATTCTGAATATCGCTACTCTTTGTATGCCAAAAGAGAGCGAGAGAGAAACTTTTAAAGAACAACAGTGATGCACACAGCAAAAACCACGTATCATCCCCACGACCAAAATGATCGCGGCTTGGGTGAGAAAGACAACCAATGGACAGCAGACCGACGTGACATAGACGTTGGGATGACCTGACAGGTGTTTCGAAGCAGCAATCCTAAAGACTGTTTCAACAAACGATTATGAACACTCTTGAAACACATGAAAAAGAAAATCTGATCTGAGAAGTAGAAGACATTAAAAAAATCAAATGGAAATGAAAGAACCCCAAATTGCAAGAACCAAAACTAAACGCCTCCCAGAGGAGCTGAACACTAGAGACAGCAGGAAGAAAGAACCCGTAAACCTGAAGACCTGTTCTGGAAATGACCCAGTCTGAGCAACAGAGAGAAGAGAGATGAGAAATAAATGAACGGACCGTTAGGAATCTCTGGACAACAATGAGGAATGTGACACTTGTGCCAGCAGTCCCGGAAGAAGTGAAGAAAGAAGCTGGGCTGGAAACATGTTTTTAAAACTGAGATATAAGTCAGATAGAACGTCATACTAGTCGCAGGTGTGGCCCACGATGGTTCAGTATTTGTGTACGTTGTGAAGCGATCAGCGTGAGTCTTGTCAGCATCCATCACGGCAAACAGATTTTGTCTTGTGACGCGGTCTCTTAAGACCAACTGTCTTTCAAACAACTTTCAAATATGCAACCCAGTGTGTTAACTACAGTCTCCACACGTGACACGCTGTACAGGACGTCCCCAGGACCTACCCATTTTATACCCGGAAGTCTGCGTCTTTGGACCCCCCTTCGCCCATTTTGTCCCGCCCGAAACCCCACCTCTGGGAACCCCCTTTCTGTTCTCAATATCCGTGAGCTTAGTTTTGTTTTGGTTTTGATGCCACATGGAAATGAGATCACACAGTATTTGTCTTTCTCTGACTTATTTCACTTAACATAATGCCCTCAAGACCCAACGATGTTGTTGCCAATGGCAGGGGTTTTTTTTAATGGCTGTTTCTCAGACTGTATAGATGCCACATTTTTTTTTAATGCATTCGTCCATCTGTGGACATTTAGCTGCTTCTGTGTCTTGTCCGTGGTGAATAATGCTGCAGTGATCATGGGGCTGCCGTCGTCTTTTCAAGTTAGTGTCTGAGGGTAAATACCAGGAATGGAATTGCTGGATCATAAGGTAATTGTGTTTTTAATTTGGGAAGCCTCCTCCATACTGTGTTAGAGGTGCTGCAACTAGCTTGCCTTCTCACCAGCGGGGCGCGGGCTCCCGTTAATGCCCGTCCTCGACAACGCTTGTTACCTCTTGTTTTTTTGGTAATAGCAATTTTTACGGGTGGGAGGTAAGATCTCACTGTGGTTTTGATTTGCATTTTCCTGATGATAAGTGACGTTGAGTGCCTTCTCGTGTACCCATTGGCCATCTGTATGTTGTCTTATGCCCATTCTGGTCTCCTCCCCATCTTTAAGTCAGATAATTTTTGTTTGGCTACTGAGTTGTGTGAGTTCTTTATATGTTTTGGACGTTAGCCCCCTATCAGAGATACGATTTGTAAATATTTTCTCCCATTCCACAGGCTACCTTTTCATTTTGCTGGTTTCCTGGGCCCTTGCAGAAGCTTTTCAGTGGGATGTGGTCTTGTTGGTTTATTTTTGCTTTTGTTGCCTTTGCTTTTGGCATTAAATCCAAAAACATCATCACCAAGACTGATGTCAAGGAGCTTACTGCCTGTGTTTTCTTCTAGGAGTTTTATGGTTTCAGGTCTTATGTTCGAGTCTTTAATCCATTTTGAGTTGATTTTTGTGAACAGTGGGAGATAGTGGTCCAGTTTCTTTCTTTTGCAGGAGGCTGGCCAGTTTTCCCAGCACCATTTATTGACTCGACTGTCCTGTCCCCATCGTATATACGTGGCTCCTTTATTGTGAATTAACTGACCGTGTATATGTGGAATTATTTCTGGGTTTTCTGTTCTGTTCCATTGATCTATGTGTCTGATTTTATGCCAATATCGTATTGTTTAGGTTCCTCCAACTTTGTAATAGAGTTGGAAATGAGGGAGTGTGATGCCTCCAGCTTTGATTTGTTTGGCTATCCGGGGCCTTTTGTGGTTCCATACAAATTTAAGAATTGTTTGTTCTGTTTCTGTGAAAAATGGAATTCTGTGGAATTTTTATAGGGATTGCATTGACTCTGAAAATTGCTTTGGGTAGTATGGACATTTCAACAATATCGATTCTTCCAATCCATGAGCATGGGATAGCTTTCCATTTATTTGTGTCTTGTTCAATTTCTCCCATCTATGTCCTAGTTTTCAGTGTACAGGTCTTTCACCAACTTGATTAAATGTATTCCTAGGTATTTTATTCTTCTTGGTGCAGTTGTAAATGGGATTGTTTTCTTAATTTCTCTAATAGTTTGTTTTGAGACTATTTAGAAATGCAACCAATTTTTGTACTTTAATTCTGTATGCTATGACTTTACTGAATTAATTTATTCTAATAGCTTGTCGGTGGTGTCCTCAGGGTTTTCTGTATATAATACCATGTCATCTGTAAATAGTGGCACTTTGGGGGCGCCTGGGTGACTCAGTCAGTTAAGCATCTGGCTTGGTTTCGGCTCAGGTCATGATCTCAGTCCTGAGACCGAGTCACACATCAAATCTGCTTCCCTTTCCCTCTTCTCCTCCCCCTACTCGCTGCCGCATCCTTGCTCTCTCATAAATAAATAAAATCTAAAAAATAGTGACTCTTTTACTTCTTCCTTTCTGATTTGGACCCATTTTCTTTGTCTTTCCTAATTGTCCCACTAGGACTTCCAATACTGTACTGAATAAAAGTGACGGGCGTGGACATCCTCGTCTTGTTCCTGATCTTCGAGGAAAAGCTCTCAGCTTTTAACCGTTGAGCGTGATGTTGGCCATGGGCTTGCCCTGTGTGGACTTGACCCTGTTGGTGCACGTTCCCTCGGGACCCACGTTGTGGAGAGGTTTTTTAAAATCATAAATGAATATTGAATTTTGTCAAATGCTTTTTCTGCACCAATTGAGATGATCAAAATGTTTTTATCCTTTATTTTGTTAATATGGTGCATCACGCAGTTTGATTTGTGGACGTTGAACCATCCTCGCATCCCTGGAATAAATCCCCCTCGATCATGGTATACGATCTTTTTACTGTGTTGTTGAATTCAGTTTGCTGATGTTTTGAGGATTTTTTCATCTATGTTCGTCACGGATATTGGCCTATAATTTTCTTTTTCGAGGCATCCTTGTCTGGTTTTGGTATCAGAGTAACCCGGTCCTCATACAATGAATTTAGAAGCCCTTTTATATATTTTTGAAGAATGTGAGAAGGGTTGGTTTTAAAGGTTTGGTAGAATTTATCAGTGAAGCCATATGGTCCCGGACTTTTGCTTATTGGGACGTTTTTGATTACAGATTCAATCTCCTTACTAGTAATCAGTCTGTTCAGATTTTCGATTTGTGATCCAGTCCGGGTAGGTTGTATGTTTCTAGGAATTTGCCCATTTCTTCTAGGTTGTCCAATTTGTTGGCACATAATTTTCTGTAGTCTTCTCTTAGGATCCTTTGTATTTCTGTATCAGTAACATCTTCTTTCATTTCTGGTTTATTTATTTGAATCCTCTCTTTTTTCCTTGGCAAGTCTAGCCAAAGGTTTGTCACAGTTTTGTTTGTCTTTTCAAAAAAACCAGCTGTTTGTTTCATCTTTTCCACTGACTAAAAACAGTAGTCATTTCATTTATCTCCTCTCTGGTCTTTATTATTTCCTTGCTTCTACTTACTTTGGGCTTTGTTTGGTCTTTTTTTCCCCTAGTTCTTTGAGATGTAGATTTTAGGTGGTTTATTTGAGCCTTTTCCTTGTTTCTTGAGGTAGGCATTTATCACTGGAACTTCCTTTTTTAGAACTGTTTTTGCTACAGTCTGTAAGTTCTGGTATATTGTATTTCCATTTTCATTCATCTCAAGGTATTTTTGGACTTCTCTTTCGGTGTCTTTTTTGACCTATCGGTTGGTCTGTACTAATCTCCATGTGTTTGTGACTTCCCCAGTTTTCTCGTAATTTCTAGTTCCATGCCCTTAGGATCAGAAGGTTCTTGAGATGATATCAGTTTTCTTAAACGTATTAAGACGTGGGGCCCAACATGTGATCTCTCCTGGAAAATTCTCCATGTGCATTTGAGAAGAATGTGCGTCCCACAGTTTGTACATAGACTGGTCTGTATGTATCAAGCCCCTCTGGGCTAACATGTCAGCCAGCATTTCCTTATGGGCCTTCTGTCTGAAAGATCTATCCATTGACGTAAGTGTATTAAATTCCCACGTTATATTATAGTTGTCTCTTTCTCCCTTTAGGTTTGCTAGAATTTATTTTACATATTTATGTGCTCCTCCTATGTTGGGTGCATAAATATTTACCAATGTTATATCCTCTTGTTGGATTGATCCCTTGATCATCATGCAGAGCCCTTCTTTTCCCTTTATTATAGTCCTTGTTTTAAAGTCTGTTCTGTTCGATAAGCATATAGCTACCCCAGATTTCTTTTGGTTTCCGTTTACATGGACTATCTTTTCCATCCCTTCACTTTCAGTCTCTGTGTGTCCTTACATCTGAGGCGAGTCTCCCATAGACAGTGTGTAAGTGGGTCTTGGGTTTTGTGTTGTTGCTGTTTTTTATCCATTCAACTACTCTGTGTCTCTTTATTGGAGAATTTAGTCCATTTACATTGAAATAAGTATTGACAGGTATGTACTTATTGCCATTTTGTTCATTGTTTTCTTATAGTTTCTCTTGTTCCTCTCTTTCCTTGTTCCCTTCCTTTGTGATTTGAAGATCTCCTTCAGTAGTGTTTTTACCTTCCTTTTCTCTTTTGTGTATGTACCATAGATTTTTGCTCTGTGGTTACCGTGAGGCGTGCATAAAACAACTTACGCTTATCACGGTCTATTTTAAGTTGATAATAACGGAAGTTTGAATGTATTCTAAAACTCTACATTTTTACCCCCCCACACACACGTTTTATGTCTTTGATAACACAATTTATATCTTTTTATATTGGGTTTCCCTTAATAAATTATTGTAGCTATCCTTTGTACTTTTGTCTTTTAACCTCCATTCCAGCTTTATAAGTGATTAACCCACCACCTTTATAACATTAGATTCTGAATTTTGAGATTTACACTTTCATATGTTTTCCTGTTAGTAATTAGCACCCTCTTGTTTTAGCTTTAAGAAGTCCCTTTAACATTTCTTGTAAGGCTGGTCTAGTGGTGACGAATTCTTTTAGCTTTTGCTTGCCTGCAAAACTCTTTCTCTCTCTTTGCATTCTGCACGACAACTTTGCTGAGTAGAATATCCTTGGTGAGAAGCTTTTCTTCTTTCAGCACTTTGAATGTATGATGCCACTCCCTTCTGGCCTGCGGAGTTCTTGCTGAGAAATCTGGTGAATGTTTTACAAGGGTTTCCTTGTACATAGAAGTTGTTTTTCTCCTGCTGCTTTTAATATTGTGTCTTTAACTTTTGGCACTTTGATTATACTGCATCTTGGCGTGGGTCTCTTTGGGTTCATTTTTAGTTGAACTTTTTGAGCTTCTTCAGTCTGGATGTCTGTTTCCTTACCTAGCTTAGGGAAATTTTTAGCCATTATTTCTTCAAGTATGTTTTCTGCCCCTTTCGCTCACTCTCCTCTTTTTGAGAGTCCTCGATTGGGAATGTTGGTCCACTGTTGTTCAGTAATCTCCTTATGCTATCTTAACTCTTTTTCACCCCTTGTGCTCTTCTGATCTAGTGAGTTCCACTGCTCCGTCTTGGAATATTTTTCTTATCCTTTCTTCTGCTTCCGCTCCTCCTTCTGCCGTTGGGTCCCTTTTCTGTATTTTTCATTTCCATTCCTTTTTTTTTTTTTTAAAGATTTTATTTATTTGACAGAGAGTAATCACAAGTAGGCAGAGAGGAGGAAGCAGGCTCCCTGCTGAGCAGAAAGCCCGATGCGGGGCTCGATCCCAGGACCCTGAGATCCTGACCTGAGCCGAAGGCGAGGCTTTAACCCACTGAGCCACCCAGGCGCCCCTTTTCATTTCCATTCTTATACTCCAGGGTTCTGTGACTTCTATTTGGTACTTTCTTGCGTTTTCTACCCCTTTGTTGAAGTTCTCACTTTGTTCATCCCAATATTGGTGCACACCTTTATGACTGTTATTTTGAACTTGTTAGCAGATAAATCACTTAACTCCATTTCATTATGGTCTTTTCCTGAAATTTTATATTGTACTTTGATTTGAAGCATGTTCCTCTGTATCTTTGTTTTCCTTGATTCTCTGTGTTGGTGCCCACGCATGTGATAAAACAGCCTCTTTGCCTGTCTTGAAGGAGTGGCCTCATGGGGGAGACGAACCTTATCACTCCACCCTGCCCCAGCTCTTGATTGTGTCTCAAACTTTGTGATTTTACAAATAGCCTACTTTTAGTGACTTGAAAAAATATTTTGAATAGGTAAAAATTTCCCCAACTTGGTGAAAGGCCTATACCCACAGATTCAAGAAGTTGGAACAAACTCCAAATAGGAAAAAAAAAAAAATCGATGTCGAGACATATTGTCATCAAACTTCTGAAAACTAAACATCTTGAAAGCAACTAGAGAGAAATGACACATCACCTGCAAAGGAGTAACACTTGGAATAACAGATTTCTCATCTAAAACCAAGAAGTCCAGAAGGGAGCATTTTTTGAATGCTGGAAGAAAATTTGAATCCTGAAAATCTGAACTCAATATCCAGCAAAACTATCTTTCAGGAATTAAGAGATTCTAAGACGAAGGAACACTTAAGAGAATTTATCACCAGCAGACTTACCTTAAAAAATTACTAGAGGAGGGGAGGCCTGGGTGGCTCAGTTGGTTAAGCCGCTGCCTTCGGCTCACGGCTCAGGTCATGGTCCCGGTGTCCTGGGATCAAGTCCCGCATTGGGCTCCTTGCTCAGTGGGGAGACTGCTTCTCTCTCTGCCTCTGACTGCCTCTCTGCCTGCTTGTGCTTTCTCTCTCTCTGACAAATAAATAAATGGAATCTTTAAAAAAAAAATTACTAGAGGAAGTTCTCCGAATAGAAAGAAATTTATAACAGAAAGAGGCTTGAAACTTTATTAGGAAGTTAGAACAGTAGAGTGATATAGAGCTCAGCGTATGTAGAGGAAATACTTAAAACAATTATATTTTAAAAGAGGAGGGAGGATAAGGACCTAAATGGAAGTCAGTTTTCTACACCTCACTGGAAGTGATAAAATTTTGATACCAATAGATTGTGGTAAGTTTTATAGGCATTTTGTAATATACCACTAAAAAAACCTATGTAAGATACACTAGAAAACACTATAGATTGGGGAAAAAAGTAAATTATAAAGGTTAAAGTAACCAACAGGTAGGCAAGAAACAGGAAAGAGAAAAAAAAGAAACAGGGAACAAACAGAAGACAAATAATAATATTTCAGCCTTAGGCCCTGACACATCAATAATTACTTTAAATGGTCTAAAAATATTAATTAAAACACTGAGATTGAAAGAGTGATTTAAAATACACACACACACACACACACACACACACACACACACACACTACCCAGCCGTATGCCGCCTATAGGAAAACCACTTGAAGTATATATAGATAAGTTGAAAGTAAAAGAATGGTAAGAGATATACTATGCAACCATTAATTTTAAAAATGCATGGCTATATTAATACCATATAACGTACACTTCAGAGAGAAGATTATCAGATACGAGAGAGACGGTCCTAAAAGTGAGGTCAGCAAGGTTGCCAAGAACAAGCTGAACACAAAAATCAATCACATTAACTATACACTAGCAACAAACATAGGGCAGCTGAAATTTAAAACACCACCACTCATAATTGCTAAAAAGACAAAAAGGAGTAGGTATAACTCTGACAAAACACGTCCAGAATCTGTATGCTGAAAATTGAAAAATGCTGATAGAAAATAAAAGATATTCAAGGCATTGGAACAGCATACCATGTTCATGAATTGGGAGAGTCAGCTGAAGAATGGGGCCTGTTCTCCCTGAATTTACGATAGGTTCCTCACAATTTCTATTAAAGTCCTAGTAAGATTTTTTTTATAGATATAAAAAAGCGTATTCTAAAATTTATACAGAAAGGCAAAGACGCTGGAACAGCTAAAACAATTTTGTAGAGGAGTGCAGAGGGAGGGGCCGCTGTGCTGAGTCCGGATTACCACGTAGCTTCAGCAGTTGAGACAGGGCGGCGCTGGGGGAGGGAGAACCCAGAGTAGAGACCCACAGGGTACAGCTTCTGGGTTCTCACAAAGGGGCAAAAGCCATCTGATAGACGCATGATAGTCTTTTCAACAAACAGTATGAGAGCAAGCAGACATCCATAGGAAAAAACGCAACGACCAAAGGACCGTTGACCTAAACTTCACATCTTTTGTAAAAGTTCATTCAAAATGGGCTATGGGGGCGGGGGGGCGTGGCCGGGTGGCTCAGTGGGTTAAAGCCTCTGCCTTCGGCTCAGGTCAGGATCTCAGGGTCCTGGGATCAAGCCCCGCATCGGGCTCTCTGCTCAGCAGGGAGCCTAATTCCCCCTCTCTCTCTGCCTGCTTGTAATCTCTCTCTTTGTCAAATAAATAAAATCTTAAAAAAAAATAGGCTATGGGGCTAAATGTAAAAAAAAAGTGAAACTATAAATCCTCTAAAATATAAGGAACGCGTTCAGGACCTAGGGCTGGGCAAGAGTTTTTAAATACAATCCCCAAAGCCTAAAATTAAAAATAAATAATTTCAACAAATTTAAAACTTTCGTGTTGTGGAAGATCCTGTTAAGGGGAGGAAAAGACAAGCGGCAGACGAGAGAGAATGTTTGCAAACCACATATTTGACAGAAGTCTTGTGTCTAGAAAGTGCAAAGAACTTTCAAAACTCAGCAGTAAAGGGGACGCCTGGGGGGCTCAGTTGATTAAGTGTCTGCCTTCAGCTTGGGTCATGATCCCAGGGTCCTGGGATCAAGTCCCGCATCAGGCTCCTTGCTCAGCAGGGAGCCTTCTTCTCCCTCTCTCTCTCTGCCTGCTGCTCCCCCTGCTTGTGTGTGTGCTCGCTCTCTCTCTCTCTCTCTGACAAATAAATAAAATCTTAAAAAAAAAAACCTCAGCAGTAAATACAAAGAAAAAAATCATAAAATGGGTAAACGATAAGGAAGCATTTCTTCAGAGACAAGGTACTGATGGCAAATAAACACATAAGAAGACATTCGACGACACTGGACGACATCAGAGGAATAGAAATTAGAAGCACGAGATGTCACTATATACTATTAGATCAACCAAAGTAAAATTAAAAAAAAAACAAAACACCACCAACTGTCGGCGAGGAGGTGGCGAAATTACATCTCGGGAATCTAGAACGGGGATGTAAAATGGTGGAGCCACCCTGGAAAACAGGTGAGCGTCTCCTGGCGGGAACCAGGCCCTTCCCACACAGCCGGCTGGCAACTGCCTTCCTGAGCATTCATCCCAGAGAAATGAAAATTTCAGTTCACACCGAAACCTGTATGAGATTTTCATAGCAGCTTTATTTATAACAGCCCCAAATCGGAAACAACCCAAATGTCCTTCAGGAGGCGAAAGGTCAAACAAACTGTGTATATCGTCTGTACAATGGAGTACTACTCAGCAATGAGAAGGAACATACCAAAAACATGCGTGAACCCAACAGATCTCAAAGGCCTATGCTCAGTGAAAGAACCCATAGCCAAAGGTTACATAGTGTCTGATCCCATTTATAGAACATTCTAGAAATGACAGAGATGAACAGATTAGTGGGGCCAGGGGACAGGGATGGGGATGGAGGCACGGGGGAGAGCCACGGCTCCGTGTCTTGGCCGTGGTGGCGATGACACAAAGCCGTATGTGCTGGCCACGTCTGCAGGCCACACACGCGTGAGGGCACGTGCCCTGTGGTTAATGCTGAATAAGATCTGTACCCTGGCAAACACAGTCGTACCCACAGACCGCGCGCCTTCTTACATTTGGGGCTCTGTGAGTTAGACCTTCCTGCCGGGGAGTGGGGGAGCTCAGAGACTGTGTACTCTTTCTGAGGGTCCTGCAATTACTTCACATTGAAAACATCGAAACACAAAAAGCCTCCCAGAAAGGACAAAAAGGCCCTGCGGTAGAGTGAGACAAAGTGCCGTGGGTGTGCGGTGGCCAAGGGAGAGCTCCCCCGAGCCCCCACCCCACATTTACCCCAGCTGCTGCCTCATTCCAGGCACCACCCCTTCTCCGGGGCAGGTGGGAGAGCTGTCCATGGTGCTAGCCACGGCCCACCGCCCCATCAAGCCAAAAGCCTCATCCCTTCTTCCTCCAGCACCCCCCCTCCCCCGACCCCCTTCACAGCAGCTGCGTCTTTGCTAGATCTGCAAACACCTGGCTTGGCTCCCATCTCCGTGGGCCACGCCCCTCGCCCCTCAGGGAGAAGGAGGCTCCAGAGGGAGCTCCGCGGGATGGAAAGCAAGGACACGCTTCCTGGCACAGTTGATGATGGTGTGTAAACCCCAAGCCTGCTGCATTTGTAGAGAAGGGAGCTAGAAAGACACCAGAATGTGACGCATGGCCTACCCTGGGGTGGCCACGCGGTGACTGCTTTTGTCTTCTTTACAGTTAACTGTCTTCTAAAGTTTAGTGATAAGAGGATTACTTTTGAGATAAGAAAAACATCAATAGAGGTGGTTATTCTAGAAACTGCCATCAGGGGCCCCCCACAGCCCGACTCTAATCTCTTTACGCTTGTAAGGCAGGGCATCGAGCCTGGGGGTCCCAGCAGCCCCCAGCCCCTGACCTGTGGCTGGGCACCTGTCTGCCCCTCGGGGCGGGGTGGGGTCCCATGCCGGTCTCCCAGAGCCTGTTTGTCCTTGGAGGTCTCGGCCTCCCCGGGAAGTCTGCAGTGCAAGGGCACAGGCAGTCTCCTCCGCTGTGCGCCCCGGCATCCCGTCACCGCTGCCGGGCTGGCTGTTGAGCCGCTGCCTCTCCCATTCGCCCCCTTCCTTCCCTGAGTCTTTCCCTGCTCCCTCCTCGACTGATGTGTATGGACCTCATCCCTGGGCTCTCTGCGTCCTGGGGTTCTGGCCATTCAGCCAAGGGGAGCCCTGCCAGGGAAGGGAGGAGGGTGGGGTGGACACACGGTCCCCCGCTCCCTCCCGTGGGGTCAGCTCAGGCTGGTGGGGTCGTCTGCTGGAGGCCCCTCTCCAGGGCCCCGGCGGGTCTCTGACCACGCTTTGTCCCGTGGCTTCTCCCTCATCCCGATGGGCCACTGCCAGCTGCCCACGTGGCTCTGGCTATCCTCTCTCCAGAAAGGGTCCCTTGGTAGGCAGCCCCCCTTGAATTATGCTGTTTTGGGGTGTCACCTTTCCTGTGACCGATTCACTCTCAAAGGAGGGGACAGCTGTTGATGTCTCTGGCCTGTCGGTACACAGTAGGCGCTCTGTAAACGCAGGTCGAATGAGAGAATGCATGTAACCTGGGCAATGCCCATCTTGGGTTTGCTGCTCCCTGCGCTCTGAGGTCTGCCCTGGGGAGGGCAGACACGGGCCGCCCGACCCCGCACTTGGCATCTGTGTGCGGATGGACCTGATTCTTCAGCCTTCCCTGCATCCGTGGGGAAACGGGCGGGCCGACCCAGGGAAACGGGCGGGCCGACCCCCCAGGGGTGCGACCGGAAACACATTGTGGTTGTTGGCAATGCAGCGTTATGGTGCCCGTGGGTACCCCGACGACCAACCAGTACGGCCCCGCGCCCGCCTCGGTGACCCCGAGTGGTGGAGCTGGGGCAGGCGTCAGCGTTCCCGCTGAGGTGCACGGAGGCCAGCAGCGGGCTGCGGCCACACGGTCCTGAGGGGCCGTCACACGGCCTTCGAACCCCATCACCTGACGGGCCGAGAGCTGCCCTTCGGGGCCGCGGAGCGCCGACCCTGGGCGAGGGCAGGGTGCACCTCGCAGGTCTTCAGCCTGCGCTCAGAGGTCAGTCCTGAGTCCCCAGGGTTGCTGAGCCCTCCTGACATCGTAGCCTCCACCCCTCCTCACTACGGTGCCCTTATCCAAACATCACTTCTTCCAGGAAGCCTTCCGGGTCCTTCCCGCGCGGGGACTCCCCACCTTCGGTGGGCCTCCTGGGTCTCGCAGCACCCTGAGCTGGGTCACCTGCCTCTGCCTCAGGTGCCCCAGTGGCCGTGAGCTCCTCGAGGGCGGGGGCAGGGCTGGATCTCTGGGACCCAGTAGTGCCCAGCTCGGAGATCTGCACACATTAGGTGCTTAACAATGGCGTGTCCTCTCCCATTCTCTCGACTCCTCTTGATGCCACCACGCCCTCTTTCAAACAAGGGCATGGTGACACGCTTCTGTGTCTCGGGACCCGGCTGGCATCCGGCATCCGGCCACCTCTGTCGGGCCACCTCCTGGCTGTCCCCAGGAGGGTCTGCGCTTCTGGAATGGGCTTCTGGGCTGCTCCGAACCCCACGCCTGTGTGTCCCTCCCCTGGGGCCCCTGCTCGGTGGCAGTGCTCCTGGTGGTGGCGTGTCCCCGACACACCTGGCCCGTCTGGCCAGCTGCCCTGCCTGCCCAGGGCACGCACCTCTATTCTGTGCCCATCGTTCTCCGATTCCCTATAAATAGCCAATTTCATCACCGTGGTGACAGCGAGCAGCTGGGTGAGCGGCCTGGCCCCACTTCTGTCCCCTGGCCAGGACTGTCCCCCGTCACTCTGTGACCTTGGGCCCGGCAGTCCTCTCTCTGGGTCTCCCCCCACCCCATTCCTGCCCCTGCTGCCCTGGGCCCCCTCGCCCGTCGCCAGGCTCCCCGTGCTGTCCTCCCAGGAGCCCATGGCAGAGACCGAGGGGCTGCCCGGGGTTGAGGAAGCCTGGGCCCGTCAGGGCGAGCAGGGAGGAAGAGGCACACGTGGTCCTTGGAGACGACCCGCTCTGGAGGAGCCCCAGGCAGGGCCCGCCCGGCTCGTGTGCTCATGCAGGCCTCACACGCAGGCCCTAAGGGGGTCAGCTGAGCACACAGGTGAGGAGAGGCGGGGGGCACACCGGGCCTCTCCACAGTGCTGTGTGGGTGCTGGGCCCTGTGGAAGCCACTGGTTTCCCCTCAGTCCCAGCGAGGGACCTAAAGCTGGAAGGAGCTGACAGAGGGATGAGCTCCCTGTCCCTGGAGGTATACGAGCAGAGGCTGCTGGTCTTGGGGCTGTTCTCAGCCCTGAGTCCTTTCCTGCTGACCCGCCGGATTCTGAAAACCCATGTGCACCACTCTGTTCCCGGCCCCGACGTCTCCCAGGGCTCCTGTTGCCTCTGGGATCCGGCCCCTTCCCCCGCCAGTGCCAGATCGGGGTCTCTTCGGCTGTGACTGGGCTTCCCCTTGGTGGAGAGAGGGAGGGCTCAGGAAGGAGCCCAGAGGGCCTGGGGTGGTGCTGGGGAGATGGGTGAGGCCAGAGGGCCAGCCCCTGGGCGGGCAGAGGGAGGGAAGGGGTCCCTGCAGGGCCCTGGCCGCCCACTCCCGGGGGGCAGTAGCTCTGCTGGACCCACGGCTGGGGCCGGGCACGAGGGAGCCTGTGGCCTCCACGGTGAAGACCGCTGGCCGTGGGGCTGGCACCGGCCCCAGACGGGGGCTGCGCTTTGGAGCTGGGGCCGTCTGGAGCGGTTCATGCGCTCGGACTGCTCATAACTCCAGGTCTGGGGCCACACCAGGGAGGCGAGGTGCCCGGGCCGCAGCGGGCCGTGGCTCGGGTCGGCCCATCCCCGACTGACTCACGCGCCAGGCCTCTCCGGCTCGTCCCCACTCACCCGCGAAGCCACAGCAGCCACTTGTCACTTCTGGCCCCCCACTCACGCCCACGCACTGCAGACACGTGGCCCTGGCCCCTGCCTGGCCCCGCTCCAGCCTTGCGTGGGCTCTCGTGTGCCCCCCGCTCCGGGTCTCCAGGGGTCACTCCTCGTCTCCTGGAAGGAGGGCTCAGTGGTGACCCTACTTGTAACCCCAGCCCCGACCCGAGGCCAAAATCAAAACCCCGGCCAAGCAGCACATAAAACCCAAATCTTTCCCTAAACCCCACAGTAAAAACCCAGTACAAGCATTTGGGTTTTTCCCTTTGCAGATTTTTTTTTTTAGTAGACATAGTCTCTCTCTCGTTTTACAGCAAACGTTGCAAATATAGAAATATTTTTCTGTACAATGGGACGACAACAGCGTGCAGTGGGGGCGGGGACAGAGCCCACCGCCCAGCCACAGCCCCCCCCCCGCCCCCGCCCCCCCCCCCCCGACGCCCCTCGTGCCCCGCAGGGCTCTGGGCGGGTGCTGGAGGCCACCCGGCCGCCTCACTCGCTCTGTCCCTCTTTGGCGGTGTCCGGAGTCGGCAGCAAAGAGCTGGACTGGGGAGACAGTCCCCAGCACACCCCGGCGAGGCGGTTGTGGGGGGAGCCGGGGGGCCACGCTGGCCGTGTCCCCCCCCCCCCGGGTCTAGCGGTTTATGTCTTTAAGAGAACTTTACTTTTATTATTTTTTCTTTAAAAAAGGGAGAAAATAAAGACAGTAAGATCAAGAAGGCAGAGAAGAATCAAAGAGGAAAGAGAATGAAAAAAGTCCCCTCCCCACCCTCATCCCCAGACACAGTTTTCTCAAGTCCCTTGTGTGTGTGCGTGTTCGTGTGTGTGCGTGTACGTGTGTGGAGGCCGCGGCTCATCCTCCATTGGGACTAGCAGCGCCCCCTCCCCGCGCTCTCTGTGGGCCCCAGGCTTCCACACTGGCCGCCCGCGTGTCTGTGTGTGTGGGTGTGTGCACACGTATGTGTCTGTGAGCATGTCAGTATTCATGTGTGCGTGTCTCCGTGTGCGAGCACATGTGTGTGCGTGTACACATGTGTACGTGGGCGGCGCACTGTGTGGGAGTCTCTGGGTTACGAACAGCTGCAGTGGGTCTTGTGTCCTTTTTGGTCCCGTGGGTGTCACGAGTGCCGGGAAGGGGGCGGGCGCCGGCCGCGGGCTCAGGACTTGTGCTGGGCCGACACGCCCTTCCAGTAGTCCAGGATGTCGTGGAGGTCCTCGTCTTTGGCGAACTGAACCTTCTTGCGCAGGGCGTGGCCGGCCGCCATGAACTCCTCGTGGTCCTTGTGCCGCCGGCGGCTCAGTCTGAGACGCTCCCAGATGCTCTGGGAGGCCCTGCAGGTGTACTCGGGGCTGGAGGAATAGCTCAGGTTGTGGTACTGCGGGGACAGCGGCGAGTAGGCCAGCTCGCGGGGCCGCGGCCGGGTCAGCGGCTCCAGGATGGACGGCTTGCGGCCGCCCAGGCTCTCGTGGGATGGGGGCGCGGGGGGTGCGGGCGGCTCGGCGGCGTGGGAGCCGGGGTACGAGTGCCGGTGCTCGCCGTAGTGGCGGCCCTTCTCGGCCTCGGCCCGCAGCACGGCAGCCGCGGGGGTCACAGTGAGGATGGCGTCGGCGGCGGCGGGGGAGCTCTTCTCAATGTACTTGGCCTCGGCGGCCGCGGCCTTGTGCACACCGGCGGCCTCGGCGCGGAAGGCGCGCGGGCTGCGGGCAGAGCCGCTGGACGAGGTGCTGGCGCGCGGCGGCCCCGTGGCCGCCTCCACGCTGTGGTGCCGCTGCAGGCCGTGGCCGAAGGCGTCCTTGTAGACGGGCGCCAGGAAGCCGTGCTTGCCGGCCAGTGGCTCCGACAGCAGCACCAGCTGCGGCTCGGCCGTGGACACGGCCCCGGCCTTGCCGCCCTGGAAGGAGGTGGCCTCGGACTTGAGCGCGTCGATGCAGTTGTTGATGATCTGGTTGACCTTGTCCACCTCCTTGGCGATGGTGGAGATCTCGGCCACCGAGCTCTGGCTGTCGGGGCCGGGCCGGCCCAGCTCGCAGTCCCTGCGCTCCGCCGGCTCGCCCGTGCGCACCTCCATGTAGGTGCCCTTGCTGGCCTTGGGCGTCTCGCCGCTCTCCGCCAGCTTGTAGGGCTCGCCCTCGCTAGCCGCCAGGTACGGGATGCGGGTCACGGCCTCGGGGCCCAGCAGCGGGCCCTGGGACAGCGGGGCCAGGCCGGGGGCCTCCAGCTCGGGCCCATACTTGAGCTCGATGATGGTCTTCTTGAGGCCGCCGGCCGCGGCCGCCTTCTTGTGCTTCTCGTCGTGGCGCCTCCGCCGGCGCAGGCCGTAGTAGATGGCGCCGAGCACCAGCAGCATGCCGAACAGGCAGCCCAGCACCGTCATGATGTAGTGCGTGGCCGTGGCCGGGCTGGGCACGGGGCCCGGCGGCCCGGGCGGCTTGGGCAGGCCGATGGTGAGGCAGGTGTGGTTGTGGTGCAGGCCGGAGCTGCTGGAGACGACGCAGTAGGTGTAGTTGGTGAGCGTGTACAGGTTGGTGAGGCGGATGTCCTCCTGCGGCTTGGTCAGCCGCGACACGGTGGACGAGCGGCTGTTGTTGAAGTGCTCCAGCGTGTACATGCGTGTGAACGGGCTGGGCAGCTGCACCGTGATGGTGGCCGAGTTCTGCGTCAGCTGCTTCACCTTGAGGAGCGGCCGCGCCTCGGCCTGGGGCGCCAGCGTGGGCAGCGCCACCAGCGGCGTGGTGCCGTCGCCCGAGAAGCAGTCCTCGTCGGCGCACGGGGCCTCGCTGGGCTCCGGCGGGGGCGGTGGGGGCGGCGGCGCGCGGCCCGGGGGCAGGCGGCCCGGCGCGGGGGGCGGCGCGGCGGCGCCGTCGGTGCACACGGACTGCAGCTTGCCGAGGATGCTGCGCTGGCCGTGGCGGCCCTGGCCCAGCAGGAAGTGGCCGGCGTAGAGCGGCGGCGACTCGCACTGCACGCGGTCATGGGCGTGCGTGGCATTGGCGAAGGCGGCCAGCCAGCGCAGGAAGCCAAGGAGCTCGCAGGAGCAGTAGAAGGGGTTGCTGTAGAGCTCGCACACGGACAGCCGAGCCAGGCCGGCGAAGGTGGCGCTGTGCAGGCGCTGGATGCGGTTCATGGACAGGTCGACGTTGACGAGGTTGGGGCACTCCCAGAAGGCGCCGGGCGCCACCACCTCGATGAGGTTGGCCTGCAGGTACAGGTACTCGAGCTTGCCCAGCCCGCGCAGCACGCCCTCCGTCAGGTTCCGCAGCCGGTTGTAGCCCAGCTGCAGCACCTGCAGGTTGAACTGGCCCGCGAAGGCGCCGTCCTCGACGTAGGCGATCTCGTTCTTGGTGAGGTTCAGGTAGGTGAGGTTGCCGAAGCGGCTCAGCGAGGAGTAGTGCACGCTGCGGATGCGGTTCTCATTCAGCCGCAGGTCCACGATGGTGCTGTTGATCTGCTGCGGGATGGCCTCGTACGGCGGCTGGTTCTGGCTGCAGATGGCCAGCCACACGAAGCCCTTGTCGCCCTCGATCAGCCAGCAGTCGCCGCGGGCCAGGCCTCCGGCGTGCAGCAGGGTGGCGGCCGTCACGCACGCCCACAGCGCGCCCCAGCGGCACCCGGCCATGGGGACGGCCCCCGCGGGAGAGCCCGCGCCGCCTGCCCGGGGGGGACCGGCTGGGAGGCCCTGGACGGCCAGAGGGGGCCAGCGCTCGCTCTCACGGGTGCCCTGTCCCGGACCGCATGCCGGCCGCCACCCTCACGGCCGCGGGCACCCCATCATCCGCCCGCGCCCGGCTGAGGCCGCGGCCGCCTCTGCCATCGGCCTGGGCGTCTGGACAGCTCGGCCCCGCGCCTCCAGCTCCACGGTCCTGTGGCAAGACAAGAGGGGAGAGCCATCAGGAGGGGCCGTGGCTCCCGCCTACCGCCCGGCCCCACAAGAAAGCGCATTCGGGGAGCCCCTGGTCCTGCAGCACAGGTTGTGTCCTGAGGGAGGGGAGTGAAGGGAAGCCCCGTCCCAACCCCTCCCCGGCCCCATTTCCTCCCAGAGGGGACAAAACCCCACCTGCCCGGCTGGGCCCGGGAGAATCAAGGACCACCAGACGGTGTGGGACAGACTGGCGGGAGTCAGAGACGTCCTCTCCCCGGAGGGCCCGGCCACACCCCCTTAGCCGCCCGCAGAGGGTGCTTGGAGCCCCGGCCCGAGGGTCCTTGGACACAACACGCAAACCCCCCCCAGGGAGGCAGCCGGCCCCTAGCCCTCCCGCGCTGGATCCAGGAACATCTCATCTCTCTGACCCTAAGTTTCCCCTACTTAGGGGAACTTAGACCAGATGCTGCCACCAGCCCCTTGTGGGCAGATCCTGGCAGAAAGGCGGGGAAGGGAGGCATGACTCTCCCCAGAACCCCCCCACCCCCCCCCAGCTCTGGCAGCTGGCTCCCAAGACACGAGGTGAGGGGACAGGCCATCCCTCCTGGATCAGGCTGGGGAGCCTCGCATGCAGGGAGATGGGGCTAGGCTCCCGCCGCCGCCAGCCCCGGCTGCAGGAGGACCTCCGGTCTGCGGGACCCGCCCTCTGCCCCCCCAGGTCTACCGCCGGACAGACGAGCAGGCGTGCATTTCCTTGTTAATATTTGGATTTATAGCCGCCCTCTGTCACTGCTCCGTGGCCTGGCCGGCGGCCAGCTGAGTGTATTTCACGGATAATGACGTTTGCAACTAGTCTGCACCGAGGCAGCTCAAATTAGGGAAATGGATTCTCTTCCCCTTCGGAAACTTCACAGAGCACCGTTTAGATCTGCCAGATGGGGGCCGGGCCCGGGGCGAGGTCCTCCCGGGCTGGTGGGGGGGAGGGCTGCATGGTGTCCCAGGGAGCACCGAGGGCCTCTCCGGCGCCTGCCCCCCACCAGCGCCCCGTGGTGTGTAAGGCGGGGGACGGCGGGGGTCAGTCCGGCTCCCCCCCCCCCCACGCCAGAAGCAGGTGCGTAGCGCAGGCTGTCTAGGAAGGCGGTGTCTCAGCAATGCTGATTGTAATCACCTTTAATCTCTTACTCAAAATAACCCAAAGTCAAGTTAAGGAGGATTACAGGGCCTGAAGTGAGCTTATCACAGGCAGGCGCCTGTGGAGGAGGGACGGCCCCCAGGCTACCGGCCTCTCCCTGCCCCACCCCCGCCCCCATGGCTGCTCAGCGCCCTGGCGAGCTGCGGTTGCAAGGGTGCACCAACATGCACGTTGGGACCCATGTTCGCGCCCGTGCACGTGGTCGGGGTGCCTGCGGGGGAACACGGCTCCGTGGAAGCCTGTCCGGTGGTGTGTGGGAGGCCCCCGCCCCCTGCGGCCCACCCCAGGGCGCCCATCCAGGGACACCGCACCGTGGGAAGGGCATGGGGTTCTGAGGACCCGTCTCGCCTCCCCTGTGCACACCCCCCCCCCCAAGCTGCCTCCACCAGGCCGGCCCCAGGGGCTTCCTCTGGCCTCGCCGGTGTCCTGCTCTCCCCTTCCTGGGCCCCACCTGCCCCCGGAGCCTGGGCTGCGTGGGGGTGGGAGGGACACGTGAGGAGTCTGGGTGTGACCCTGCTGGCCGGTCCCCTCTGCCCCTCTTAGAGCCCCCCAACACCTGGCCTCAGAGGGACCCCAGGCTTCTCCCCCCACAGACAGGGAACAGAGGCCTGTGCGAGTCACAGCACGAGTGGCCCCATCCTCCTCCCGCCGGGGCTGGACGTCTGCGCCGGCAGGCCCCTCGTGCCCCCAGGAGGCTCCGAGCAGAAACAGCTGCCCAGGGAAGCGGCCGAATCGGCTAGGAGGGCTCTGCCCAGATCCGCGCCGCCCCTGGGACTGCGCCCTCCTCCCGGGCTCCCCCATGCACCGGCCCAGCGGCCGGAACTGCCCATCGCCAGCCCCCCTTCACCCCAATTTCTTCACACACACGCCTCTCCTCGGCGCCTGGCCGGCCACTCATTCAACAGACCCAGCCAGGCGGCCTGCAGAGCGTGCGCCGGGCGAGTGGGGGGCACAGGCCCGTGTCACAGCAGCCCCGACCCTCCCCTGCCGCCGCACCCCCTGCAGGCCGGGGCTCCCTCCGCACCATCCCTGAACCCTGTCCAACCGGGCAAGCCCTGGCCCCACACGGCCTCTGGGCAGTGCTAGACCTGTGGCTGTCCTTCTGGACGGCATCATTCTAGAACCTTCCCTCGAAGCAGCTTGACTAGAAACAGCCCCTCCAGCACGGCGTCCACCTCGGCACCCCTGAGAGGTTACCAGTGACCTTTCCTGCAGCCCCGGGGGCATAGCGGGCTTCTAGGTCTCCAGCAGCTCCTTCCTGGAGCTCCTCCCGCTCCGTGTCTTGGAGCGGCTGCCTTCCCCGTCCCCCGAGGCTGGGCTCCGGCCTCAGCCTGCACCTCCTCTGCTCACTTCCTCGGGGGTCTCGGCCCCCCAGGGTCACAGACACCTCCCCCGTGTTCCCCAAAGCCCACGTCAGTGCGCCATCCTCTCCCCTCACTCGCGACACCCAGCCCAGAAGCAGAACCGTCCCGCTCACCTCCCGGGGTCTCTGGGGTCGTCGTCTGGCCCCTGCCACGTGGCCACGCCCGTCCCAGCCACCACCCCCTCCGGCCTCGTCCCCTGCTGCCCGAGATCCCCTTTCCCCTCCGCAGCCACGGGGACCTCGGAGCACGGTCATGGGATCCTGGCGTTCCGCCATCCCCGCCCACAACCCGGGATGACATCCGTTCTTCCAGGAGCCAGCGCAGGAAAACCCAGGCTCCACCGGGACCTACCCGGCCTCGCCTGCTGGGGCCCCATCCATCTGCCGCCTCCCCCGGGGCGCACCACCCCCGCCTTTCTGGCTGCAGGGCCCCTGCGCCCTCCCCGCAAAGCACGAGCTTCACCCCTCGAGTCAACAGCTCCCCTTCCAAGGGCCTGCCCGGCCCTGGCTTGTCTACTCGGACTCACTGCTGGTCCCTCCCCGCCGGGTCCCAAGCCCCAGCGCAGGGGCCCCATGTCCCCCCCGGCGGCTGGGACGTCCCCCCCCCCCCGAAGCCGCAGCTGACACAAGGGAGGCGTTGCATGGGGAAGGCCCCGGCCGTCAGCTCTGTTTGCTCATCTGTGAGATGGGATCCAGACCACCCCCACGTCACTGTGGGCCCCCCAGCCCGAGCCGCCTCTGACCTGCGGGTTCTCACGCATCCAGTGGGATGAGAAACGCACACCTGTCTCGCGTCCTCGCTTTCCAGGGCACCCCCTGCCCTCTCCCTTCACGGATGCCTCACACCGGCCCCTCCAAGGCCCCGTGACGGAGACCCCACACCTCGGAGGGGCAGACGGGCGGGGTGGAGCCTGGCGCGTTGCAGGGGGACGGGGCGTGAGTTCTGGCCCTGACCGGAAGGGACTCGGGGCCAGTCCCTGCTCCCCTGGCTTGTGCCCTCGGTCAGCGGGTGTGGAGGGACAGGAGAGGGGCTCCCCTCCCAGCCATCAGCCCCTTGTTAAGCCTCGTCACTGTCGTCCGCGGGCACAGGGGACAGCCCCCGTGGCCCAGGAGAGAGAGCTGACCAGGCAGGACAGGCCCACCGGAGCCACTTGGCCACCAACCCTCCCCGCTCCCCGTGGAGGGTCCACCTCGTGCCTAGGAAAGGGGGCAGACGGAGCCCCCGGCTGCCCCTGGGGGGCGGGGGGGTGTCTGACCCCACCCAGACCTGCAGGGAGGGGGAGGTGCTCACAGGCCCTCCCAGGGACGGGCTGGCGGGGGGGATGCAGACGGCGGGGGTGGCCAGTGTTCCTCGGGCCCTGGGCGAGGAGCTTGGGGCGCAGATAGAACCCCGAGAATGCAGAGGGGTGGCTGGATTCCACTGGCCGCCCTGAGAGGGGGCCCCCGAGGTGGACGTGTGGTGCGGAGCCCTGGCGGGGAGCCGGCAGTCGGCTGAGGGCAGGGGCCCTGTCCGGGGTGGGGGGGACGGTGAGCCAGTGGCCGGCCCTTCCGAGGGGAGGGGGGCGAGTGCAAGCATGGAGAGGACCCTGGGAAAGAAAGAGCTGACTTTGCTAAAGAAGCATCCTGTCTGGACGGGGCGTGTGTGTGGTGGGGGGAGGCTTCCTGCTGCTCAGAGTGGCGCCCCAGCCTCCAGAAAAAACTTAAGACACGAGGGTGGGGTTGTCACCCACACCCCCCCCCCAGCCCGGAGGGCCCCGGCGCTCACGGCCTCGTCCACAGCAGGGACACACGCCAGGCGTAGGGCATTCGGGAACAGGCCCCGAGGCAGTGACGGGGCACTGGGGGGCCAGCCGGGGGGGCAGTGGGGGGAAGACCTGTGCAGTCCCGGGAAGGCCTCCTCTGGGAGATGCCGTCTGAAGGGTCCTAGCAGGTGAGTAGGAGTTCGTTAGGCAAAGGAGAGGGATTACCGGGCATCCCAGGCAGAAGGCACGTGCCCTCAGGGCACAGCCCCAGTGCAGGGAGTACGGGGTGCCCAGGAATGGGGCGTGGTGGCATTGGGGTCAGGGAGGGACCCCTCCTCCCTCTCAGTCCTGGGGATGGGGGGAGAATCAGTGACCGTGGGGGAGGACAGGGACCTGCCCCAGGCCTCAGTTCCCCACCTGTAACAGTAAAAGGGTTGGGTGTCTCCGGACCACCCCCCCCCTTCCCCCCGGGGGATGCGGGCCATGGCGCTCAGGAGGCTGGTCCCACCCCTGTCCCCTCGTGTCAGCCGACATGTTGCTGCTAATGAAATAAATTCTGGAATAAATAAGGCGGTTGCAGGCCAGATTTGCATAATCACCACACCCAGGCCGGGCCGGCAAGGCATCCGCCTAAAACTCCCACTCTCGGTGCCCAGACTGGAGGCCGGACTCTCGCATCCAGAGGGAAACGGGCCGAGCGCCAGGGAGGCGGGAAGTTAGAGATCGATAACTTTTTACCGCTCCAATGTTTGGCCGATAGATCATGTTTACTGCTGCCGTCTGTGTGCCGCTGCAGCCGGGCTCTGCCGCAGGGCGCCCAGGGCCAGGGCGAGCCACAGCAGCAGACGCCACGGCCCGGGCCCACCAGCCAGCTCGGGCTCCAGGCCCCCAATGTTGGCTCTGCCACCCTGTGGCTGTGGGACCTTGGGCAAGTCCCTGACCCTCTCTGGGCCTATTTCCTCCTGGGGCAAAGGGGGATCGCCGGGGTGGCTCCCCCCCAGCCTGACGGCGAGGGGACCACGACCCTACCTTTCGGACCTTCCAGCACGTTGCCTGGTACGGACGCGCTCCATCACTACCCATGCCTCCCCACTGGCCTCAGGTGGACGGGGGAGGGAAGGCACGGTTCATGGCCCCGAGCACCGCCCCGGCCTCGTCACCCTCCCCGCTCCCGCTCCGTGTTCCCCCCCAGAGGCTGGCACGGGCTCCTGTGGCCGGCAGCCCCGCAGTGCTGACTCAGCCGGGCTCCGTCCTCAGGACTTGGCCACAGGGGCGGCCTGGCAAGCCCCCGACCTCAGCCGGCCCTGGCTGCGTCCCCAGGGAGGCAGGCTGGGAGGCGCAAGGTGGAGAGGCCGGCCCCTGTCCCCCACCCCACAAGGATGCAGAGGGGCCCACCTCCCCCGCCCGGGGACCCTGAGCCCTGGCCCGGCCCGAGTCCGGGACAGGCAGCAAGCATGCCGACGGCGGTGGCCTCTCGTTTCCTCTAGGAACGCGTGCAGCCAGTGTCCCCTGTGTGGGAGCCCCTTCCCCGACAAGCTCTGGGAGGCAGGTCCCCCAGGAAGACGGAGAGGAGGGAAAGCTGGCTCCACCCCCCACCCCACGAGCAAGGGCAGGGGGACCGGCCTCGGAGCCCACCACTCTGCTCAGTAATCCCGCTGATTCCGGCCCCATCCCGGAGTTTCCAGGGGAAACCCCACAGCTGGAACCCGAGCTGCGGCCCAGGCCCGGGGAGACGGGCAGGGGTTCGTGGGGCGGCAGACACAGCACTAGGGCCCTGGGCAGGGCTGGAGTCCGGCCCCCGCAACGACGGGCTCACCCCATCCCGGTCCCGCCAGGCCCCGCAGCTCCCGGCTGCTCTGGAGTTAATTAGGGATCCAAACATTTAACGGTCTGTTATGCTTCCACTGGGCATCTTTTTAAATTAAAAAAACATGATGTACAGCACTGTTGGAGGGAGAAATCACTTTGCGATGGTTTCCTGCTCAGGCGCTGGCAGGGGCCGGGAGAAGGGGGGCTGGCGGGGCTCCAGGGAGGCCGGCCGGTGACACGTGACCCTCTCCAGGAACGCCACCCCCACCCCCACCGTCGGGAGCCCGTCACGGACTCCGGGCGAGGGTCTGGGTGTCCAAGGGACACCTGGCACTCTTCCCCACCACACCCTCATAACCGAGGCAGCCAGGAAGTCCTTTCTTTAGTCTGGCCTGAATCTCTCCAGTTGTTTTGAGGGATGGCGGGACTGAGACCGAACTTGGAGATTCGCTGGTTCTGCTCTTCCCAGTCGGACCTAAACCCCCGGGAGCCCTTTCTGGGCGCGGGGCTGCTGTCCCTGTTCCCAGCTCCAGCGGAGGCCCACGCAGAACGCTGGGAGGGCCTCGGGGGACACAGCTCCCCATCCCCACGGCCCACCAGCCGGGGCCGCTGCCCACCCCGCTCACCCGTTGGTCCTGCCTCGAGTCCCCATGGCTATGGCGATTTTCTCCGAGCCCTGTCTCCTGGCCGCTGTGATTGCCCTAACGACCGGGGGCCTGGTTTCCGGGCAGAGGTTGTAAGACAGCAGTTGGCCCCTCGAAAGTCCCACGAAAGAGGGGAACCAGGTCCGAAGCAAAGTCCCGTCTAAGAAGGCATCGGCGACGCCAGGCGGGCTGGCATGAAGCCGGGACACTCGCTGTCCTCGGGCTGGCCGGACCCCTGGTGAGGGGGAGAGCAGTCAGCAAGGTCCCTCGGCAACCAGGGGGGTCTCCGCGTTGGAAACGGGCTCTCTCCCCATGTGACCGAATGAACACAGGAGTTCTGATGAAACTCAGCCTGCCTGGTGCTCTCGTGGCTTCTAGACCTCCCAGGCCACCCGTCACCCCCACAGCCATGGCTGGGACTCAGACCCTGACAGGCCCTGTCCCTGCAGAAGCCACCCCCTCCCTCACGGTGCCCTCGCAAGCCCCCCATGGACACCCGTCAGAAGGCTGCCGCAGCTCCCGAGCTCAAGGGGCCTTCCACGGCTCCCCGGGAGCTCTGAGAACAGGACCCCCTTTCCCCGCAGCCCCTGCGCCCCCAGGGACCTCAAGCTCGCGTCCCAGGAAAGAGGCTTCTGGAGGGGAAGCCAGCACCGTGGGCAGGCCTCGGCACACAGCGTCCGCTGCCTGGTAGCCTGGGGACCTCCGAGCCACCCTGAGAGCAGACGTCACCCCTGTCTGCTAGTGTTTCTAGGGTCTGATTCCTCCCACGTAACTTTCAGCCTACCTGAAAGGCATTTCATTGGGTATAAAGGAGTCAGATCGATCCCCCCACTGACCCAGCCCCAGTGGGCTACGAACCCCCGACAGCATAAAGCGAATAATCTAGGCCCTCGGTTGATTTGTGATGTCCCGACGGGAGCGTGCTTCCCACAGGGCGAGTCGGGTCAAGCCTGTCCTCCCCCTGTAACCCTGTGTGGCTCCCCAGTGCCCTCAAGAGAGCCCATGTCCCCGCCTGCCTCTCACCACCCCCACCTTGCCCTGTAAGGCAACAGTCGACCTGCTTCTCTTGCATTTTCTCTAAGCTGCTGTTTCCCCGCCCCCACCACCTGGTCTGTGTGGGCTCCTGAGAGGGGCTGGGGTCTCCCCTCATAAGCGCGAAGTGGCCCTGCTGTGCCCCCATGCGTCCCGCCCCGCCAGCTAGACCGGGGGCTGCAGGCATGGAGGGCTGGCTCTCCCGTGTCCCTCCCAGGCACGAGGTAGGGCAAGGATGGGGACTGAGCCTGTGGAGACGCTCTGTCCATCACCTCGAAGGGTCGTGATCCTCCCGGGACGGTCTTCACACATGCCGGCGGTCCGGTGCCACAATGCGTGGACCACCCCACTGGTCACGGACCCCACCAGGTGGCGCACAGTTGCCTTGGAAGGAACGCCTCTGCTGGGGACCGGGTCGTTGTATTGGTGGCCCCTCACCCCTCTTTACGTCCCTAAAACTCTGTAACGAACTTCCCCACGGAGGGCGAAAGACACCCTTTCTCGCTCCTCCCTTTCCAGAACCTTTGCTCGGCGTCCGTCCTCCAGGCGATTTGGTACAGCTCCTCCGAACACGCGGCCAAGGCGCGGGTGGGACCCCACGGAGCCTGCAAATTAATTTTGGAAGAACCTTCGGGATTATAACATCCCAGCCCATCCCGCAACGTCCGCTTTCTCTCTGGTCCCCCAGGAAAACTCCAGAGTTCTGCATGACGATCTCCAATTTTTCTTGTAAATGCATTCCTGAGAATCCCACGGGGTGCTTCTGTGGCTGCCACCATGAGTGGGGACCATTTATCTCATTATGTTTTCCAGCCAGCTGCTGCTGGTACAGATGAGAATTATTGATTTGTGTATGTTTGCTTTATATCCAGCCCGCTACCTCCACCAAGTTGTCCAGTGTCCTCTAAGGACCACGGCAGTGGTTCTCTTGGTTTCCTCAGGCCTCCAATCAGGTTGCCGGCAAATGATTACAATTCTCTCCCAGAGACGCCGCATTTAATTCTGTTTCATGTCTTATTGCTATGTCCAGGATCTCCGGACGATGATAAAGGCACTGCTGGTTGTTGTTGTTGTTGTTTAATAAAAGTTTTTGGACGGGAATCGTGAAAAATCTCATCCTTTAGCAGGATCCTGGTTGTGAAGTTGAGGAACGATGTCTCTAACATTCTGTGGGGCTGCATCTGTCTGGGTCTCACCGAGGATTTCTGATCCAGTCCCCGGAGGCGACATCTGCGTGAGCTCTCGTTTCCAGATTTTCCTGACTCGGGGCGGGCTGCAGGCAGGGCGCACGGCAGGGGGCTCTGCGGGGCGTGCTGGGGAAGGTCAGGATCGTGCGACCACCCGCCGAGAGCACCCTGCAGGGCCGCCTGGTCTGTGCTCCGAGCCACACACATCCGGACGGACGGACAGACGTCCTGTCGGGCAGCAGGGGCACCGGGTGCCCCTGCTGCAGGGAAATGCAGCTGCGTCTGGGGACGGCCGGGAACCCGGTGGCAGGTGCCCCAGAGGCGGAGGCTTGTGGGCTGCGAACTACCCACCAGCAAATCCCTTAGACTTTCTCCGCTGCATCTTCTGTCCTCGGGGAAGTGGGAACAATCCGCGGAGCCAGCCTGCGCAAGACCGCGTGTTCCGTGTGTGCCGCGCCCACCGCACCACGCCTGACAGGCCCACGTGGGGCTCCAGCCGCCGCCAGGATGTGGGGACAGAGGGCTGAGGAAGAGCGGAGGCAAAGTCGGGGGGTGCAGCCAGGCCTGGGCAGCCCCTTTCCCTGGAGGGTGGGCTGCAGTCAGCCCACGCTGCCCCTCTGTGGGCCCCGCCAGCTCTCGGAGTCCATAAAAAATCAATCTAATGACACAGCAAACATTAATTACAGCCGCGAGACCAGGAACGGGATTGATCTGGAAAGGGGCTGCTGTTAGTCATCGAGATGCTCCGCGGGGGTGGGGAGGGGCCGGGGCTCGGGGCTCGGCCACAGAGCCGACCAGAGCCTGTCCCCCGATATCGGGCTGATAGGGGGGCTAGAGGCCGCTGGGGGCCCAGCCGGGGTCAGGGCACTGGGAGCTCCATCTGGCCCTGCTTCCCACTGGTTTTCTGACTGCGAGGGGGTGGGGCTCCCTCCAGAAAGCTCGGGGTCCAGGAGGACCAAGCCGGAGCCCTCCGCTCCCCGCTGCCCTGCGAACAGCAGAGCTACCAGCAAGGGGCTGAGCATGAATCCTAGCGGGCACGGCGGAGCCCCCCACCCAGACGGCACTGGAGAGGGGACTGGGGCCAGCCAGCTGGATGCGAACGTGAAAGGAAGTCCCGCTGGGAGCTGGGGAGCCAGCCGGGCAGCCTCGGACCCCCGAGGGACACAGACACGTTGTAAACGCGCAGAACATGTCCCGTGTCCCCTGGGGAGGGGGCACCCGGCCGTCCCCCGGCCCCTCCTCTAGCTGGGGAACACATTCTCCTGGACGCCATCCCCCAGCCGCACGCTGGTCTGTGTCCTGGAGGGGTTGGGACAGGAGGTGCTCGGGGACACTTGCTGGGCGAGAAGTGACTGCAGACGCCCTCAGAGGGCGGGCTCCCTTCTCCCGCAGCCCCCCTCCACGTCCCTGAGGTCCAGGGGTGCTGGGGACCCCCGTGCAGGCCGGGGACAGCTCCGGGCGGGCCTTCCTCTGTGTGTGGGGCTGGGGAGGGGGACTGGAGCGCACCCGGCTATGCCGGGCCTCCCAGCATATGTCTGAGCAAGAAATCTAGCGTGGTCCATATGCTGCTGTTCTAAATAGAGCCTCTCACGGAGGCTTCAAAGGGCCAAGGTGAGCGAAACCCAGGAGCCGGGAAGCGCCAGGGGCAGGCGGCTGGGCAGCCTCCGGCTGAGACCGTGGGCGGGGGTCCCCTCCCGGGCAGCTTCGGGGTGAGGGGCTGGGAGGCCCGCAGGGAGGAAGCGTCCGTGTGCGACCCCGCGGCGTGGCCCCGCCGCCGGCCCCCACCGCACTTCACGCGCCCGCGCCCGCACCGCACACACGGGCGTCTAATTATTGTCTCGCGGCGGGCAGGAGTCCGACCGCCGGAGCAGCTGGAGGACATTCAATTCTCGGCATAACTGACAACGCTGGAAAGCGCCCAAGTGGGGTGTGAGGACGCGCCCCCCTCCGCCAGTCTACCCTTCATCACCCAGCACACTGCCGCGCTTCCCACCGCCTCCTCCCCCTCGCCGCCGCCCGCCTCGCTCTGGGCCTCCGCCTATCCGTCTGTCGCCTGAGATGCCACCGGCCACCGGCCTTGTCCCTGTGCATGGAGGGAGCGGTTTCCCTCCTGGCCGTGTCTCCCCGCCCGCGTGTCAGGCCCGGGACGGCTGTCAGCGGTGGGGCGGGGGGGACTTCAGGGAAGGCAGCCTCCCTCTGGGACATAGTGTTGGGACCCCGAGGGTCACCACCCCAGTCCCTGGACTGCCCGGCGGTTGCTGGAGGCCAGGCGTAGCTGCCCCTCACTCCCTCATCCCCGAAGGCTCCTGGAGAACAGTGTGACATTCGTGGGGACTGGGCCTCCCACAGGGGCTAGGGCCGGTTATCAGGCGTGCATAAGACAGGGCAGTGACCACGGGCATGGGCGCCGGCGGGGGGTGCAGAACAGGTCCAGGGGCCGGGGGCACCCACAGGGCTGTCGGGGGGGGGGGGCGGTCTCCAGGCTCTGTCCTCACTGGTATGAGATCTGAGAGCCTGCAGGGAAGGGACAGAGGCTGGAGGCCAGGACCCGGAGCCAAGCACTCCCTCCAGCTCGACAAACCACACAGGCCAAAGACCCCACCAGGAAGGGGTCAGCATGGCTGCACATCACCCACGGGGAAAAGCATGAGGCGAGAGCTGGTTGGACCGGTCAGTGTGGCCCCTTGAAAAGGTAACTGGCTGACTTAATAGAGATATAGCAGGGAGAACAGAGGAGGTGAGAACCTGGCTCCAGGCAGCACGGCCCAGCCTGCGCTCAGAGCATCTGGCTCCAGACTTCAAGGAAGGTAACCAGAGCCCACACTCCCATAGCACCTTCTGGGAGCTAGACTCTCTTCTATCAACCTACTTAGTACTTGGACCAACCCTGTGAAGTGGCTACTATTATTACACAGCTCGCAGAAGACACATGGGGTTGTTAATGAATGTGGCTGAGTTTCCAGAGCTGCTTAGTCGTGGGGCAGGATGCAGACCCAGGCAGCCTGGCCCCGGAGCCCCAGTGCCTAGCCACACATCATGCGGCCAACGGGCCAGGCGGGCGTGTCTGAAACTGAGCTGCCGACGCTCAGACGCAAAGGCGGGAGGGAGGGAGTGGGGGTGTCTGACCGAGGGGTGGGGCCTGGGTGCACCCCCACCTGCAGAGCAGGGCCCCCCAGGCCCTGGGGTGGATGCTTTCACCCTCCCAGAGAGTTCTCCGCGCCTGCTCATGAAGACGTAACGCACGCGGCCTCACCGGGAAACATCTAGGCTCGCCGCACAAAGGTAGAGACACACGGAGCCCACAAGCCCAAGAGCCCAATTCCTGTGTATTTTACCATGATGCAAAGCTCAGAGATAAAGTGGGGGGCAGTCTGGGAGGGGCACACGGGAGGCCCCGGCGGGGGGGACGGGGAGCACTGGATTGCGGGCCTTCTCTGGGCTTCCCTAGGTCCTGGGCAGTGTATGGGGACGGATATTAAGCTGGAGGGGGCAGCGTTCAGGAATTCAGGGCATTATTCTTCACACCTTTAGCTGTATTAAATATTTCATAATTAGTGAAATATTCATTCAAGATTGCTTAAATATTTGAGACGTCTTCAATATTTTATAACACATTTTTAAATGTTTTGGAAAGGAGCGGGCTGCTGTGTGTGACCGAGCTCCCCGTCGCCAGAGGTGTGCAAGGAGAGACCGGATGTCAGGGAGGGCACTGCCCCTAGCAGGACAGTGCCTAAAACCAGGAGGACTGTCAGCATCGCTCGTGAGCCTTCATAAAACAGACTTCCGGGACCCGCCTCTACTCCCGATTCGATAGGTCTAGGGTAGGGCCGGGTGTCTGCGTTTTTGCCATGGGCCACGGGCTCTCTACCCTGGTCGGGACACGGATTCTGGCTCATGCTTTGTTTTCTCTGGGCCTGAAGACCAGGCCCAGACTCCTCGGCCCCGACCAGGCTGAGCACAGGGTGTGGGGTACCAGCCCCCCGAGCTGCGGGCCCGGGCCTTCGAGGAGTTGTGCATGGCCCCCCTCACACAGATGGGAGTTCTGAGGACCAGGGAAGGGAAAGAACAGCCTGAGGGTCACAGGGGATGGGAGAGAGCGGAGACAGAGCGCCTCCTTTCCATTCCAGGGCTGTCCCGGGTCACGGGCGTCCCCTGTCCTGGTCGTCATCGTTGACCTACGTGTCTGGGGACGGTCCCTCCCTTGCAGGGCTCTCCCGACCTGAGCCCCGCCCGGCCCTGAGCACATACCGGGGGCAGGTTTGCCGGACGGAACTTGGCTGGTGTGTAACCTGGGGCCCAGCAAACAGGCAAGCTGACCGTCAGCCCTGAGCTTCAGCCTTTCTTCATCTGGCGGGCCGGGCAGTGTTGAAAGCGGCCGTGTGCCCGGCCCCAGGCCAGGGTTGGGCAGGGGCAGGCAGGGGTGGCCACGCAGTCAGGCGCCTGGGGAACCACATGGAGAGAACCCTGCAGCGTTGGCCTCAGCCTTGTGGGGGCGTGCACTCAGTCCCAGAGAAGGGGCATTTTCCCCGGGGCACACAGCAAGGCTGCGGCACAACCAGGACGAAGGCCTTGCTCTGCTGCCCTCTCCAGAGGGCTCCCCGTCCCCCAGCCCGGGCTGCGGGGTGGGAGGAGGCTGAGCGGCTGCCCCTCCTCCCGAGGCTGCCCCCCACCGGGGCCTTGGGGCAGCGGGTGGAGTGCCCGGGTTTGCAGACAGAGATGCCACCTAGCCTGTGACAGCCTTGAGGGAGGCCCGCAGCGCGACCCCGCAGGGCTTCGGGTCCTGCCACGAACGTCTGACGCACAGAGGTCTCTACAAACGGCTATCACGCGCGCGGCATCACGGGGAGCGGAGAAACCCGGGCGGAGAGCAGCTGGGGCCGGCCCCAGGCCACCCGAGGAGACGCCGCTGAGCAACTCCTTGGTTTCTGGCTGCGGCTAATTCCCGGAATACCGAAACAACGCTCGCATCGTATAATCGAAATGACCGTACCAGCTGATTCCGTGCGCGAGAGACCCCAGTACAAAGACAGGGAGGGAGGCTCGGGGGAGGAGGGGAGCCAGCCCCAGGAAGGCAGAGGTGGACTCAAGGGCCCATGAGGCCCTGGAGCAGGAAGGAGCCTCAAGGGACAAGGCGGGGACAAAGGGCCATCTGGTCTACCACCTGCCCCCACCCGAGGTCAGGCTGGGCTGCTGAAGATGCCTTCCTGCGCCTTCGCACGACGAACCTGAGCACCCAGTCCCCCGGGGAGCTCTTGGCGGGGCCTCAGAGCTGGGCCCACGGCCCCTTCTGAAGGCTGGACAGCCGCCCCCCCCCCCCCCCCGCCCGACCCCGGCCAAGGGGCTTGACGTAATCCGCGAGGCCTCCGGGGAAATGAAAGGCAGGAGGAGGAGGCCCATGGACCAGGCTGGAGAATTGGGCCCCCTGCTTGGTTCTGCCACCTTCTTCCCAAAAGAGCTAACAGGTAGAGGCTCTGTCCAGGCCGGGCCAGGTTTGGGGAGGCAGGCTCCCTCCGGGGGAAGGAGAGTAGATGTGGTGTGGGGCCGGAAAGGAGAGGTGTCGGGCCGGGCTCACAAGGGAAAGCGTGCCGGGATGCTGTGCGGTAGGCTGGAGAAAGGAGCCCAGGGGCCCGCCGGGAAGGGGCCGGGGTGGGGGTGCCCAGGGACCGCGGGGCCAGGCTGGGGGAGCCACAGGCCTACCCAGGGATGTGCTCCTGGCCGGACCACAGTGCCCGCCCCTCCACCATCTGAGGCGAGCCCGCAGGGCCCTGCCCTGTCCTTAGTTCTTGAGACGACTCCATACACGTGCCAGCTGCCCTGGGAAGAGCACATCCTCACGGGCTCCATTTCAGCGGCCCCTCATTCTGCTGACCGGCTGGGTGACTCTGAGCACGCCGCTCTGTGGCTCCCCGATCGTGCGCCCACACCGTGGGGGGCACAGCTCTGCCCCGCCTGTCCACAGAGTCCACGCCCGGCCAGCGGGTCCCTGCCTGAGGCAGGGCTAACTTAGGGCTGCGGAGGGGATGCCCGAATTTCAACCGGTACGTGGGTCAGCCAGGGACTCGGCCTGGTCTCGTGGGCCCAGGAGGGCTCCCCCTGAGAGGTGACATTTCTGCAGACTGGAACAGAGAGAGACCTCTACAAAGTCAGCAGGGAGACAGGGAAGGGGAGGCGCCAAGGAGACCAGGAGAGCCAGAACCTGGAGCGTGGGACTGAAAAGACCTGCAGGGCTGCTGAGAGCCTTGATCTCACCGCAGCGCCCCTGCCAGAGACAGGATGCTATCTCAGGGGCAATAGGGAGCCACCGAAGGTTGGGTAGAGAAGACGTACGACGACTCTGGCTGTTGACAGAGAAGGACGTCAACACAGTGCAGGACAACCATGAGCATGCAGGGAATGGAGCAGAAGCGTTCACAATCTGGGGAGAGGGGGCAGGAGCCCGGCCAGTGAGGCGCAAGGGAGGGACATACATATACCTGACAGCGCCCACGCGAACGTGTGCGGGAGTCCAGCGTGGACACAGCAGCCCCCTCGGGATAGCCCCAAACTGGACGTCACCCACACACCCGTCCGGGAAGCTCCCAGCGGTGCAGCCACAGAGACGCACAAACCATCCTGACGCAGCAATGTGGAGGAACCCCACCCGGGAGGGTGTGCAAATGGCCCCCACGGAGACGTGGACGCCTGGCCGTTGGTCTGGGAGCTGGGGACATGGGTGCGTCCCGGTCAAAACAATGTCAGAGAGCCATGCCATGTCTGGGGTGCCTGTTCCCCATGGCCTGTGCGGGGACGCGGCTAACTAACCCCAGACCCCAGGGCAGGCCAATGGACACAGCGTGAGAAGGGGCAGGAATTTCACAGGCGGAGGAAGCGCGTCCGGAGGTAGGAGGAGCCTGGACGCTCGGAGCAGAAAAGGGGGCTGTTCCAAGGTAGGTGTGGTCTGTGACCCAAACTGTGTGTCTGTGGGGACCCTCCGGAACGACCGGGAGCTGCCCTGGCTGTGGCCCGTCCCACCCGTGGGCTGGGATCAGGGTGTGTCCTCGTGGCTGGCAGGTGCGTGTCCGCGGGGCCGATACCAGCCACGACGTCCAGAGCCCAGCCGCGAGGGGCTCCGCGAGCACGCACGCGGGAGGGGTGCGGGGGTGGGGGGATCTGCCTGCGCCGCACCCTGAGGAGGGACCGCGGCCAGTGCTCGGGGAAGGGAGCAGTCTCTGAGCCCCGGGCATCTCCCTGGATATGTGTGTCCACACTGAAGCCTGGATGCGGAAAAGGGCACTGGAGCGGGTCAGGGCTGCCCGACCAGGCACTGCTGGTGGGGAGCGCAGCTCCAGGGCGTGGTGAGGAGGGATGGGCAGCACTCAGCACGCCCACCCTGTGTGGGTGGTCAGGACCCTGGACAGCTGCTGCCGGCCATGGGGCATCCCGCCCAGGGCTGCTGTGTGTTGGGGGTGGGCAGGGGTTTTGTTGGCATCCCCACCTGGGAACGGGAGGAGATGGGGAGGGGGGCTGCTCCTCTCGGCCCCTGCGGGGAGCCCGCTGCTCCAAGCCCGGTGTGCACTCACCGTCCTGTCTGGGAGGGTCGGAGCCCCTGTGAGCCGCGCCCCCAGCCAGAACGAGGCTTGTGGCGGTGCCCCTCTGCGGGGAGCACACAGTAGGACTGCAGCATACGTCCCGCCCCCACCTGCCCTCAGGAGTCTCAGAGCAGCCGCTGGCAAGCCCAGAAGAGCCTCGTGCTAATGTGCACACCGCATTTCGGGGCCCAGCGCCAAGTGGCCAGGCTGGGGCCGTGCATGTGTCCGGGGCAAGGGCCAGCCCGGAGCAGAGTCCCCGCAGGCGGTTCTGTGTACCCTCCGCTCCATCGGAGAGCCCGGACACTCCCTCGAGGTGGGCACATGTCAGTCGAACCCCCCGGGCACGTACTTTGGGCAGGACTCACGACCTCTCTCCACCTGCAGACCCTGGGTCATCACTCGGGACCCCTGGACCAGGGGGCCCAGCTCTGGAGATAGTGCAGGTTCTTCTAACCAGGACGGAAGGACTGGCAAAACAGGTGCTCAGAAACAGACCCCCCCCCCCCGCCCTCCCACTCATCCTGGCAGAGAAGCCGCTCCAGAGCTCTGGGCCATGTCCCTGTCCCTGTCCCTCCCTATCAGATCATTATGGTGAGAAACAGCCCTGTCCGCTCACTTCCTCCAGGCTGCTCCCCACACCCCCAGCTCCCCTCCCCTCCCCTCACTGACCAGCTCCAGGCTGCTTCCCCCAGTTCCCCTCCGCCCCATCACTGTCCTGCTCCCAGCTGTTCCCCTCCAGCTCCCCCCATCACTGTCCTGCTCCCAGCTGCTCCCCTCCAGCTCCCCCCTATCACTGTCCTGCTCCCAGCTGTTCCCCTCCAGCTCCCCCCATCACTGTCCTG
>CM052805.1:33097165-33174181 GCA_028533885.1 Nasua narica
GAGCCGGACCCCGAGCCTGCCCCCGAGCTGGACCCCAAGCCGGACCCCAAACCAGAGCCCAAGCCGGACCCCAAACCTGACCCCGAGCCAGACCCCGAGCCGGACCCCAAACCTGACCCTGAGCCGGACCCCGAGCCGGACCCCAAACCTGACCCCGAGCCAGACCCCGAGCCAGACCCCGAGCTGGACCCCGACCCCAAGCCGGACCCCAAACCTGACCCCGAGCCGGACCCCGAGCTGGACCCCGACCCCAAGCCGGACCCCAAGCCAGACCCCGAGCCGGACCCCGAGCCGGACCCTGAGCCATGACCGCCAGCTGAGCCTGACCCCGAGCCTTGACCACCACCTGAGCCAGACCCCGAGCTGGACCCCAGCTCCCCCCGGGCCTGTGCGGTGACCCCAGCACACAGGTCGTCAGGACCGGCCCTCCCCGCCCGTGCATCCGACGGGCCAGCGCCCCTTACCTTAGGGTCAGGGCCCGCCGGCGACGCGGCCCACCGGGACCGTAGGGGCTGGCAGACTCCGGGCGGGGGTCATGCACGTCTTCTCCGCCTTCCAGGACCCAGAGGGACAGCACACGGTCCCCAGGCAGCTGCCACTGCGCGGAAACAGAACGGGACGTGGTGAGAAGGGCGCGGGGAGCCATCGTAGCTTGAGGAAGATCCCGTCTGCGGGAGCCATGGACGTCCGTCCCGTGGGCCCCATGCACGAGGGTCAACCTCCACACGCACGCCGCACGTGGGGAGGCCCGCGCCCATGAGGCAGGGTTTCAGCCCAGTCAGACGGCCCGGGTCACAGCTGCCAGTTCCTGCTCCGCACCCCCCACTGCTGCAGCCCAGGTGTGTGTGTGCCAGGGGGACCAGCTCTGATTCCCTGACCCCCCCCCCCGCCCCCTCCCCCGTGGAGGCGGGCTCCAGACCTGGGGCAAGGCCTCTCCCTGCAGGCCCCGCCTCCACCCCATGAGCCAGCGTCCTTGCTGGGGAGCAGAGGGCGAGGACTGCAGACCAGGCTCCCGGCCCGACGTGGGAGGGCACTGAAGCCACGCTGGGCTGGGGAGCCCACCGACACGGGCTCTCCACCGGCCCTCGAGACTGCATCACCCCCCACTCCCGTCCGACCGAGCAAGCCCGGCAGCCATGCGAGGATGCTCGCCGCGGGCCCAGATGCTCGGATCCCATTCCGCAGACAGGGAAGTGGAGGCCACGGTGCAAGCCTGCAGGGTCCGACGGAGTCACAGGAGGGGGCAGGAGGCGGCACCTTTGGGACAAGGGGGCTCTGGGAGGGAGGCCGCGCCCCTCGAGCCCCTGCAGGCCGGGGAACCCTCAGGAGGGCCCCGGCGGGAGCCAGAGGGGTCCCCTTGCCTCAGCTGTGCAAACCTCCCCCCAGAACCCGAACTGAAAGGCGAGAAAGAACCCGAGTGTGAGGAAGTGTGTGTGTGCAAATGGCGGAGTGAGTGGCACGTAATTACCTGAAATTGAGGTTTAGAAGCAGATGTAAATAACCAAAAAATATGTGGAGAAGTGGGGGAAGGCTCATCAATTAGAGCTAATTACCTAACAGCTAATTGAAATAATAATGGGCTGCATCTGAGTATGCTAATAAGGCCAACCCTGTCTTGGAAAAGGTGGCTGGGATCGAGCATTCTCTGCACCGCGGGCCCAGAGGCCTCCAGGCTGAGGCGGCAGCCCAGGCAGCGGACACCTCTTCCTTCCTGCCCCCGGGCCTGCGCCCGCACGGGGCGCCCGCCTGGAGGGCCTTCTGCCGAGACCAGGCCCGGGCCTGCTCTCCGCCCCAGGGTCCCGGGAGCCTGAACCTGGCCTCCCCAGCCCCCGAGGAGACCCGTGCCCCCAAGTGAAGCCTGCGAGGAGCAGGGGTGCGTGCTTCCCGAGCGCCCGCGGTATGCCCAGCCCCGGTCTGTGAAGAATCCCGGGTTTGACACAGGAAACCGCTCTGGAGCCACGGGCCGCGGCTGCAGGCGGGTCACGGGCAGGGCCGGACGCGGGGTCATGCCGAGCTGTCCGAAGCTGGCACGGGAGCCCGGGCACCGCGCACGAGAGCAGAAACCAGGAGAGCGCGGGGGTCCCCCGCGGCCTGCGACCGGGCTGTGTTCTCGGACCCGAGGGCCAGGTGCCCGGCGGGAGCTCTCCGTGTCCACGAGCACCCCCTGTAGACCCCTGGATCCCATGTGCTTGCGCGCACACGTGTGCACGCGTATGCACGCCTGAGCACGCACGCACACTGGACCACAGGCCTCCCACGTGCAGGTTCGAGGCTGGGCCTGAGAGGGAGCCAGCACCCGCGCCCTGCCCAGCCGCCGCCAGCCCGCGGCCCGAAGGGCTGAGCCCAGAGAGCGCCGGGGCCGCTCCGACCCACGGGCCTCGGGACCGTGCCCTGGCACAGGCCCCGAGCCCCGTCGGCCCGCAAGGCCTGGCAGGAAGCCTCGCCCCTCTCTGGGGCTCAGCTCTCCCTGGAATCCAGTCGGCCCGAGAGCTTTAAGACAGCGCTTGGCGACGCAGCTGGAAACGCACCTCGTCGACTATGTGGGATCTGCGGCAGGTGGGGTTCGGGTGAAGCTGGTGATGTGACACACGGGGCCCTGGGGGGCTGCTGGGGGCAGGCGGATCGGCAGGGAGGGTTCCAGGGGGAGCAGCTTGCCGAGGCCAGAAAGGAGGAGCCGGCCCGCTGGGGCCTCGTGGTGCAGGGCGCCGCCAGAGGCAACCAGGCCCCAGACGGAGCTGACGTCCGAACATGCTCACGGGTGAGACGGCCACAAACCCCAGCAGAACGTGCCTCGGTTTCCCCTGTCGAGTGGGGATGATGGTGGGTCCCTAGGTCACAGCCCAGGCTTGTCTGAACCCACAGACCCGGCAACCCTGAAACCTCGAGCCCACCTGGGCTGGAGGGGCCAAAGGCGAGGACCCGCCCTGGAAGAACGCACACGCATCTTGTATATGGTATCTGGGGGCGCACCGGGGCCCCAAAAAGCCACCCAGGAGCCGTAAGTCCCCATGTGATAGCTGAGAACACACCCTGCAGGATTTTAGAGATGGCAAACTGAGGCCCAAAGCCATCGATAGAACTGCTTCTGGGCCAGAGAGCACAGAGGTCGGACGCACCACAGCCCGAGGCTGCTGGAGCCCATTACACAGACGGGTAAACCGAGGTTCCCAGAGGCCAAGTGTAACTGGTCCCGGATCACACAGCAAGGAGGGGAGGGGGACGGAGGTCTCCCTTCTAAGGCGTCCCCCCCCCACCACGCACACCGCTGGCAGGAGTAGGGGAGCCTGGTGCCCCCACTGTCCCGAATGTCCCGCAAGCTGCAGAGGGAGCAGCTGGGGGGAGCAGTGGCCTCGGAGGAGGAAGAGGTGGGAGGGGGGCCCAAACCCTCCTCCTCCTTCCAGAGCTGAACGTAGACTTGCAAACGTCAGGGTGAGGGGTGGGGAAAATGAATGCGCCCCAACTTGACATTTGCATTTCAAACACTTATATCAGCAAAACAAATAACAGTAATTATACCATTTGCATATTTTCTGCAATGATTGTTTAGCGAGGTAAGGAGGAGGGGCTCCTGCTGATGCCAGCAGCTTGGCTCCCCACAGCTGTGCCGGCCCCACCCGCGGGGTCCCCTGAGTCTCCATCCCGCCCCCCACCACCCACCCAGGCTGGGCAGGAAGATGCCCATCCCGGGCCGGACTTGCCCGGCTACCTGGCCCGGCCTCCCCTCTGGGGGGCAGGCCCCACCTGGGGAACGAGGGTGCTGCTGGGTGCCCTGGGCTCTGCGGGGGCCACCCCACCCACCAACCCCGGCCGCGCGATTCAGTCCTCCAGGCTCCGTCCTTGACCACTCCTCTGCTGTTTCTCTGCTGTTTCTCCCCCTCCCCCAGCATGTGGCCCCCTCAGGACCTCTGCACAGGTATCCCCTTGCCTGGAAGGCTTCTTCCCAGGTCTACCCACGGCTGTAGCCTTACCGTTTGGGGCCCAAGTCCGATGTCACCTCCCCAACACCCTGATGGGACAGGCAGGGCTATGCTCACTGGGGCCAAGAACCCCAGCAGGCCTGAGAGGACCCTGAGCCTTGGAGGGCCGGCAGAGCCCATGGCCTGGGGCACACAGGCCCTCAGCAACCAGGACGCACCCGCGCAAGTCTCCCCGCCTGCCATTCGGCAGCATTAATGAGGCACCTACTGTGTGCTGGGGGCTTGCACTGACCCCTGGAGCTGGAATGCTGGGCTGGGGTGGGAGGGGAGAATCCTCCCACTCCAACGGGAACCTTGGAGCAAGGGAAGGCTGGCCAGAGGAGCCACGCTGCCGGGCCTTCTCTGGTCTGGCTCAGAAGTCCAAGCAGAACCCTCCCCAGCTGCTATGGCGAGTGAGCCTTCCCGGGCAGCCTGGGGACCCGGGGGCCCCACGTCCGGTACTGAGCTCACTTCTGTCCCACAGCAACCTTGCTCCACCCCTCCCAACCGCCACCTCTCTCCTCTGCCAACTGGGGGGGCGGAGTGGGGGGTCAGGGTCAGCTGACCCTGGGGTCTTGATGGAGGCTAAGGGACCCCTCCTCCGCCTACCCCTGCAAGGCTCCGGGTGGGGGGTCGGGCACAGGGAGTACGTCTCACGCTGGTCCCAGGCCTTCATGGTATCCATGAGCATGTGCAGACCCTCATGGAGGGAGCTGGATGGGCTCTCAATGCCCCTGGGTGCAGAGGTTTGGTGGCCCTGCCTCACCCCCGGGTCCCGCCCCTACCCCCTGCTGAGTGTGTCTCCAACAAAGTCATTGCCTGGAGAGGGGAGGGGGCGGGGGAGGGGAAGGGAGAGGGCCAGCGGCGTGCCGCGTGCGAGAGGAGAGGAGAGGCCAGGCCCTTGATCGTGCGGGGCAGCCAGGCAGGTGAGGGCTGACAGGTGTGGGAGCCGCCGGGGGAGGGCCCTGGTCTGCAGGGGCGAGGCTGAGGCATGGTGGGAGCAGGAGAGCTGAAAACCAGCTGTGGCCCAGAGCGCAGCTCTGCCAGTCAGATGTGTGCCGGGTGTGTGTGCATGTGTGCTCATAGGTACATGTGTGTCTGGTGTGTGCACATGCGTGTGTTCGTGTGTTGTGTGTACAGCCCAGTGTTAGTGTGTGCGTGTGTGCACATGTGTGCCTGCTGTGCACACATGTGTGCTGGGCACACTGCCTCTGCACCTGTGTGTACTAGAGTGCGTGTTTCTGACCCATGAGTCTACATGTGCACGACAGGTGGGTCCAGCTGTGCGTGTTACTGCGTATGTGTGTGTGTGTGTGTGTGTGATGTGTGTGTGTGACTGAGTGTGCAGGGCGGGTGCCGTGTGTGGGTGTGCGTGCGCGCGTGCATCCTGCTTCCGTGTGGATCAGGAAGTGAGCGACTGGGCTCCGCGTGCCCATCCCCCCCCAGCTGGGGGAGTGAGGAGGGAAGGGGGGCACGCCCCACCCCCTCAGAGCTGCGGGAAGGAGGGGCCCTCTGTGCCGGGCCATTTCTCCCCCCGCTCTCCCTTCCCCATCACAGCTGGGCCAGGGCCCTACCCTGAGACCCCGCGGGAAACCCCCTCCCCACGGAGACGCCCCTCACCTTCTCCTGAAGGATTCCAACAGCAGCGACAAGAACCACGCAGCGCCTGGCTGTTGGAGAACCAGGAACCAGACACGTGTCCCCAAGGCTCCCCGAGGGAGGAACTACAGTCGTATCACTTCTGGTTTCCAGATGGAGAAACTGAGGCTCAGAGAGAAGCGACCTGCCCAAGGTCACGGAGATGAGCCAGGACCCAGACCAGGGCTGCCTGACCTCTGGCTTCCTGCAGGACGCGCCCCAACACATGCACCCCGAGCTGGACGGTGTCAGTAGTGTGCCCACTGCGCAGATGAGGAAACTGAGTCCCACTTACACGAAGAGACTTGCCCTGGGATGTTGCTAAAAGGGGCTCACAGCCCTCTGCTTTTGACTGGAAGTCAGGCAGAGGCAGCTGACAGGATCGTCCCGAAGGTAATTACGGCGCCCCAGTCCCAGGGCTGGCTGCGCACAGGGCTGCCTCCCTCCTCCCTTTAATCTCTTCCCACTCAGCCTCGGAGCCCTGAGACTTGCAAGTGCAAATGAGGCCCCTTACCCGGTAAACTGCAAGGAGCAATTAACTCCCAGCTTCACACCCCACAGCCCCACAAATTCCAGATGGAGTAAACAGTTAAATATGAAATATTAAGCCATAAAAAAAAGCTGGATGAAAACAGAATTCAATACTTATCAGTCCTCAGGAGGGAGACAAGCCTACCAAGCTCGGGAGAAATAGAATAAATTGTAAAAGAAAAGAGGAAGATTTGACCCTATAAAAATAAGGAAAGGGAGCATAAAAGAATAGCAAAAATTAAAAGATATACAGCATACGGGGGAACACATCTGTAGCAAATGTGACAGGGAAATGACACCTATCTTCATTATGTAAAGAACGCATTCAAATTCGTTAGGGAAACACCAACAATGTATCAACAAATGGAGGGAGGAAGAGAGGCACAGGACAAAACACAGGTGGTTGATGAATATGTAGGACAATGTTCCACCTCTTGCATAATCAGGAAAATGCAAATTTTAAAAAGATACAGAGAGACACCATTTCTGCTCATCAGAGAAACAATGATCTAAAACCAAAAAACAACCGACCCCCCAGGAAAAACAAACAAACAAAAAAACCCTATTAAAGATAATACCCAGTGCTGGTAAGGTTATGTTGAAACTGGCACCATTCTTTGGGAGTCATTTGGTGATACGAATTGAATGCTTTTGAAATGAGCAAGGCTTGCAGCAGGCAACTCGCCAAATGGTAAACTAGGCCTTTCGTTTGAGATCAAGAAAGACACAAGGACACTAACACCACTTCTGCTCAACACTCTACTAGTGGTCTCAGCCATTACCGTAAGACAGGAAAAATAAATACAAATGACAGATACACTTTAGAAAGTTAGAAACAAAACTGTAGCTCTTCACAGGTGCTATAATTGTGTACATTAAAAAAAAAAGGGAAGAATCCCAAAGAATGTCTAAATACAGTAATGGATAAGAGAGCTTACTTAGAGCGCTGGGTATAAAATCCACACACAAACATGGGCTGGATTTGTATACATCTGCAGTAAGTAGAAAATAAACATTTATTAAAAAGTCAACACTGCAAATTGATCCACAGACTCAGCAATTGCAATCAAAATCCCAGCAGATTTTTTTCTTTGCGTGGAACTCGACAAGCTGAATCTCCGCGTTATAGCCATAAATAACTATGTTGAGTGGGGGTTTCACTCTATCAGATAATTATAATTTATTATGCAGCTGCAGTGACTGAGAGAGCGTGGTCTTGGTATGAGATCGGGCAAATGAACCCAGGGATCGAAACAGAAAACTTCAGAAACTGACCTAGGAATTAGCCCTTGATGAGACAAAGGAGGCCCGGCAAGGGAAGGAGGACATGCCAACAGGTAAGATTGTGTATAGGGGAAAATGAACTTGAACCCCTACCTCACACCACACACAGAATCAATCCCAGGTCAACTGCAGACCCAAATGGGAAAAGAAGAACTATGTATTTTAGAAGACACAGAAACATATATTGATTGGAAGCAGGGAAAGACTTCTTCCCACCCACACTCACAAGAATATACGGATAAACTTTACTATGTGCAAAAGAAGAATTTCTGCTCTTAAAAATGCACTATAAAAGGAATAAACCCGCAAGCCACAGACGTTACAAGGTGGATGTCTTCTTTCTACTCGGAGAGGATGCTCTCTCACTCGGAATCTGTGAACTCCTACAAAGGAACAAGATACGACACCCCAATGATGAGATGGGGAGACGTCCTGAAATGGCATTTCACAAACGAGGACCCCCAAACAGCCCAAAAAACCCAAACCCCAAAAGATGTTCGACTTCATCATCTGTGAAGCTGGAGAAGTTTCCACGGTGGCGTCATGCATCAGGGGAGGTGTGAACCCCGTCCCCATCCCCGGGAAACAGGGTGGGGTGAAGCCACACGGCCGACGGCGGCGATGCCCTTCCCTGGTGTGTAACCCCTCCACGCTGGCCCGCGCCCAGCAGGAGAGACACGGAGAGGCTCACGGCGGCCCCAGAGTGGGAACCCTGCTCTAGCTCCGGAACAGAATACAGCAATGAAGAGGAGCCACCACCACCTCCGGACGGGGGTAAACCCCTCCCTGGATAATATCGACCCCGAAAGGAGGAGGTCAGATAAGACTGTGTATGCAGCGGTTGCATTTAAGTAAACGTCAAAAACAGGCCGAATGACGGAATAAATTGTTTGGGGGTGCCGGCTGCCTTGCTCGGGAAGGCAAACAGGGCTGCGACCGGGGAGGAGCGCGGGGCCAGGCTCGCTGTCTATGTCTTCGCCCTGACACAGACGTCCCCTCGGTCATCATTCCTTCTCTTCCTCCTGTAGGGTTTTCTGTAGTCTCCTGTACATACTGTGCGTTACCTCTGACAGCCGTAAAAGTCACGGGGGTTCAGGAGGAAAGCCCACACCCTCAAGCCGACACTCTTCCTAAGAAACTCTTGTAAATAACCCCCAAGAGGAGGAAACAAAAATGCATGGCCAAAGATTTCCACGGCCACTTACTATAGAAAAGGAAATGAAAGGGGGAAGCGGCCCAAGCGCCGAATGACTAAATCAATTGCAGCACAGCCGTACCTGAGTCCTGCACGGTCACGTCGGTAACGGTGATGAAGGTTCGGCAACAGGCACATCGTTCAGATCAGTAAACAGCCGGACTCACCAACTCTGCCCCCGACGGAGATACAAACATAAACCACTTTGCACATGGCCGAGGAAGGAGGCTCCTAGCAACGCTGCCCGGGGCAGCCCGGACTCAGCCCTGGCGTCCAGCTGCTGCTTCCCAGAGGGGCTGTGTCCGTGCCCGGGAGGACGGGAAATCCGCGAGGGTCAGCGAATCTCAGCAGCAAAGCCAGATGGAGCGCGTAGCGTCCGACCCCGTGCACAGACGCACGGGACGATGCTGGCGAGGCCGAGACCGTGGCTGCCCAGGGAGGGGCCTGGCCCAGGAAGGCACAAAAACGAGAAGGCTTCCGGGGGGGGGGGGGTGGGGGGGGGGGCGAGCTGCTCTGCCTCCGGGCCCGGTGCTGGTTAGACCTTCCAAAGAATGTGCGAGGCGGTAACCCGCGGTTTGGGAGCTTGGCTTCAATCTCTTACAGGGGTTTGGTTTGGTTTGGTTTTTTAAAGGGGTGATGGATACCGACCCTAACAAACTCTCGTGTCAAAAGAAAGAAAAGACCAGAAGGACATTCTCTAAAGCGCCGACGTGCTCAGCGCAGGGCGGCAGACCGTGGCTTGCCTCCTCTGGGCAGCAGCATCTCCAAACCTCCTTCAGGGAAGAGATACGGGGACCCCTTCCGAAATAGAAAAATAATAGACTACTAGACATATTTACGTGCCTGGCCCAAACGGCCTGTGTTTATGCTGATTAGCGCACCGCGGTCCTAGCCGGCCGCTGGACCCCCTCTCCGATGGGACGCACGCGCCCGCCTGCCGAGAGAAGTCAGAGGGAGCTCGGGGCACGAGCAGGGAAAAGAAACCGCAGCAACTGGAAGCTGGAATCCCCAGAAGGCACTTGCCTCGCCAGGGGTACGTAAGAGCCATAAATTCGATACGTGCTTATTAGAAACGCGAGAATGAGGCTGGGAATTTTTTTGTTTGCTGAAATGAGGCTGAGGTCCCCTTGGACTCTAAAGGGCTAAACCTCTGGTGAGCTACTGCACTGCAGGCACGCAGAAGGCTGTGACACGTCCAGAAGGGCCCGGGCAGGCACCCTAGAAGAGCCCCTAGGAAGCAGGTCTGGGAGTCCGTCATGTCCCCTCACCCCCTCCCATCCTGTCCTAAAGGCCGTCCACACCGGCGCTGAAGCCGCGACCCCGGCCCACGTCCAGCCAGCCGGGGCACCTGTCTTTGCCCACCGCCACCGAGCTGACCTTCAGGCTAGCACTGACGGTGATGAGGGCGGCAATGACCATGTGCTTAGGGGACCCTGACTACCTCCCAAGCCTTATTTCTCATATCCCACCAGCCCGACCCTAGGGGGTGAGGCCTCTCCTGAGACCCATTCTACAGGTGAGAAAACTGAGGAGCAGGAACGAGTCGCTGCCCTCCCCACTTCTCACCCTGCTCCCACTCGGCCAGCTGCCTCCGTGTCATAGGGGGCGCCCCGGGGGAAGGCCCCCAGGCTCCTCGTGGCACCCGTGCTCCCGGATCCACAAGTGCTTTGCCGGAGATAACAAATGCCTGGCGTATTCTCGGAAGAACGGTGGGGCTGGGGGGGGTCACCCCTGAAAAGGGCCTGAAGTCACAGGGCAAACATCGCACATCTGGCAGACGCTGGTTTTCACAGATGTGTCCCGGGGCCAAGTGTCCTCTCACTGTGAACCCTTCCGACGGATAAGGTAAGGGTGTCAGAGGCCCCAAGGCCGCTGGGAGGGCAGCTGGGACAGGAACCCGAACCCAGACACTCCCTGCACCCCAGGCCCACCCCGGTGCTCTGTTCTAGCTTGTGGGGTGGGGAGCTCAGAGAGGCCTGGGGTCGTGTCTGCCCACGTGCCCCCCGACAGCCCAGATAATCCCGGCAGGGAGGAGGGGGCGGGAGGGACAGCCGTCCTAGGACTGTCCGGGACCTCGTCTGTGGTCCGAGGGTGGCAATGCGGGCATGAGACGCAGCCCCTACCCCCTCTGGAACCTGACTCTCAGCATCTCTCCCACCAAGAATGGTGGCGGTGTCTCTCCTCTGGGCCCCAGGAGGAAGGCCATCTTGTCCCCTTCTCCCTAGCTTAAACCTGCCGGTAAGCCCAGGTCATGAAGGGCAGTGGCTTCTCCAGGGTCTCAAACTGAATGGCAGGGGGCTCAGCCTTAGACCGTTAACTCAATGCCACCTCCTCCGAGAAGCCTCCACAGGCTGCCCCACCTCGAGGAGCCACCCAATGGCTGCTGGTAGACCGCCCTCCCAGGTGACTTCCGCAGGGCCCGGTCACTCCAGCATCCGTCTCACCTCCTGGCTCACGCACGTCACCCCCACCGGCTGTCAACTCCCTCTCCCTGGTGGCTGTGCCTCGGGGTCTGCACTAGCTCAGGCCTTAGCACACAGTAGAAGCTCAATAAATGCACACCTCATGAGAACACAGACTTTGTCTTGTAGCCCCCGGGCCTGGCACTGGGTAGGCCCGACTAGCTTTGCTGGGGAGATGTTTGTGGACGAGCGAATGGGGACCAGTTAAGCCAACACCAGCCAGGCTTTAAAAGCAGGGGCCACGGGGGGAAGAGGGGCGGCAGTGGGAGGGGGGGAGCCACATGCCCTCGTCTGCCTCTGGGCGGGGTCTGGTCCGTTTCAACGAGCTCGCTCCTGCCCTGCATGGGGGCCCATGACCCTTGAGGGTACAACCCAAGGGGGCAGGATGTGGGCTGGACGGAGGCGGCGGGGTCGCAGCCCCCTGGGGTCGCAGGCACGGAGGGAGCACAGGTGCTGGGCACCCGAGTCAGCAGGAGCGTCTGCATGGACCCACTGAGCGACAGCAGACTCGACACAGGCCAGCGCGGCTGGGAGGTGGGCGCCAAAGTCACGGGGCCGGTCCCTCCCGGTGCATCCCTGGGGCACACACGGGACGCTGACGGCCTTCACCGCAACCTGTATCTGCGATGTCTCCTAAGGCCGATGGAGAAGGCAGGCGCACAGACCCAACTCTGGCTTCTAGGGTACTTCCCGTCCCCGAGTGGAGCAGGAAGCCCCAGCACGGCGAGGTCACACGTGGGCAGCCGCCACACCCTGGCTTGTGGCCGCCCGGGGCCAGGGAGGCAAGAGTCCGACAGAAAGGAATTTTTTTCCAGGAATGAATCTTAGGCCAGTTCCTATGAGACCAAGAAACTCAAGGGCAGGTTCCAAGGCTACCAACCCTGCAGGGTGTCGCGGGACCCCCGTGGAGCAGGCCTGCGGCCAGCGCCGCGGCCCTCGAAGCCGGTCTGAGCTAGCAAAGAGCAGCTGGGCCGGCCAGGAGTGGTGACTGCCCTCCCTCCTGCGAGGGTCTGCAGGTGGAGACCTCTGTGGGAGGGCAGCGGGAGAATGCTCGGGACCCACTTCCAGGGTCCCGGCTCATGCCCCCCAGAAACCAGGAATCCCCTCCTCCGGCCTGGCCCTTTGTGACGTACCACTGTTGCCATGGGAACCCTGCCCGCTGAGCCCCGACTTCAGGGCAGAAGGGGAGGGGCAGCGCCAGCCCGGTCTTGCAGCAAAGGTCTTGGATGATCAGCCAAACGGCAAAGGAAATAGGGAAGCCGCTTGGCGAGGGGAAACTCCCAAGACTGGGAGCGGGCAGTGGGTGTGGGCGGAGTCCCGCTCCTTCCAGAGGGGGTGGGCGGGGCCCACGGCTGCTGGGCGGGCCAGAGCCCCACCCGTGCAGCTGGCTCGAGCCTGTTTCCCTTTCCCCAAAGCGGCATGAGACCGCAAACAGGGCTCCTGGCGGTGTCTGCGGGCAGCATTTCTGGGAACAGGGAAGCACCTTCCCATCTTCCTGAAGCCTCGGCCCAGGAGCCCTGAGTGGCTCGGCCGCCTCCGGGGAGCCTGTCACGTGGGCCCCACCTGTCAGCACCACTTCGGGTCTCCCAGACACCTGCTCTGCCCCCGGGGTTGCCATGGAGACGGGGGGGGGGTGGGGGGAGGCGTGTGGACACACCTGTCTGTGTTCCTAGGAAGCTGAGGCCACCGCTGAGAGGTCCGCGCAGGAGATCGCAGGCTGGGCATATGCCCGCAGCCTTGACCACGGTCCCCTCTGGCGCTGGGACAGGAAGGAGGCCTGCTTTTTTTCTCCTTCATCCCCCCGAGTCCGGGAGAGGGATTCAGGAAGCTTCTCCCCGTTTCCAATTAAAGAAACAGAGGCTCAGAGAAAGCACTCAAGTTGTGCAAGGTCGCTGAGCCCCTAGAAAGTTCCAGGGCCGGTGAGAGTTGGGGGGGCCAAGAAGGCCCCAGGAGTCTGCTGGGGCGCTGCCCCTCCCGCTGCAGATCGGCTTGCAGCTCCCTGGCCCCAGGCGCCTCCTGCCTCCTGTTCTGCATCCGACATGAGAAGCTCGCACAGCACAACTTCCTGCCTCTGGACCTTCACAGCCGTGGCAGCCATCGACCAGTCCTTCTCGGCTGCCTCGGCTCCACTCCGACACCCCACAAGGCACTCCCCTGCCCTGCCTGCGGGCCACGGGGCCCTCCAGCCCAGCTGGGGGGAGGAAAGCACCGCCCCAGGCTGGGCCGCCGCCAGTGGACGTGAGGACAGAGGGAGGGACCTCGGGCACAGCCTCCCCTGTCCCCACACCAGCAAGGGAGCTAGGAGGGGCCGCCGAGAACCCGGTCGTGGCTGGGCGGGCCGGAGCGATCCGGGTCCCGAGACCGGCGCTCCGAACTGGAACACAGCTGCGGCCTGGGGGGCGGGGGTGCCCCAGCCCTTCCGACTCCAGGAGAAAGGCTCCTTCGCCCTCAGGAGGCCATGCGGCCCCCTGCCCGCCCCTCACGGGCAGCTTCGTTTCCACCCTGTCCACCACTTGGCACCCAAGTCACAGGGCAGGTGGCAGGCGGAGAAACTAAGGCTTCGAGTCACACATGGCCGATCCAAGGTCACAGAGCCGGGAAAGGGCAGACGCTAGGAGGGTCTGACCTGGGACTGGGTCGCCACCTGCAGTGATGGCGACAGGAGTCCCTGGTGCGGGCACCATCCCCGCCAGCCTCCCCAGCCGTCCTGGCTGCCCTGGGCACCCAGGCACTGGCCCATCCCGGGGCCCGGGACCGCTGGGCTCGGCAGGCCGACGCTGCTGCTCAGGAATGCAGAATCGGCCTTTAAATACTTCAGTGATTTCATGCCATGGCATCTCCCTCTTCCCCAGCCGCCCGAGGCGCCAGGCTGCGCCGCTGAGGCCTAATGAGCTGTGAAGGTCCATTTTTCAAAGTTAAACATTTCCCGGGCTCCCTGGCCCCAGCCTTCAGATGCAGCCCGGGGGCGGGGCCACGAGAGCCGCCGGGGGGAGGCTGTCGTCCACACGGATTCCCGTAACACCCCCAGCTCTCACTGCCCACTGATGCCCACGGAAAACCTGTCCCAGCAGCCAGCGCGTGGACGCAGAGCCAGGGTGAGCCCCAGCTTCACATGTGTGGGTCCTAAACCTGCCCCTTTGCAGAGAAGAAACCCGAGAGGCCGGCGATAAATCCCCTTGTGTCCGGGCTCCCAGTCTCACCCACACTGGTTCCCTCGGGGTCTAACGCAGGGCCAGGCACACAGCAAGGGCTGAATAAATGTCTGCTGCCAGGAGGAGCTCACTGGAGGTGCAGAGCACTTAGTGGACGGGGACCCCGGTGCCCAGAGCTCTGGGAATACAGTTCTGTCCCTGGCTCTGCCTCTGAGCCCTGCCTGCTTGGGGAAGAGTTCCTCTCCCCCACTCGAGATCCCGAGACAACCGGAAGCTAAGGCCCCAGCAGGCCCCACGGCCCACCAACCCTGCATCAGGACCACGTGAACCTGGGCCAGAACCTCGGACTCGCCACCTGTAAGGGGCTCGCCACGGCACAGGCCTTGAATTGGACCCCACCAGGGAAACTGGCGGGCTCGGAGGACCGCGAATGGACAATATGGCTAGGGGATCCAAGAAAGTGACTACAAATAGGGGAACAAGATACGTTTTCCTCCTTGCCACCAATTCTACAGCTTCTCAAGGGTCTGTGGCGCACTGGGTTCCAGCCACCAGCAAAGGTGGTCCCTGGGTGAGCCCTGCGCAGATCCCAGGGCAACCGGTTCAACTGGCAAATCCCAATTATACCAAACACCCAGAAACTCATGCATGGTTCCTTAGCAACCACAGCCATAGGGAGTGAGCTGGGAATCTGTGTTTTTCCCCCTGCGTGGCCCTCCATGCTTTGGTCCCCTTGCTTGTCCATCTGTACTCTCAGTCCCTGGACACATTATATGCCCGGGATAGTGAGTAAGGTCCTGAAATCGTGCTTCCTCCAAAGCTCTCACGCACGCATACCTACCATATACTGTGTGCCGTGAGGAGAGGCTAAGGTTAAAAAATAATACTACTGAGTCAGAAATTACTACTCAGTCAGAAAAGGAGTAGACTATTGATAAAAACAACAACTTGGGTGAATCTCTGGGGACTTTTGCTGAAAACAAATCCAATCCCCAATGTACACAGGCTATGATTCCCCTTTTATAGGGTACTTGGAAAGACCACATCGCAGAAAGGGAGAACAAGGAAGTGGTTACCCGGAGCAGAGACAGCGCTGGGGGAGGGAGCTAAGTGCAGCTGTAAAGGGCAGCAGGAGGGAACTCCGGGCCAGTGGAGATGTTCTGCGTCAGGACTGTGTCACTATCCCTATCCTAGTCGTCAGGCTATACCACAGTTCGGCAAGACGGTATCACTACGGAGAACTGACAAAGAGCACACGGGATCTCTCCAAATTATTCCTCATAACTGCACGGGAATCTGCAGTAACCTCATAAAACAACATTAAGTTTATGTAAATGATGTCCTCAAAAATGGACTGTATTTTTAATAAAAGATGTAAGATCAACTGGATTAATACATGGAAAGACCTGAAACCTGATCCCTACCTCAGGCCCTAGTTAAAAAATTAATGCCAGTTGGGCCACGAATCTGTCAAATGTAAAACAATAAAGCTTTTAGAAGATGGCACCGAAGAGCATCTTTGAGAATCTGAAATGAGAAAACATTTTGTTACATGCCAACAAAAAGCACTAACCATGAAGGATGGCTTGGACTACATTAAAATCAAGAACTTCTTCTCTTTTAAAGATATAACCGGAAAAGTAAACAACCAAGACATCGAATAGGAGAAGATATTTATAACCTACATAATCAAGAATAGACGTGTTTACAGACATATAAAGAACTCCTATACACGTGTAAGATCAAGACAAACCTCTTGGCAGTAAAAAAAAAGGAGGGGAGGGGAGGAAGGGTAAAGGTTTTGAACGGATACATCACAAAAGACATTGTCCAAATGGCCAATCTACTTATGAAAAGGTGCTCGCCAGGAGGCCTAACGTTAAAAGGACAGGCAAATATCAAGTGCTGGCAAGGACATGGGAGAGCCAGAATTGAACTGCCGCCAAAAGGTGAGGCACGCTCCTGTAAAAATCATCACAACCACTTTTGAAGAGTATGTGGTGGTATTTACTAGAGTCCAACAGAGGAACGAGCCTACAACCCCACTGCTAGGTGTCTGTCCCACAAAAGCCAAGTACAAGGATCTTCACAACAGCATCATCCTTAAGCACTGGAGACTGGAAACAACCCAAATGTATGTCAGTGGTAGACAAGATCAACGGGACGCGGTACAACCTTGCACCGCAGTTTAGGGACCGCATATATTTTAATGAGCAAAAGATACCCGCCTCAAGAGGACACATACGGTGGTGCTGCGGTTCCTACAAAACACAGAAACAGGAAAAACTAATCTGTGGCAGGAAAAATCAGGAAAGTGTTTCCCTTTGAGGAGGAAAGAGGAACAGCGATAACGGAAGAAGCAGACGCGCTTGTGAGACGCAGGTGATGTCTCGTTTCTTGACCTAGATGCTCCTTCTATGAATTTCATTGTGCGATCGTTTACAGAGCTGCGTAGGCTAAGTTTTTTAGAGTTTTGTTTTCCAAAGACAGGGTGGGACTTGCGGCGTGCTAGAGTGAAAAGGTCACCAAATCCTATCACCAAAACAACTATAAAACGAGTCAAAACGATTAAAAATAACATTGTCAACATCCGAGAAACTGACCAAAGGCATTTCTGCATGAAGAACGGTTGAACTTTGAACAAGACAGGGTAAAGAGGGGGCATTCTTGCCTGAAACCGTCCCCACCCTCCCACTCCCAGCCCGGCTGTGTACCATCCTATCACACCAGGGCGGCGAAGAGCAAGGAAGGCCAAGGAAACTAGAAGCTTCACTGCCAGAGGCTGATTGGATTCAGAACAGACGACACGAAACTCACGAACAGCAGCAGCGGCATCCGCGATAACTGGCACTCTCAGCGCAGGTGAATGGAGAAAGCTAGAAATTCGACCAGGCAGGGGCTGTGATCCTGACTTGGACAGCGACACCCCAGTGGATTAGCTGGAAATCCGACAGAGAGAGACATGAAATGTGACAGTCGTGGCAATGCTCTCCGAGCTCTCCAGCTGCACCCAGCTGACGGGCAGTGCACATGCGTAGGGGAGAGCAGAGAGGGCCCACGGCATTCACATATCCCTGGCTTACTGAGGGCCTGCGGACATAACACGGAGGAGACACGAGAGGTTCCGGCAGAAAGTAAATACCAGGCAGGCTTGAAAACTGCCTGGTCTTTAAACGTGCTCTTAAACCCACATGCAGATTTGCCGGCAGAGAGTGGAAGCCTGACAGCCTCCAGGAGTTTGCACTCAACCTCTACCAATCACTGCCTGGCCGCTGGGCTAAGGCAGACGCAGAGATGATCCTCGGGAAGCCAGAATTACATATAATAGCAGGGACGTAAAATGGGGAGGGGGACAAGACAGAAACATCAACAGTCACACAACAGGGGGAAGGGGATTTCGACGTTTTTGTCCAGAAGTTATTAAAAAACCAGCAAAAATACCAACTTTGGGGCCAAGGATGGGGGAGATCAGAATCTAGAGCTGCTACAAAATATTATCTACAATGTTCATGTTCAACTCCAAATTGCAAGACAGGCAGGGAAACAGGAAAGGGTAACACATACTCAGAATAAGAAATAGTTGATAAAAATTATCAATGTATGTCACAAGATGTTGCATATAACAAAGACTTCAAGGCAGTGAATATGAAACAAAAATTTTTTTAAAAAAGACAATTGTGGGGCGCCTGGGTGGCTCAGTTGGTTGAGCAACTGCCTTCGGCTCGGGTCATGATCCTGGGGTCCCGGGATCGAGTCCCCTATCGGGCTCCCGGCTCTGCAGGAAGTCTGCTTCTCCCTCTGACCTTCTCCCCTCTCATTCTCAGTCTCTCGCTCTCTAGTAAATAAATAAAAATCTTTAAAAATAAATAAATAAATAATAAAAAGACAATTGTGTTTAAAGAATGAAAGTATGGGGGCGCCTGGGTGGCTCAGCCATTGAGCGTCTGCCTTCCGCCTTTGGCTCAGGTCACAATCCCAGGGTCCTGGGATCAAGCCACACATCGGGCTCCCTGCTTGGCAGGAAACCTGCTTCTCCCTCTCCCACTCCCCCAGCTTGTGTTCCCTCTCTCACTGTCTCTCTGTGTCAAATAAAAATTTTTTTAAAGATTTTATTTATTTGACAGAGAGAGAGAGATCAAAAGTAGGCAGAGAGGCAGGCAGAGGGAGAGGGGGAAGCAGGCTCCCTGCCGAGCAGAGAGCCCGATGCGGGGCTCGATCCCAGGACCCCGAGATCATGACCGGAGCCAAAGGCAGAGGCTCAACCCACTGAGCCACCCAAGCGCCCCTAAATAAATAAAATCTTAAAAAAGAATGAAAGTATGATGATAATGACTCAAAAATAGAGAAACTCTGAGAGGTTATTCAAAAAATGGAAATTCTGGAATTCAAAAGTACACTAACTGAAGTGGGAACTTCATAAAAGATGGCAGAAGAAAGAATGAGTGAATCTGAAGCAAATCAAATGGAACGACCCAATCTAAAGACAGAAAAAGTTGGGAAGAAAAATAGACCAAGCCTTGGACATGTGTGGAACATCAGGGGCACCAACATCCATGTGATGGCAATCCCAGGAAAAGGAGAGAGAGAGAGAGAGAGAGCGAGGGAGGGAGGGGCGGAAAAAATATTTGAAGAAATAATGGCTGAAAACTTCCCAAATTTGATGAAAAACATTACCCTAACAAATGCAAGGTCAACAAATCTCAAGGAGGATGAAAACAAAACCTCCACGTTTAGACACATCATCATCAAACAGGTAAAAGATAAAGAGAAAACGGGGAAAAGTGGTCCATCCTGTGCAGGGTGAAGACGGTTTGATTGATGGCTGACTTCTCATCAAAAATTTTGGAGGGGGAGGAGACAATGGAGCAGCGTTTTCAAAGTGCTGGAAGAAGAAATGTCAGCTCAGAATTCCATAGCCCATGAAACTACCCTTCAGACATGCAGGCAAACTGAAGACATTCACAAAGACTGAGAGAAGGTCGTGCTGCAGACCCGCTTCGGAAGTAATACAAAGGGAGTCCCACAGGCTATCAGGAGACAACGCCTGATGTGATTCAAATCCACGGAGAGAAGGAAGAGCACCAAAAATGGTAAATGTGTGGGCAAACACAAGAGTTTATAAGGGGTGCCTGGCTTACTCAGTTGGAAGAGTGTGCAGCTCTTGATTTCGGTGTTGTGAGTCCAAGCTCCATGTTGGGCACATGGATTATTTTAAATTTAATAAAATTAAAATAATTTTTTAAAAGAGTGTATTAAGGTCTTTCTTTCACTTTCCTTAACTTCTTTTAAAAACTATGGGCACCTGGGTGGCTCAGCTGGTTAAGCATCCAACTCTCGGTTTCAGCCCAGGTCATGATCTCAGGGTGGTGAGATCGAGCCCCATGCTGGCTCCACACTCGGCGTGGAGTCTGCTTGAGATTCTCTCTCTCCCTCTACCTTCCCCCCAGCTCATTATGTCTCTCTAAAATAAATAAAAATTTAAACTTTTTTAAAAATTTAAAATTTAAAAATTAAAATAAATAGAAACATAAGATTACATAAAACAATAATAATCATAACATTATGTTGCTGGGGTCTTAGCATATATTAATGTAACATATATGACAATAGCGGAACAAGAACAAAAGAGATAATGGGACTACCCTAGAGCAGTTTCCATATTTCACCACAATTAAATTTAATTTAATTTAATGAATTGTAGGTTAATCTGAAATCACCCACAATGAGTTAAGATGCATACTGTAATCCCCAGGGCAGCCACTAAGAAAACAACTTAAAGCAATATAGTTTAAAAAATTAACAAAGGAATTAATAGAGCACATTAAAATTATTTACCTAACACAAAAGAAGGCAACAAAGGAGAAAGAGAAAGAAGGGGAAAAGGATGAGACATGCAGAAAATAAGAAAAGTTTAACCATATCAAATACAAAATACATTAAATGTAAAGGGACTAAACAGCCCAATCAAGAGGCAGAGATTGTTGGACTGGGATAAAAGAACAAGATCCAAATACAGATTATCTAAAAGTGTTGCACTTCAGGTTCAAACGAACAACTATGTTGAAAGCAAAAGGATGGAAAATTACATGCATATAGTATACATGACAGAGCAGGAGTAAGCACATTAATATCAGACAAAACAGACTTTAAGAAACATTACCAAAGGCTGGGGTGTCTGGGTGGGTCATTCAGTTAAGCATCTGACTCTTGATTTGGGCTCAGGTCACGATCTCAGGGTCATGAGACTGAGCCCTGGGTCGGGTTCCATGCTGGGCTTAGAGCCTGCTTTAGATTCTCTCTCTCTCCCATTCTCCCTCTGCCTCTCCCCACCCTCTCCCTCTCAGAAAGAAAAGAAACCAAAGGCAAAGAGTGACATTTCATAATGATAAAAACAAGTCCATATCTCAGGAGGACATAATTATATGTGAATATGCCCACAATGAAAGAGCCCCAAAATGAAGTCATCAAAAATCAACAGAATTAAAAGGAGAAACAGACAATTCAACAATAGTGGGAGATTTCAATACTCTACTCTCAATAACTGACAGAGAACAATAGTCAGAAAACAAGCAAAGATGCAGAAGACAAAACGGTACCATCACCAACTTGACCAAACGGACATTTATAGAATATTCCACCCAGCAGAACACATATTTCTTTCCAACACATGTGGTACATTCTCCAGGGCAGACACATGCCAGGAACCTCAATAAATTTAGAATGAATGAAATCGTAGAAAGTATCATCTCCAGCCACAATGGAATTGAAAAGAAATCAACAAAAGAAATAAATCATGAGAAATCCCTCCGATATTTGGAAAGTAAACTACAGAGTTTTAAATAGCCCATGAGTCAAAAAAAAAGAAAAAATTTACCAAGGAAATTAGAAAATGTCTTTAATTCAATGAAAATAAAACCAGAATGTACCAAAATCTATGAGCTGCAGTTAAAAGTAGGGCTTCGTTTGAAATGTATTGATTTCAATGCATATCAGAAAAGAAGAAATATCAATAACCTAAGTTCTCACCTTAAGAAACTAGAAAAGCAGAGGAAACTGAACCCAAAGCAAATAAAATAAAGAAAATAGGGAGCCTGGATGGCTCAGTAGCTGAGCGTCTGCCTTCGGCTCAGGTCATGATCCCAGCTGGGGTCCTGGGAGCCCCACATCGGTCTCCCTGCTCAGCGGGAATCTGCTTCTCCCTCTCCTCCAGACTCATGTTCTCTCTTGCTATCTCTCTCTCAAATAAATAAAATCTTTAAAAGAAAAAAATAAAGATCAGAGCCGAGGCTGATGGAATAAAAAACAGAAGAAAATAGAGAAAAACCAATGAACCCAAAATTCGATTATTTTAGAAGATCAACAGAAATGGGAAAACCTTTAGCTAGACTGACCAAGAATGGAAAGGGGGAGAAGACACAAATTATCAAAAGCAGTTACTAAAGAGGAAACATCACTACCAGTCCTACAGAAATTAAAGGGAGGATCAAGAAATATTATGAACTTGATGCCAACAAATTAGGTAATTTAGATGAAGTGCACATATTCCTAAAAGACACAAATTATCAAAACTGATGCAAGAAAATCTGAATAGGTTTAAACCATTTTTAAATGAATAATTTAAAATATCCCCACAGAGAAAAGTCCAGGCACAGGCGACTTCAGTGGTAAATTCTGTCAAATATTTAAAGAAATAATATTAAACTTTCACAAACTCTTTCAGAAAAGAAAAGGGAGAAAAACTCCCATACTCATGCTCTGAGACCAGCATTTTTTTTTCCCCTGATACCAAAATCAGTCAAAGACGTCATAAGAAAAGAACAGACCGATATCCCTGATGGACACAGGTGCAAAAATCCTTCACTATTAGGAAACCAAATCCAGCAACATATAAAGAGGATTGTACAGGGGTACTTATCCCAGGAATGCAAGGCTAGGTTTAGGGCTGGCGTCTGAAAATCAGCTAGTCCCATACCGCGCGAATAGACAAAAGAACAAGTACCCCATGATCGAGTCGTAGATGCAAAAAGCAAAACAAAACCAAACCACCCGACCAGACCCAGCACCCATTCGTGATAAAAACGCACAACAGGGGCGCCTGGGTGGCTCAGGGGGTTAAAGCCTCTGCCTTCGACTCAGGTCGTGATCTCAGGGTCCTGGGATCGAGCCCGGCATCGGGCTCCCTCTCGGCTGGGAGCTTGCTTCCCCCCTCTCTCTGCCTGCCTCTCTGCCTACTTGTGCTCTCTCTCTGTGTCGAATAAATAAATAAAATCTTTAAAAAAAAAAAAAAAAAAAACGCACAACAAACCAGGAGTACAAGGCACCTCTTCAGCCCAAAAGACCGTCTATGAAAACCATGGTCAGCATCATACTTAAGAGAAAACCAGAGCTTTCCCTGTAGGACCAGGGCCAACAGCAAAGCATGTCTGTCTTTCAGCATGATTCTGGAGGATCCACCACGTGCAGTAAGACAAGAAAAATAATAAAAGGAATCTAGTTTGAAAGGGAAGATGTAAAACTCTCCTATTTGCAGATGACATGATCCTGTATGAAGAGAATCTAAGGAGTCCACAAAAAAGTCCGCTGGAACTAGCTAATAATTAGATTTAGCAAGACCGTCGGATAAAAGACCATTATACCAAACTCAATTTTATGCCTAGGTACTAGCAACAAACGATCTGAAAATGAAATTAAGAAAATTATTCCATGCACAATAGCATCAAAAAATATTGAGGAATAAATTTAACAATAGATTTAATTAGCAAGACTTGCACAAGGAAAACAAAATATTGCTAAGAGAAATTAAAGGCCTAAAATCATGGAGAGACATTCCATGTTCATGGATTGGGATACTTAATAGTCCCAAATTGATGGATAAATTAAACATGAGTCTGTCAAAATCACAGCAGGCTTTTTTTTTTTTTTTCCTAAATTTTTCTCAATTTATAAACCATCTAAATTATCTAAGACACAGACCAGCTCAGGGACCTGGGTGGCTCAGTCATTTAAGTATCCAACTCTAGATTTCAGCTCCGGTCATGATCCTGGGGTTCTGGAATCAAGTCCCACATCAGGCCCCCTGCTTGGGGGGAAGACTGCTTCTTCCTCTCTCGATCCCCCTTCCCCTGCTTGTGCTCTCTCTGTCTCCCTGACAAATAAATAAATTAAATCTTTAGGGAAAAAAAATAGGCCACACACCCAAATGCAAGAAATAAGACTATAAAACTCATACAAAAAAACGTAGAGGAAAATCTTGGTGACTTTGGATTAAGCAAAGAATTCTCAAGCACCAAAAATGTAAGAGGAACACAGTAAAGGGGAAAAAAATGGACAAAAGCAGAGTCTACTATAAATAAAAACTTCTAAAAGCCACCTTTAAAACACTGAAAGACGAGCTACAGACTGGGAATAAGGAATTTGCAAGTCATATTACTGATAGAGCACTTGTATCCGGAATGTATAAAGAATTCTCTCTCGATACTTTTGAACGGTGTCGAAACTCAGTAAGACAAATAAACCCATTAAGGTGGGCAAAAGATTTCAATAGATACTGTATCCAAAAAGGAACAGGAGTACTTAATGAGTGCACAAAAAACGTTCAGCTGCATTGATGCGAAAATTATCCGACCGCATGTTAACAACTGAAACACGAACTTACCACACGATGGGACAGCTCCACCGCAGGGACCCCGCCCGAGGCAGGAAGACACACGTCCACACCAAGCCTCTACACCAAAGAAAGCCTTATTCATACCGGCCCCCAACTCCACCCTATCCCAATGCCCGCAATCGGCCTACAGATAAATGAAACTCGGTACAGCGAAAAATGGAATCCTGTTCAGTCCCGAAAGTAAACAAGCTATTATCCTGCGCTACGGGATGCGGGAACCTGGGAAACGGGAAGGAAGCCACACGCCGAAGACCACACGCTATAGGATTCAACTATAGGATGGGAAATGTCCAGAAAAGGGAAGTGTATGCAGAGAGCCGCGGGTCCACGGCGGGGGGGACCGGGGGCGGGAGCGTGGACGGACGGGGACCTCTGGGGGGATGGGCTCATCGCCGGGTGGCACACCCCCGCTAGTGTGCAGAAACCAGGAGGAGCACCCCCGAGCAGGCTCCCGCACCTCCAATGTCACGGCAGGTGAACAATCCCTCCCACGAGCGGCTGAAGGCCACGATGCACGCACGCCACGAGGCCTCTGCTCGACCTGGCCTTCCTGACCACCACAGTCCCTCCAGAAGACCGTGCAAGCCCCCAAGACCGTTGGCCTCTGCCACCCTGTCCCCCTTAGGATTTCACTCTAAACGTGACCTTGGGGTCATTTCCCTATGACCTTGGCTGCTTCCCCATCACCGAGCTCCACGGCTGTCCCTCTCCCGGACTCCTGCTGACCGTGTCCGACCAAGAACTCTGGGCAGGAGTGGAGAGGGGGCGGCCTGGGCCCCACGAGCCCCTCCCGCGGTCCCCCGCCCAGGGCGGGCCCTGGTTCCTCTGCATCGAGGCCCAGAGCCAGCTCCAGGCTGTCAGGGATTCCTTCCCCTCCGCAGTGAGGCTCCGCTCACGCATCTGTAAAATGGGCAGAGCGCCCGCTGGGGTGGGAGATGTCTGACGGGCAGGTCTGGGCTCTGGTGAGTGGCGAGCCTGGCCCGGGTCACCGGTTCATGCCGCAGTCTGTTCATCTGTGAAATGGGCGCACGGCCCCTCCCTCCCCGGCCCAGGGTGCCGGGATACGTGGCCTGTGAGTGAGCTCAGCTCACGGGAGGCAGGGTCCTGTGGTCGCAGGAGCCCCCCCGAGACAGAGGTTGGGGCCGGCAGGCGGGACGGGGGGAAGGGTCCCGAGCAGCTTGGGGGTGCTGCTGCCTGAGGAATCCAGACAGCGGGGGCCGAGCCCGGGGGTCGAGTCCCCGCCCAGACCGGGTCCCCAGCTGGAACAGCCCCAAAGTTCGGGTTCTTCCCACCAAGCACCTCCCATCTCCTGGCCCCCAAATGGGGCTTTTCTCCCCGAATTCAGAAATTCCAGACATTTCCCCTCAGGGCAGAATGGGATCTGGAAGTGCTTCTGGCCTGAAATGGCCAGACTCGGATCCTGTCCCCTCCTGGCTGTGCAAGCAGGGTGGCACAGGGGGCCACCGAGGGTCCGGGCTTCCCCCGGCCTTCCGGTGCTGGAACGCCACCTGCCTGCCCACCTCCCCCCGTCTACCGCGGGGACCCCCTCCCCTTGGCTGTGCAAGGGTCCCGTGAGGGCACAGCCTGACCTGAGACCCGGCTCCGCGCCACGCCCAGCCCGGTGTGGGGGAGACCCCGACCCCAGCCACACACGCCCACCCACGAGGCCGCCGCAGGAGCCCTCCTCCCAGCCCCGCCAGAGAGAAACACCCCTGGGTGCTGGCACACACGCATGAGCGCGCCCGGGGCCGTGTGAAAACTCCAGCACCGCATTCAGCGGCATGGGGCTGTGTGACAGAGGACACGGCCGGGCATGACGGTGTGCGTGCTCACAAACAGCAAAGCCCGAGCCGACGGCCGCAGACGCGTCCGGGGGCCTGGGCGTGCGGTGCGTGTGTCCCCACACCTGTGCCCGAGAGCCAGCTGGCAGGTTTGCACACGCGCCGAAGAGGCGAGAGCATGCACCCTCCCAGAGAGGGGCCGCGTGTAAATGCGTGTGTGTGTGCACGCGTGTGCACCGGGCCCGGCACAGCGTGGGCGTCCCGGCCTTCTAGGCGCCCTGCCCCACTCTGGCCCCCGTGCGCGTGGGTTATGGCCGGCGGCAACACTGGGCTTCTGCTGGACCGTTTCTCTGAAGAGCTGTCTCTGGCGAACCCCGTCCCTTCAGACCTAGCGTGCTCCTGCTCTGTGGGGACAGCATAACGAGGACCCCAAAATCAGCCCACGTCTGTCGGCCGGCAGACGCCCCCGAGGCCGTGGGCGCGGGCGGTCCGAGCGGGGCCTCCAGGAGCCCGACAGGCACCCTTCATTTTAAACCCGGTCTGCTCTACTGAATTTGCAAAAAATAAAAAGACCAGACAACAAATTCATTTCCCAGCATCTAAGCCCTGAGCCCGAGGACTTGGACGCGAAGGTGCCCTTCGTCTGGCGACAGCCGCTTCATGCTCCTGTCTCCGGGAGGTGGGGGGGCGGCTCCCTGGAGGCCGTGGTGCACACGCATGTGTGAGTGCGCGCACACACACACACACACACACACACACACACGATCGCTCGCAAACTAAGACCCGAGGAGCACGTCTCCCAAGGGAAGCTGGCCTGCCGCGGCCACAGACATTCCGGGCACTCTACCTGCACCCGGCACCCCGAGGGCTCGGCACCACATCCCCGCCCCCGCGGGGCCTCCTACTCATCCGTGTCAGGGGGTTTCGGGTCCCCTAGAAAGACATCTCTGAAATGCCGATGGACGTCAAAGGGGCAAGAGGATTTGCTTTACACGGTCCTGTTCCCTGCACAACGCAGGCCTCGTTTCCTAAAGGACAACATGGGAGAGCAGTTTGCTTTACGGAATACTCTTCTCTATAGGAATGCAGCTCCGACTGTGGAGACGTCAAAACACAGGCAGCCTGCGCCTCTGCGTCTCCATCGCCAGCGCCGTCGACCTGACCCGGACCACCCCATCTCTCCCAGATACCAGCACAGACTCCCAACCGGGTGCCTCGTTCCTACTCATGCCCCTAAAACCCTGCCTTCGCTCCCAGACAGAGGGATCCCTCAAACAGAGAAGCTATCCTCGTCCCTTACTGCTCTAACTCCCCCAAAAAGCTCCCCAGGGCGAACAGGAGACCCAGCCCTTCCCAAGAACTCTGCTCCCTCCCAGACGGAGGGGGGCCCTGACCCCGCCCACTGGCCTCTTGTTCCCGGGTCTTGCCCCTCCCCCAACACACCAGGCTCCTTGCTCCCCAGGGCTCTCGCACTTGCTGGCCCTTACGCCAGCACCCTCTGTCCCCGCCTCTTTGTAGGACAGGGCACAGAGGGACACGAGGGCCGAGCCAAGGCAGGGGTGGTGGGGCTGAGGCCCCACGGGAGAAAACAGAAGCTCTGGGGGCTCCACGAGCAGCGGCAGCAGCTTCATCTTCCACGGAACTTACATCGGTTGAGATGCCAACCCCAGCTGCCCTCCCACTATAGAGAAACACCAGGCTCTTGGGCAGTGAGAGGGGGAAAGCCGCCAGCACGCCCCGGGCCTCTTGCCCGGGGCCCCAGCATCCCAGCCCCCAACTGCACTCCCAGCCCCAGCCCCCCCACGACCGGGTTGTGCTTCAGACCCATTTGCCAGATGAAAGCACCAAGGCTCAGTCACCCCCCCCAACCTCCGACTGGCAGCCGAGTCCTTCCAGAAGCTTCTGAGGGCTCTCAGAAGCAGGGCATACCCCTCCATGGGGATGGTGGGGAGGCCCAGGGAAGGCTCATGAGACACATCCGGGGGGTCCCCACATCTGGGGGGTCCCCAGCCCCTCGGGCTTCCAGGTTGGGTGTGGGGAAATGGGTCCGTGGACATGGCCTTCAGGGAGGGGCCTGGAGGCCACACCCGACCAGCCACTTCTCGGGGCTCCGTGTGCCTGCCTGCTGCCTCTCCCCACGGCGCAGACGGTGTGCCGCCAGGGCCCCTGAGAGCCCCCCGCCCCCCCAGCGCCGGCCGAGGCGTCATGCCCGAGCGTGGGGCAGTGCGTGGCAGCCTGCCCTTGTGTCTCTGGTTTGTAAACTAAAGGGAGCTAATGACAAGGACGTGTCTTAGCTGGATCCTGCTGGAAACAAAACCAGAATCTGTCGGTGACCACGGGGAGCCTCCAGGCCGCCCTCCCCCCAGCACATCCCCGGCCGGCTGGGCCTCCTGCCGCACAGGGCCCGTCGGCAGCGCCACGGACGGACGGCTCTCAGGGCACAGGGCCTCCTCAACGCACCGCGAGAGGGGCAGACGGCAAACAGCTGAGCGTTGGGGGACCGAAAGGGGGGCTGCAGCCTACAGGCTGGTCCACCGTGTACACCCCCTCACCCCTACCCCGCGGAGTGGAGGGCAGGGCCTCAGCAGCCCCATCTGGAGGCAGGGAAGCCGTGCAAAGACCCTGCGCTCGCCGTGAGGGGGAACGGGAGGCCAGATGCCGGGCTGAGCCCGGACCCCCGTCTGCTCTCGCGCGGGCCTGCTGCACTATCTGGGCCTTGGTCTCCCCATCTTTTAAATGGAAGGGCTGAATCGGAGGCACCACGGAGTGCCACGGACCCACACTGACAGCCGCTGATGGGGGGAGGGCGAGTCCCGTGGCCGTGGGAACCCATCCTGGCGGAGGGAGGTGCCCTGAACGGCATCCTCAGGCCTTGGGGTGGGGTCTGCACCCTCCCTGCCCAGCTGCCTGTGAAGGTCCCCTCCCAGCTCCGCTCACAGCTCCCCCAATGGCCTCTGAGCCTAGATGGCTGCCCCTTCCTTCTGGGTCATCCAAACGCTGCCCACTGTTTGGGGGACTGGCCCGAGCCCTCCTCTGGGAGCCCCCAGGCCTGGGCCAGGGCACTCCCCCAAGGAAGCTGGAGGCCAGCCCACAGAGGAGGGAAACCCTGAAGGCAAGGCTGGCCATAAATTCCGAGGAACTTAAGGCTCATTGTCGGGCAGGAAGGGAGGCTGAGTCAGAGACAGCAACAGCCCCAGGGCCGGGCGGGGCGGGGCCGGGGAGGGGGGGCGGGGGAGGTGCAGACTGCCGCTGAAGGGCCTCAGTGTGGCCTTGGCCAGCCTCTGTGACTCAGTCTCCCCACTGCTCCCCCAGAGCAGGGAGCCAAGCGTTGGCCTGTTTTTGATCCTAAGAAAGCAGTCAACCCTACTGAGGCCCCTGCTGCCCTGGGTTCTCGGTTCTAGCTGAGTCTCCAAGCCCGAGGCCAGCCTGGAGGAGGCAAGAGGTCCTGCTTCCCTTGCAGGAGGATTCCAGCCCTGCTCCACCCCCCTGTGGCTATGTGACTTCTAGCTGATGCCGGATCCTTCTGGAAGATGGGCCTGCTCGTGTGGTCGCGTCTATCATCTGGGTCTCCACCCTGAACACAAGCCCCGCCAACGGCACGGCCCTGTCACAGTCTCCAAGTCCCCAAGGCTCCAGGCAGAGCGCACAGTAGGTCCTCAATGCGTTTGCTGAGCAAACCTTCAGGGGCCTCCAACACAGGACCCAGGTGGCCCATATGGCCACCGGGTTCCAGGACAGTCCCTCTATCCCTTCCTCTCCCCCAGGGGAGCTTGGCAAAGCCAGGTCTCAGCTGGCCGGACTCAGGCAGGTGGGTGGAGGGTGAGGGAGCCGCAGTTCGCCCCGCTTCCTGCCCCCTCCTTCCTGCCCCCTCCAGGGCCAGCGGCGGGCGCAGGGGGCTCAGGGGGAGGGGCGCACAGGGATCCGGAGCTGTCCAGAGCGCGGAGGCTGTGCCCGCCTGGTAAGCCCAGAACCCCGGCCCAGGGACTGGACCCCTTTACCCCCCTCTGCCCCCACTCACTCTGCCTCAGACAACGGCCGGGCCTCGGGCTCCCCACAGGTGCGGCGGGGACGGACGGCAGCCCGGTCCCTTCCACGTCACACTCCAGGCCCCCCGCGTGGGCGGCACCATCGGCCACGCACCCAAGGCCAGCGGACACCCGAGCTTGTGTTGGAAGAAATCGGAATCCACCACCAACAAAAAGGGAAGGACGCTGTTGGGGGGCGTGGCGGGGACCGCGGAGATGACAAATGGACCCGATGTCCGCGGCAACGCCATCGGCCGCTCCAGGTCCACGCCCGGAAATTTATGGCCCCGTCACCCGGCCCCGGAGATCTACCTCCTGCCTGTCACTCACGGGCATTTTTTATCCCGCGTCCTCCCTCCGAGTGGGTGTTCTCCGCCACCCACTCGGGCATCCACGGGGTCGGTCTGCCTGTTTCCCACAGAGACCCACCAGCACCCCAAGTCCGTGCTGCGCTGCTCATAAAATTCCCTGCTGCTTTGGCACCTCGGGAATGGGGTTCTCTGCTAACGGGCCCTGGGCCCCTAAGGGGGAAGGGACAGCAGGTGGGGTGGTGGCTCTGGCTCCTGAGTGTTTAGAAAAGCCGTCTGATTTCCTGCGTGTGTGTGTGTGTGTGTGTGTGTGTGTGTGTGTGTACGCCCACGGGCTAGAGATACACAGGTGTGGGACCCAGACTGACACTCCCATTTCACTCCATTGATCCGAGTCGCGGCCACAGTTTTGGCCTAAGGTTTCTTCCCTGACACAGGTGATGCTAACCAGGAGACACTTAGAGTCCGAAGAGTCAAATCCCAGGGTCTAAGAGAAGGTCCAGGCTCTGGCCCTTCTGGGGGACGGCCACCTGTTTCTTTGGTGGGGGGAGAGAGGAAGGGAGCAGCAGCCTCTCCCCAGCCCAGATGTGGGCCACCTGCTTCCAAAGGCATTTGGAAGAATTTCTGAGCTTTCCAGAGAGTTCTGTGGGGCTGATGAGGAAAGGGACATTGTTCGTCCTCTGCCCACAGGTGCAGGCACCCCTCCCCCACCTGGTTCACCAGGCCCTGGGATAAGGTGCCTATCCCGGCTTTTCTGAGCCAAGAGTTGCTTGCTCTCTGCAATTCTACGCAGGCGGCAGGCCGGTCACCATCAGGAAGGCTGCACGGTTGTCCCCAGCCGAGGGTCCGGCTGATGCGGGGAGGGTTCGGCTCCCAACCTTTCTGATTTGGAGGTGGTCTGTCCACTGGAAGGTGTTCGGACCCCCCTCAACCCGCCGGCATGGGCCCAGGAATACGAGGGACCAAAGTGCTGGCGGGGGTCCTGGCCCCTTTCCAGGCCCCTAAGCCCAGAGCAGAGGCAGCCATTACCCCCTGCCAAGCCCCACCGTCTGGAGTTTGCCCCTCCAGCTCTGGGTTCTTCTGCTCTTCTGACGAAGTAGGGCACAAACCCGGCATGGGGCGATGATTCTGCACCCCCCGCCCCTGCAAGGCTGTTCAGTTAGAAGCTGAAAGCTGCAAGGACCCAGGGCAGGGAGGCCAGGGGGCCGGCTAGGTGGGAAAGATCAGAGTCTCTGTGCTTTAAAACACCGTAGCCCCATTTTCGCCTTCCCTCTCGGGGCTGGGCAGAGGCTGGGGGTCTCTTCGGAGATGGCCCTGTGAAAGAGTGGAGAGGTTTGCCTGTTCCAACTCTCTGCACACTTCCAAAGCTCCTGTTCCCAAAGCTTGTAGGATGTGAGACCCGGGGAACGCTCTCTGCACAGGCTGAGGAGAAGGGAAAAGGCAGCTACAGCTGCATCCAAGCAAGGACTCCGTGACGCACGGGCCCAAAGAGAAGCGGCTCACACCTGAGGCTTTGCTGGGCAGTGCAAACCTCGCTTGGTCTCCCAAGCCTGGAGGAAAGGACTCCGGGCACTCCCAGGGCTAAGCCTTCACCGCGGTGTTTCCTCCTTAAAGTGCACATTATCATCAGACCCCCATTTTCCAGATGTGAAAACTGAGGCTATGGGAAGCTAACCCCCGAAGTCACGTAGGTGACACTTGGAAGAGTCTGATTTTGATGCCAGAGGCCCTAGGGGGTCTATGTCAGAGGGGAAACACCTGCAGGGGACCTCCTGCCGGGCAGGATTTTAAAGGATGGAAAACAGATGCCTGTCTTTACAGGCAGATTGGGGCGAGGAGGCTCAGCCGCACTCCCCCAAAAGCCATGACGATGACAACGGGTCCAAGGTCGGGGGAGGGGTGAAGATCCACCAAGTTCAAAGGCAAAGGTCCCAGCCCCCACACCAGGGCTTCAACTCCCCCGGTAGCGACCGCGGAATGCCGCCCCTCCCCCGAGTGCCCCCGGACCGTCCGGGTGCCGGGTGGGGAGGAGCGCGACGCCGGGAGGGCAGACGGGGCGGGGATGGTGCCGCGGACACCGACGGGGGTCGCGGACCCAAGGCCGCGGAGGGTCGGCCACGGGGAGCAGCAGCAGCTCTGGGGCGCACGACGCGGCGCGGACCGCGAAAGGGGCCGCCGAGGGGAGAGAGGATCAGGGAAGGGGCAAGGCCCCCACTCGAACAAGCAGTGGCGCGACGGGTAGCAGCGACCGGGGGTGGCAGCAAGACCCCGACCCGGACCCCCACTCCGCCGGCTGAGCCGCGCGCCCGCGCCAAGTTCCTCCAACTTTGCCCGCCGCGCTGCGAGGGCGCACGGGGCTGGGGGCGAGGGGGAGCGCGCGGGGTCCGGCGGGGTCCCGCGTCCCCGGGCTGGGCGCCCGCCGCGCTCGGCCTCGGGCTCCCGGGCGCCGCGCTTACCTGCCGCCGGGCCGCGCTCCCGGGCTGCGACGACGACCGCCGCCGCCGCCGCCCTCCGGGCTCTAACTTCGCTCCGGGGATTGAGATTCCTCCCCAGCTTCGCCCATCGATCCGCGCGCGGCCCCGCCCCGCCCCGCGCCTCCCCCGCCCCTCCCGCGCCCGCCCGCTCCCGGCGCGAGTCCGGCTCCGAGCCCGCGCCCGCCCGCTCCCCTCCCTCCCGGCCGCCGGGCGGGAGGAGGGGTGCGGGGGGGAGGGGCAGGGGGGTACTAGAAAGCGCCGGAGGGCTGGTTTCCTCGCGGTCCCCTCCAGCCCTTCCTCGCCTACCCAGGTGGGGGCGGGGGGCCGCGCGCGGGTGGGAGAGAGCGAGACAGCTGGTGACGGCCTGAGCCACTCACGACCCCCACCACAGGAAGCCAAGTCAGGGCGTTCGCAGGCCCCTCGTCGGAGAAGACAGGGACCTGGGCGAAGAGAACGCTGTGGGAGGGGGGGACAGGTAGGGCCACCCCTCTCCCCAGCCCTGGGTCCCCTTCCTTTCCTCACCCCCACCTCTAGGATGACTCTGGGGGTTCTCACACACTCTTCTAGTTTGACCCTCACAACCTGCGTGTGGAAGCCCCTCTTCCCGCATATTACAGGCGAGGAAACTGAGTCAAGAGAAGCTGAGACGTTTGCTCCACGCCACACAGCCCATCCAAAGCAGTGGCCGAGGGGCAGCCTCGAACCCCAGGACAGAGCCTCTGGACCCCTCCGGCCTCCTCACTCCAGCCCGGCAGGCCTGGGCATGCCCCTCGGCTAGCCGGGTTCCCAGCTCAGGGCCCGCAGGCTCCTGTCCCTGCGGGGGACGCGCCCCCTCCCCGCTTCCTGTCCCCCGCCCGCCTATGATTCCCGGCCTCAGTACCCCCAGCACGCTCTCCGCTCCCGCCAGCAGCTGGGCAATTCACCGAGCATACAAAAGAGTTGACTCAATTCAAAGGCAGCAAATCAAGATAAATCCTATAGTGTGTGGGGACCGGAGAGGGAATATGAATGAACATCCACAGCACAAGCGAGTCCTATATGGACTGGCAAGACCCCCCCCCAGCCCAGGCACAGAAGGCTGACCAGGAAGGGGGAGAGGGTTCTGAGCCGCCCACCCCCTGCCAGGCCAGAGTCTCGGGATCTAGCGCTTCGTGGCCCCTCCTGCGTGCAAGGGTAGATGCATAAATGGGGTGTTAGGACAGGAGCTGGTGTGCCCCCCGTGGTTATTTACAAGAACCGGGGGGGGTCAGTGTGGCCCAGTCACATATGGCTCCACGATCAGGGCTCAGGCATGGGGCAGAAGGCTTGGGGCCCTTTAGGCCACCTGAGCTGTATGTAGCCTTTCTCCTTGGGCTGCCCCCTACCCACACCCCAGTCCCAGCAGGTGCAGGCCAAGGGCAGGCCCCAGTTTGTCACCAAATGGGTACTGCCAGGCCTGGGCACAGAGGCCAGAGAGGGTGGTGACAAGAGAGGGTGGTGACTCTCCTCCTTGCTATTTACCAGGCCTTTCCAGCTGCCACTTTGGAATGGGGGCAAAACTCGTCCTCCCCCCAGAGGCAACCCTGGTTCCTCTTAGTAGGTCCCAGAAAGCAACCTTCCAGCCTCTGGCCTCACTCTGCACAGAAAACGCACAGCAGTGACCCGAGATCCCTGTGCAGTCTTTCGGAGGCAAACCCCTGCAAGTGGTGACCGACCCCCCCCCTTTCTGACTGATTCCCCCAGAGCCACGCTGGCCAAGCAGCTCCGACTCCGGAAGGACCAGTAGGCTTTTGATGCACGTCTCCAGTGTGCCAGGGACTGTGCTAGGCGCCTGCCCAGACTTAACAACACGATCTTCTCACTACGGCCCTATAGCAAGGGCTATGAGCCCATTTCTGCCGAGTGCAAGCAGAGGCCAGAGGCCCCAGCACGCCCTTGACCCACACTGGCCATGCCCTTGACCCACACTGGCCATCCCCAAGGCAAGTATGCGAGCGCCCAGGGTGAGGGCTCCATGGAGGGACTCAGAGGTCAGTGGGGGCAGGGAGGGGGCGGGATTGAAGTCCTCGCGGGAAGGTGCCCGCGACTGGAGGATCTGTGGGCAGACGCAGAGAGCAAAGCCCAGAGTTGGGGGCCCAGAGGATTGGAGGCGGGGCCAACGGCCGGCATAGGAGGTTCTTGCCACTGCGACCCCCGCCCCAACCAGAGGCTGCACCGTCAGGCTGCGACCTCCTCCCCTGAGTCTCAGCTGGGTCGCCCCTCCCCCGTGGCCTCGCCGATTGGCGGTCTGCGTGTAAGTCATTAAATCTGTTACAGAGACGCCAGCGGCGCCGCCGCGCGAGGACATCTGTCAGGGACCCAGAACTGCGATCCACGCCCCCTACCCCACCCCCAGACCCAGAGCAGGGGAAAGGATGCGACACCTCGCTGACCAAAGCTCTGGCATTGCTGGGCGCGCACGGGAGTGCTGGAAGGCATTGGGTCCCTGAGTTAACGGAGGGGGCGGGGCCGGCGGCCAGCCCTGGGGGACAAAGACCCCCAAGCTGCTTGGGAGCTGAGCTCTGCAGATGGGCAGATGGGAAGAAGTATTCCCTATTCCCCGCCCCCCAAATCCTCAAATCCACTCAAGCTCGGATCTGAGTGTTGGGATGGGGTGGGGGAGGAGACGGAATCCTCCTGGGCCTTCGGGGTGCGCCGAGGAGACGCTGGAAGGGAGGCCACCACGACACTGCCTCCGCCCTGCACAGGCAGCTGTAGCTACACTCCAAACCCTCTCCCGAGTCCCCTGTACCCTCCACACCTCCCCAAGGCTCCCGCAGCGACCACCCCGCTCCCCACTGCCCCTCACATGGGGCAGCGACGAGCCTGCGGGGGGGGGGGGGGGGGGGGGGGGGGGGGGGGGGGGGCGGTGCGAAGGTGTCGGCCTCGCTGTGAACGTTGGGAGCAGAGGCGCTGATGGGAGGAAACCCCTGCTCATCCCTGGCAATCTGGCCCCCGGAACCCCACACCCATCCAGCGGAGCGGGACTCTGTCGGGGACTGTGCTCGGATCAGGTCAATCTGGCCCGGGCCCGACTGACGGGGCGGCCACAGGCCACACCATGCAGTTCGGGAAGAGAAAAAGTTGGGGGGGTGACACCCCAAGACCTGGATGGAAAGACTGGGGGGGGGGGCGGTGTGTAGGGAAGAGCGACAGGACAGAGAGGAGAGCCAGGAAGGGAGCCAGTTCTGGGCCTGGGGTCCCGCCCCACCCCTCAGCCAAGCCCAGCTTCGAAGCTTCCCTCGGCCTGGAAAGGTTCGGGTCACAGGCGCCTATTAATAGCCGCGAACCTGGTCCTTTACACGGGCTCGGCAGCTGCGGGCAGAGCCTGGCGAAGGGGGGGGAGTTGTTCTGCAACACCCCCTCCAAGGGCTCCAGAGGCGCGGGGCAGAGCGCTGCTTCCCCCATCCTGGTTGCGCGAAGGCTAGGCGCCTTTAGCCCGCTCCCTGCTCGCCCTCCACTAAGAGATGGGGTTCCAGGTTGAGTCCCGGGGCCAAGTTGGGGCGCCGCCGCTACCACTACGCACTCGCGGGCAAGACCACCCCGTCCCCCTCCCTGCCCAGCCCGTCCTTCGCTCTCACAGCGCTCAGGAAAGTTTCGGGGTCCCCGAGGCGCCTCCTGGCCTGAGGGGTTCGGAGTCCCCGGCCTTCGGGCCGCGGCGTCGGGGAGGGAAGTTTGTCCGGCCGGCGCTCGGCGACCGCTAACTTCGGGTGCGCCCGCCTCGGAACCCAGGGGGTGTGTTGGGGGGGTGCCCCTAAACCGCGGACCCAACGCGCCGCAACCGAAGCCACACGGGCGGGGGGACTCTGCCCCCGCGCGGACGCCCAGAACAGGGCGCGGGGCTGGGGCGGCCCGGGCCTCAGGAGCCGCCGGGGACCCCGCGCCCGCCCCCACTGCCCGCCGGGAGAGCATCTTCCCCGCCTCCCCCAGGGGCGGGGACCCACCAGCCCCGCAGCTGCGGCAGAGGGGACCCCCACCCCTGCAGCCCCGCGCAGCCCCCTCCCCCCGCCGTCCCCCTCCTACCTGGGCCCGGGTGCGGGCCGGGGGCTGGAGCCACTGTCACCGGCGAGCGGAGCGCGCGCTCCCAGATCCCCGGAGCGCAGCGGCCGCGGCGGCGGCTTCCCCTCCTTCCTCCTCCTCTTCCTCCGCCGGGCTCGCTGGCTCCAGACAGATCTCCTCCCCCTCGCGCCCTGCCCGCCCCTCCCGGAGCCCGCCGGGCTGGGCTCGGCCTGCGACCGGGAGCCGAGCGGAGCCGGCGGGAGCCGGGCTGCGGCGCTCACTGCGTCAAGCGCGGGGCGAGCGCGGGGCGGCGGCGGCGGCGGGGACCGCGCGCTGCGAGCCCGGGGCCGGCCCGGCAGGCGGGGCAGCGGCCGCTCCGGCTCGGGCTCCGGCTCCGGCTCCGGCGCGGGCGCGGTATCGGCGGACGCGGTATCGGCGGCCGCGGCAGCGCTGAGATTGTAGCACATTCTTTCTGAGCGTGATCGAAGGTTTCCTGTAGGAGCCGGAGCGGGGAGGGCTGGAGGAGGGGCGGGGGACGCGGGCGGGGGCGGACGGAGGGCGGGCGGCGGTGTGGCTCCCGCACGTCGGTGGGCTGGGGGTGTCCCGAGGGGGCCTCGGGAGGGGAAGCTGGATCGCGCCATGGGGGCGGCGTGGGGAGCCCAGAGGCTGCCTCGCCCCCTCCTCCTGGCGCGCCCCCGCCCCCCGCCCCAGGCCACCGTTTGGAGCTGAAGCCCCCAAAGGTATAGGAGTCGAGACTGGGAGGCGATGGAGGTGTGCACCGGGGACGGAGGTGTGCACACGCGCGTACGGACACGGCCGTGTGTACACACACCCGGGAGCCGCGTGAAAGTTGACCTGAAGTCAGACCCTGTGTGGGCGCGCGCGTCCGCGAGTGCAATTGCACATCCCGCAGGGGCGCGCGTATCCGGGGACGAGAAGGGCTAGGCACGTGGGGGGCGGGGGCGAGAGGGTGGTCGGGCCCTCAGGGATGTGCCCTCCCCCAGATCGCTGACCTCCACCCCTCCCCTCCCATTGCTCGCCCCCACCTTCGGCTGGGGAGAAGGTGGGGGCGCGGGATTGGCCAGGCCCCTCCCGATCGGAAGGTTCTGTTTGGCGGACTTGCCTCCCACCGATCCCCCTTCCCCTTCATTCGCCTCCGGAATACCCGGGGATCCGCAATCACTCTGAGCTGGCCTCTAAACTGGGTTCGAAATCCGCAGCCCCCTAGACGCCCCGAGCCCTCACCCAGCGGCCACACCGCCCCTGCCCCTGCTTGCTGCTTGCGCGGTGGGTAAAAATTCCAAACCAGGCTCAAGAGCGCCCCCGCCCGGCACGGCCTGCGCTCCGCTTCCGGAGCCGCGGCGTTGGAGCGGCGGCGTGGGTACCCCAATGGGCACGGGGCGCGACCCCCGGACTCTGCCTCCTGCGCTGCGCACCTGCGGCACGGTCCTGCCCGGGCGGACTTAGGGAGACCGAAGCTACAGGGCTGGGCTGCGCGCCAGGCAGAGGGCGCGCGGCAGAGGGGAGGGGGCTGTTGGAGGGAGAGGGGGTTTTCCCCTGGGTGCCATTCTCCCCCAGAAGAGGCCCGGGACCATGTGGGAGCGACGCGTGAGACTTGGAGCAGCCGCGTCGAAGGCTGTCCCGCCAAGGATGGGCGCGGGGCTCCGGTCCGGGTCGGTCCAGCGGCCTCTCCGCAGCCCATCAACTCCTTCCAGCCTGGGGCGCCGCGGCCCACCCTCCATGCTCCTCCCATCCCCCCCCCCCTCCCGCCTCGCCAAATTGGAAGTTCCTGCAGGCGATACCCTAAAGGGGGACAGTTGGGGGTGGGGTATGCTACCACCTTTGCCTTGGACTCTTAGACCAGAGACGATGGTCAAGGACGGAACCGCTGTCTGGGGCTGTGCTGTCCTTGAGTCCCGGCGCAGGGGCGCTCAGACCTCCTGGGAATGGGATGTGGAGACAGAGGCTGGCCTTGGGGTCTCTTTTGCCTAGGTCCCTCATGGAGGTGCACTGCTCCTTTGGAGCCTCCGCAGGCATGCAGCAGCGCCTTTCCCCATGTCCTCTGACCCGACGCACCAGGGCCTTGAAAGTCCCTGACCTGGTTCCCCATGAGCTTCGCTCCCGCCTGAGAGGAGCTCTCCCCCCAGACATCCGGGCCTTTCCGACATTCACCACCGCCCCCCCCCCCACTCCCTCTCCAGCTCCTTGAGATGTTGAAATATGCCCTTGTTCTCTCCGGGAGGGCAGAGTTGGGCTGCTGCTCCCCCAAAGCTGAGACGCTGGGAAGGGGGGACCCCAGGGCCGACCCAGGGGGTGGAGGAAGATTGAAGGGAATCTTTTCCCGGGCTAAATAAAGCCGGAGGCCGCCCTCCCTTGGTGTGTCCATCCTGAGGCAAGATCTCGGCCCTCTCTCTCAGACACTCCTCCCCTCCGAAAGCCCCCCACAGCCTCTGTTGTAGACAAACGGCGCACACCCGCACACTGGACGTCTACGCACAGCCCTAATCGCGCGGGGCCAGCCACCCAACCCTTGGAGCGAGGAGGACCGCTGGGTGGGGAGCACCCGTGGGTGAGGACCAGCGCCGCCTCCCAGCCCGGCTTCCACCTGGCACTGCCACTCGCAGGGGCGTCCGTCTCCATGTTCCCGGGGACCAAACACAGCCGGCTCACACAGGCTGGCAGGCCCGTGGGGAATTGTGAGACTCCGCCCCCGTGTCAGACCCGTGCTCGCTGCTGCTTCACCTCAGTTCGGCCCCACAGCCACCCTACAAGTGAGGACCTTGACCAGCTCCCGTTTGCCAGAGAGACCAAGAGTCAGCAGGAACTAGGGCTGCAAGATTCTTGCTTGTATTCAAACCAACCCACCCCGCCCCTGCCCTTCAGGGAGAGGCGAGCTGAGCGAGGGGGAACCGGGAGCACGGGGCTGCCACCTTCCATCCGTGTCTGTGCGCCCGGTTGCCCCGCATCCCCTAGCCAAGGACTGGCCACGCTGGTTCTTCCACCAGAATGTGAGCTAGCTCGGGGAGAGGAGCGTCTGACTCACCTAGGACTCGCCGTGCCACACACTGGACCAGCACAGAGGGGGTGACCAAGCACATTTTCAGAATCAAAGAGAACTTGCCAAGGTCTTTGCACCCCTGTGGTCGAATCTTCTCTCCTCTAAGGATGGCCTGGCTGCAAATAACTGATCCAGGTGGTCAATTAGCCACCCGAGGGTGTGCTTGCAAGTGGGACAGGGACACGAGGCTCTGGGACTCATGCGGACCAGAACCCTCCCCACACCTATCCTGAAAAATGGTACTCAGAGAAAAATAGTGATGATCTTTTCCTGTGCCTAGAGTTTCACAGTAACAACAAACATCCATAGAACCTACAAAAGAAACAATACGGCCAACTTATGTCCCAAGCAAAGATCCCATATCCCCATATATAAAGAGCTCTTACAAATCAATAAGAAAAATACCCAAGAGAGGAAAAACTGGTCAGAGGTTATGAACAGAAAAGGAAATGAAGAGAATGCTGAAATGTACCAAAAAGGGCCCCGTCTCACACTTGACAGCAGAAATGCAAAGTAAAACTACTCAGGGATTTTTCACTTGTCATGTGGGCAGAATAAAAAGATTATTAACTTGTGCCGTCACCACAGGGTAGGGAAGCAGACACTCTGGAACCTCCAAAACAATGTCAAAATTCCAAATACACATACCCTCCGGCCCAGCATTTCCTTCTAGGAATCTATCCTCCAGATACTGTTCACAATTGTGAAAAATGACAGAATTCTGTGCACAAGGTTATTCACCGAAGTACTCTTCGTAGTAACAGCAGATTGGAAAGATCCAAAACGCCTGCTGACCAGGGAGGCACTTAGCCGTTCCCAGCACACCCCTACGGGTGCCTCGGCCACGCTATGAGCACCCCCTCCCTCCCCACCCCCCACTGTTTGAGTCCATCTCTAGGTGTGTTTTTAGGGGGAAAAAACAAGAGGCAGATCAGTGTATATAGCACGTTTTTTTTTACATTGTGTATGAAAGGAATATAACAAAAAATTTTCTTTGCTTGTGTGTGCAAAGACCAAAGAAAGAACAACCATGCCTCCTGTAGGGAAATTGGAAGGGGGGCTGGGGGGGGTGGTGCTGGGAGACAGAGCGGAGAGAGGGAAGAGGCTTACTTTAAAACATTTTTTAATGTGTTATTTATTGGCAGTCAGTGAAATTCACAGTTCTTGAGGGTTCGGTTCTATGAGTTTTGGCAAATGAACACATCTGTGTAATCACCACCCCTATCGAGATATTGAATGTTTCCATCACCCCAGAAAACGAAGCTGACTTTCCACCGTGTCCCTGTTTGAATTTTGTACAATGTGTGTACATTTCCGTTTGCCATAAATGTAAATACAAAATGAAATCTTCAAATGAAACATTAAAGTAAGAAATTGGTTCCTGTCACCTCATCTGGTCCCCACAATAACAAGGAAGGCAGATCATCCTGCCCCATTTTACAAAGAAGACTAAACGTCAGGACTTGCCTAAGGAACCCCCGAGCGGCAGCTCAGTCTCCTCTGTCCTACACCGTTGTCGGGGTACACCTCATACCCGTCACCTGTCTAGAGTGTACAGTTCAGTGGGTTTTATTCTATCAGAGTTGTAAAGCCTTCACTGCTATCCAGCTTTAGAACATTTCACCCCAAAAGGAACCCCCCATACCCATTAGGAGTTACTCCCCATTCCCCGCCACCCACCCCCAACCCTAGGTAATCACCAATCTCTCCTTCTTCGTGGATTTCACACTTCTGGATATTTCACATCAATGGAATCGCACAGTGCGTAGCCCTCTGTGACTGGCTGATTTCACTTAACATTATGGTTTTCGTGATTCCGAAATGTCGTAGCGCATATCACAATCTCACTCCTCGAACTGCTTCGGGAAGATCCCTTTGCGTAGATAGACCACCCCATCCATTTATCGGTCAACGAACATTCGGGTCGTGCCCACCTTTGTGACGTGACGAACAACACTTTCGTGAACATTTGCAAGCAGGGTTTTGTGCAAGCTTAGGTTTTCACATCTCTCGGGAACACACCTACGTGTGTATTTGTACAGTCAGGTGCTATCTCTTTGTTTAGCATCTTGGAGAGCTCCCAAACTGTTTTCCAAAGCCCAACATTGTACATCTCCACCAACACTTGCTATTATCCGTGTTTTCGATTCTAGCCATCCTGGTGGCTGGGAAGTGGTGCTTCTCCCTGGTTTTGATTCGAGTTTCCTCAATGGCTAATAATGTTGAGCACTTTTCATGTGCTTCTTTGGAGAAATGCCTATTCAGGCCCTTTGCCCATTTTAGAAATTGGGTTATTCATCTTTTTATTGTTGAGTTATATGCGTTCTTTATATATTCTAGGCACAAATCCCTCATTAGGCATATAATTTGCAAATATTGTCTCCCTTCCTATGAGTTGCTTTTTCACTTTCTTGCTGGGATTGTTTGCAGACAGAAGCTTTTAATTCCGAAGAAGACTGATTTTTTTCTTTCCTTGCTTCTGCTTTTGGTGCCACATCCAAAAAGACTTTTCCGAAGACTGAGATGTACTCCTATGTTTTCTTCTAAGCGTTCCATAGTTTTAGCTCTTCCATGTAGGTCTTTGATCCATTGAATTAATTTTTTCATATGGTGTGAGGTAGGGGTCCAGTTTCATTCTTTCACCTGTGAACATCCAGTGGTCCCAGCCTCGTCTGTTGAAAAGACTCTTTTCTCCCCCCACTGAGTTATCTTGGCATCTTTGTTGGAAAGAAAGTGACCGTGAATAAAGGATTCTGGCCCCTGCACCCTCGGTTCTATCCCACTGATGTGTACGTGTCTCCTGCCACCCTGTCCTGATTACTGCAGGAAATTCTGACAGTGGGAGACGAATCCCCTGGCTTTGTTCTTCTTCTTCAAAATGGCTTTGGCCCCTTGAGGTCCTCTGCTCTTGAACCCTAGGCAAAGCCCAGCCTGAGCAGCAGCAGCAGCACACAGAGCAGCCCTGATAAAGCCCAGGAATACTACCAAAAACTGCATGCTTATTAAGCACCTGCTGTATGCCAGTACATACTGTATGTTAATCCTTTCACTCCATGGGGGGGAGGGGCGGTGACATCAGCACGCCCACTTTACACTGGGGACACTGAGGCGCCAGGAGGCTGAGAAGCTCACCCACGGTCACATGGGTGACACGGTCAGTGACCCTGTGGCCCGGTCCACAGTGCCTGGGCTCTTCTTAATTGCTGTTTGAATATGATTCTGAAGTGTTTCCAGTATAAAGAAAAGTCGAAATGATTTTGTGGTGAACACCCCACCCTACCCAGCCAGGCTGCACACCTGTTTCTCCCCCTTCACAGATCCGTCACCTTCCCGGTAAGTTGCATGTATCAGGACGCGTCCCCGCTCAACAGGGGCTTGCATGGCATGACCTGGAGTTCCACGTTTGCTATGGAATTTTAAGTGCCTTGAGTGACATCTACACATAACGAATGGTACAAGTGTGGGGAGCGCCTGGGGGGCTCAGTTGGTGAAGCATCTGTCTTCAGCTCAGGTCACAATCCCGGGGTCCTGGGACCGAGCCCCGAATCGGGCTCCCGTCCACTTCTCCCTCTCCCTCCGCCTACTTGTCCTCTCTCTCTCTCCCTCCCTCTCCGTCAAATAAATAAAATATTTTTTTAAAAGATACAGAACATTCATCACCCCAAAAAGTTCCCACGTGCTCCTGGACCCCAGAGGCACTCCCTAAGAGTCTGGCTTACTCTGTTCTAGAATCCGTAACTACAAGATCAGACAGAGGGTCGTCTCTGTGTGCAAGCTTTGGCCACAGGGCGGAGTGCGTCCATTGGTGGCTTTGCTTGGCTGAGCGGTCCTGTGTCCTGTGGAGATGTCACGGGCCGCTCACTCATCCTCCCGGGGGGGACGAGCGCCCGGGGCCAACCGTGCTCACCCGCCCTCCCCACCTGCCCCTCGGGGCTGCGCCGGCCTCGGAGGAGACCGAAGCTCATGCCACCTCCTTGGAAGCCAGAGGCGGGAGAAACGCACACCGTGTTGGTATCTTGTGTCCAGGAGAAGCCGCACGATACAATGGGGGAGGGGGGAGAAACCAACAGATCATAAACGCCGCAGCGAGTGTAATTCCGAGTTTGGAAAGAGAAAAAGGAAATACGTACATGGGGGCAGCCTGGGCACAACGATGTGTTCTTGTGGTTCTTTCTCCACTGCCCCCTGTTATTTCTCCGAGTCGTCTGTCTTTGCTATCAGGAATGTGTGTCACGTGGGGAAGGATGTGGGTGCCTCGCCCCCCAGAGCCCCCGAGCTGTCGGGCGTGTGCCACCCACGGGGCGCCGGGACCCAGCGCGGGGCCACCACCAATGACCAGGCTGGATGGCAGCAGGAGGGACAGACAGATGGCCAGAGGGGCGCGGCCTCACACCCCGGGAGCTGCAGAGGTGCGGTGGGCCGGGCCGGCTGGGAAGGCCACCTCCTGTCTGTACGCGAGGGCCTCACCCCCCTAGTGCGTATAGGCCAGGGACCCAAGCTCCCCCCACCCCTGGTCCCCTGCCCCACCCACCGCCGCTCATCCTTCGAGGCAGGCCTTCACCAGAAAGTAACAGGACGCACGTTTGCAAGCTTTTCTGTGGACCGAGAGGTACTTTGTGTCTTAAAAATAGTTTCAACCACCAGGATTTCTTTTCTGGGGGAGGCGGGTCAAAGATGAGAGGGGTGAGAGTGAATAGCCCCACGACGGTCCCCAGGGCCTTCCGGAGATGCCGTGCCGGCGGCAGCTGCCAGAGGCCACGTGGGGCCCGCAGCAGATGGGGTCCTTTCCCTTAGCTCTCCCGGGAGCTCCCCAGGGCTCTGCGCTCCCGGCGTGCACCCCACCTCGGTCCCACGGCCTCTCCTCTCTCTGCGCGTGCCTGTTTCTGCCGCTAAATCCCACCCGCCCTTCTTTAAGGACAGAGGTCCTTGCATGAGGACCTGCCCTGATGACGACCTTGTCTTCGGCTGGTCTGCAAAGACCCTATTTCCAAAGAAGGCGACACTCGGAGGCACTGCGGGTGAGTTCTCCAGCCTGTCTTTTGGGAGGGGACACAATTCAACCATAACAATCCCCATCTGGGTCACTTCAGCAGCCCAGAAATTCCACCTGTTAGTCCCATTTTATAAAGGAAGCTCAGAGACGTCCAGCCCTTTGCCCAAGGTCACACAGCCTGGGCACTAATATCCCCTACCACCAGCAGGTGCTGCAAATGCCAGAAGGAGATTAATTCTGTCCCACGCAATCAGGGCGGCCTCTAGGAGGAGGTGTCAATTGACTGGGGAAAAAGCTCTGAGAATCAAGTTATGGGGAAAAGGCCTGACCCTGACCGTGGGACGCCCGCCGCGGCCTTGCCTCCCCCTCTCTTAGGCAGGGCCTCCCACTGCCCCCGGGGCCAAGGCAGACCTGCTGCCCGGGGACTCCTGCCCCCAGCAGACCTCAGGCCCCACGTCCCCTTCTCAGGTCTGATGCTACAATGTGGGCCCGTTGGCGCAGGTAATACTGTTCTCGCTCCCCCCTGCACATTCTCCTTGCCTCCAGCACCCCTGCCTGACCCAGACAATGCGCTGGCCTCTCGGCTCTGTCTGCTTCTCCCCTGCCTGCCTGCCTAACCTGCACCCTGGAGTCATCACACTCGCCGGGTCCAGAGACAAGCACTTAGACATCCCGTCCCCGATGTTTAGGAAGCATCTGGTATTTCCGCCCACAGAACGTGAGGCTCTGCCCCAATCCACACCTCCGGGAATACCACTCCCGCCCCCAACCTGTGACCCCTCCTCAAGAGGCTGGTCACCACCCAGAACGACAGGAGCTGCAAAGAGGGGCCTGCGGGACTGCGTGCTGACCCGGGGCAGCCTGGAGACACGAGACGTATAGATCCAGCCGTGCCTGAAGCAGGTTCTAGAGACCCACTGGGGAAGGGTGGAGGCGGGGGTGGCCAGGGTGCCCTCGATACCAGCCTGCTTGGGCCCAGGGGAGATTCTCCGGCTTGTGCCACGGCTGGAGCGAGCCTTCCCCAAATCCCTCCCTACCCTCAGAAGCGGCCTGGGCCCCTGGAGGGCCTCGGCCCCCACTGAGCATCCCCCCATAGATACAATCCCCGTGCACCTCCACCCTCTGCCCCGCTGGTGCTTCTGTCTAGCTAGCGTGCCCTCCCACGCCTTGGCTGGCTCGTCCCACCCCTTTGTCCTCAGGACGAGCTTAGGTGTCCTGAGCTGGGCCGGGATCAGGCATGGCCCGTCACCTGGGCTGCCGTTGTGGGGCCGGGAGTGCCTTGCAGGGAGGGGCTCGTCGGATCCCTCTGGAGCCCCAGTCTGGGGAAGAATGGGGGCCTGGGGCAGGGGTGAGCAGGGGAGTCCAGAGAGCGGGGTCTTTCCCGGGCCAACTGCCCACCACCCACGAGTGGACCGCCCCCGTGGAAAGGCCACTTACTTGGGGCCCCCACCATGGCAAGCCCGGCACAAGCAGGAAATCCTAGTCAGGCCTCCCTCCGCTGCAGGGAGCAAGGAGCAGTTTCCTCCGGGAGGGAGGCCAGCGCCCCCCTCCTCCCTGGCTGAGCCCCTCCTCTGGCCTCATGGGCAGGTCAGAGACGAGGAACAAGAGTCCGGGGCCGTGGCCCCCAGTCACAGCCACCCCTACCCGCCTCGGCGCACGGGCCCTGGGAGCCACCCCCAGGTCACGGGGTCGCAAGCTACAGCTGCAAGCATCTGACCCCACCCGGGACCGCTGTGCGGAGGTCACTGCCTGCCGTGGACCAGAGCCCACAACCTCCACTAAAGTACCGATCAGTGTGAGAGGCAGGCCAGCGACTGGGGCCTCATCCCCGGGCCCCAGAGGTCATCTCCTCTGCTGTTTGCTTCCAGGACATTCTACCCCCCCATCATGACTTTGCTAAAAATCTTCCCCTTGTGACCCTGGCCTTTCTACTTCTCCCGCTCGAGCCTCTTCACCCAGGGGGCATCCGGGCCTGCTTGATTTCCTCCCGTGTCGGGAAGCTCAGCACTGCCCCACCCTGGAGGCTGCCGGCTTTCTGCACCGCCCACGTCCCACCAGGCTCTGTCTCGGGGAGGGCTGAACACCCACTCCCGCCCCCCATAGGGTGGCTCCTCGGCCTGGCCCTCCTGGCCCTCAGCCTAGCTCAGACAACCTGCGGCGGGTCCCCCTCAGAGGCCTCCCAGGGCATGTCCCACATGCCCCCTGACCTCATCAGCTCCCCTGGATCTCTGCAAAGGTCCCCATACTCCTCTGGTCACACGGCCTCCAGCACTGCTCCTGGGGCCCATGTCTTGGGGTGTCCCCGCTCCCCGGGCCCCGGAGGGACAGGCGGGGCCGGGCTTCACGCAGGCCCTTGGGTGGGCAGCACATAAGACGCCTACCCAGCTGACACCAGCAGGATATACAAAGCCTCCAAGGTGCCTTTTTACTGACTAGAAATCTTGTGCTTCATGTCCCATTATCTCCTGGCCTAACGGGCCGCACACAGAGCCGGAGGAACTCGGGGTCCTGGCTGGCGGTGAGCCCTCAGCTGTGGGTCCTGATGTGGCCCAGGAGGGCCTGATTCTCCCCAGCACCGGTGGCCCCTAGCCCCCCACCCCCAGAGGAAGGGTGGTCCCTAGCCCTTTCTGTCCCTTCCTGCGGGGGCTCCAGCAGGACAGCAGAGGCCGTGAGCAGAGAAGGACTTGCCAGAAGCCGAATGAGGCACTGCAGCCCTGGGCCTGAGTGGGCCGGGCTCTGCCACCGCCAGGAGGGACCCCAAAAAGCGGCCGGGAGCGCAAGCCCGCCGCAACCGGGCCCCGTGGCGGGATGGAGGAGGACGACCCCCTTGTCCCCACAGCCCGGCAGACGGAAGGTACCGGGAGGGGCTTCTGGGCAGCCTCAGCCCTGAGCTAGGTCCCCAGGGGCCGCCGTGCCTGGCTGCCCCCCACCACTGAGGGCTGTCCTTGCTCCAGGCCCTCTCCAGCCTCCTCGGGCAGGTGGCAGCTGCCTGCTCGCTTCTCCTCGGCCGGCCTGGTGCCCCGGGGACCACTCTGAGCCAGAAACGTCTGGTCTCAAAGGAAGCAGGGAGGAAACGCACGTTGAGCTCAATGAAGGGCCGTTTCTGCTTCCAGAATAGACGGGGCCGCGGGCCCGGGAGCCAGTCGAGGCACGCGGAGCCAGTAATTAATAAAAATGGGTAATGATAGGCCATCTGTCCCAGCCTGCGCTCCGTGGTGGGGCCACGCCGAGTCCTCATTAGCCATTCCTCTGCTGCGTCCCCACAGATGTCAGTGGTGGCCGTGTGGGTCCCGTGGGAGGACGAGGTTGAACAAATTTAGGCAGACAGCACGGAGCAGGCTGGGCCCCAGCCGCGGAGCTCACACGGGGTCAGCTGGGCCTGACCCACAGGCAAGGGACCTCCATCTGTCCTCCAGCCGGGAAGGGGCACCAAGTACAGGCTGCAGCAAGGGGGGCCTGGTCCCCGCCTGCGCCCTGTGTGACCTGGGACAAGCGTCGAGACACGCGAGCCTCCTCCCGGACGGCGCCATGAGGTCAGGGCAGAGCCCCAAGGACAGAGGTCGGAGTGTGCACCCAGAAGCACAGGGATGAGGGTCCGGGTCCCCGGAGCCTTGAATCTGCTCGCGTGCAAGGACGCGGGCACGGCACAGAAGCCGCCGCTCCCGGACGATCAGGCGAGGCTCCCAGAACAAAGTCAGCACTCAGCCGGACGCGCAGGCCAAGGGAGCCCCAGTGTCTGGGGACTTTCCAGAAGGTGCTGGCGGGGCTCGTCCTCCTCGACGATTCCCACAACCTACCTGCTCCTGCCGGAGCCCCTCTCGGCAGCCCAGCACCGCCCCCCACCCGGAGGAGGGGCCATCCAGTGGGGGATGGGGCTGCCCCCCCGGGAAGGGGTGAGGACCCCAAACGCACACGGCCGACAGCCCGGGGACAGCCAACTGAGCAAAGGAGGAGACTCGGGAAATGGGGCTAGCACAGGAAGGACCCGCAGGGCCTGGAGCTGACAAGGGCTTGTTCTTGAGCACCTGGGGCACGGACAGGGGACCGGCGGGGACAGCCAGCAGCAGCGCCAGGCCTGCTGGGATCGCGACGCTTCGGCCCTGCTCCCTAAGCTGGGGGCTGGCTCTCTGGACGGCCGGCCGGTGCCCTTGCTCGGGGCAGGGTGGCTCGGCCCGGAACGCAGTGCGTGGAAGGCATTCACAGGGAGGGACACTGAGGCACAGAGCCCAGTGACCTGCCCAAGGGCATGCGACGTGAGCAGTGAGGCCAGTTCCCTCCACGCAGTCCCACCCCCAGAGACGTCCCGGCTCACGCTGACCCCTCCTCCCCCGAGTTCCCTGGGTCCCAGTGTGTCCCTGGGGCCCTGCAGCCCGCCGGAGAGAGCCCCGAGTTCCCTGGGTCCCAGCGTGTCCCTGGGGCCCTGCAGCCCGCTGGAGAGAGCCGGAGAGAGCCGTCGCTCCCCTACCCGTCTTGCCGGTCCCCAGGGACAGCCAGCGGAGCAGGGCCCGGCTGCAGGAGTGGAGGGCCGCGGGGACACCTGATCCCAGGTCTCTCCGGTTACAGTAACTGAAGTCGGGTCCTGGTGGGTGCTCGGGTCCTGGTGGGTGCTCGGGAACCTGAGCCTCCCGGCTTTGTCCCAGCACAATGGAGCGCTCAGAAGGGGAACCAGAGAGAATTTGTTTGCTGCTGGGGCACTAGGCCTGGCTGAACCCCCTCGGGGCCAAAAGGGCCCTGGGGTCAGAAGGGAAACTGAAGCAGGGTGGAGGTGGGAGCCGAGCCCTCCAACCTGCCAAGGGCCCTTTCCCCTCGGGGTCTCCTTGGACCAAGGGCTCCCCGGAGGCGGCCAGGCGGTCACTGAGAGCGGAGGTAAAGCCGCCTGGGGGCAAGGGTCAGGGAAGGGGGTGTGGGGCACCTGGGAAAACAAGGGAGGTAGCCAAGGTCAAAGGGGTAGAGAGGAGGTGCATCATTATCACCGTGAATATTCATCTGAGTCTATGAATATTCATGAAACCTCTTCTCCCACCGGTTTGGGAGAAGCTGGGCTGTAAGGCAGAGCCCATCTCTCTCTCCTCAGGCCAACCTCCGACCTGGGGACAGTGGCCCTGGGCTTCGGATCCAGCCGGGTCCCCTCTCCAAGGACCACCAGGGAGCAGGCCAGCCTGGAAGGGATGTGTCACCTCTCCCCGCCATGAACATGGGCTCCAGAGCCCAGCCAGTCGCACAGCCTGAAGACAGGTCTGAGCTCTCTGGGTGCTCAGCAGGCAGCCATGAAGGAGCCGGGGGGGAGCCTGAGACAGGACCCCCTGGGGGCCGATGGGGAAGGGATCGGGTCTGGCCCTCAGTGGCGGAAGCCCAGAGAAGGAAATGCAGGAAGGCTCAGAGAGCATCAAGGAGTAGCCCCGGCCACCGAGCAAAATCAGAGGGAAGCCCGGGGCTCTGGTCGGGGGGCGGACATCTGAGCCGGCTCCCACCCTAGGACAGGCACGGGGCTCATCCCGGCACAAAGGAGATCCTCAGGGTGTGTTTGTCGAATGAATGAATGATCTACAATCTCACCTGTGACTCTACGTAAAGACGGGGAACCCGGGTCTCAGAAACGAAGGGACCCGCCCCGGTGGTGGGCCAGACACTTCTGCCTGATCGGATAGCGTCCGCAGGGTGGAGGGACCATCCTCAGGGCCCGCACGGAGCCCAGCAGGCCGCCGGCCTCCTCTGTGACCTCAGCCACCCTAGTAAGGGTTGCTGAGAAAGGCGGGCAGGCGACACTGACCTGAAGTTGGGGAGCGGCTACCCTAGGAGCGGGGCCTGGAGAGCGACAGGGTGGGGACTCTGGGGGTCCGCCCTCCAGCCCAGGCGCACGGGCACGCGCACAGGCACACGCACCCCGGTCTGGGGCGGGGCCAGGCCAGAGGGCAGCTGCGCTGCTGAGGAACGAAACGAGACGGCTGACCGTCAGCGGAAAAGAGAAAGAATCATAAATGATTTTTATAAAAAAAAAAAAAATCACCAGGAAAACATGAGCTCGTTGCAGGAGGAGGGGCAGGCGGCCATCACAGCTGTGACGGGTGCTCCGCGGCGCCCGAGGGGCCGGGCCTGGGCCCCGGGGTGGGGGGCCGGGGGAGGCCGCTCCGCCCAGAGCAGGGGGCTGCCGGGCAGAGGTTATCCGAGTCCGGGTCACAGGGGCCCCTGGGAGCTGGAATCCGATCGCTCGGGAGGAGAGAAGGGAAACTGAGGCCCAGAGGGGAGAAGGCGTAGGCCTACAGGCACACGGCAAGTGTCAGCGCCAGGCAGGGGCAGCCTTCCTTGGAGAGGCCTGGGGCCCCGCAGGCCCGCGCTTCCTCCCGGTGAGCCCTCGTGGGGAAGACGCAGCTCTCCCTCGGGGTTGCAGGCTGGCTGTGGGCCCCAGGCTGCCCCTCGGCAGCTGCGTGACCCCAGGAACTCCAGTCTGGGAAGGAAGGGGTGGCGTGGGGGCCCGGCCCAGAGCAGGGGCATCCCATGGGGCGCTAGGTCCTGACCTCTACAAAGACGGGAGAAGAGGACCCAAGGGGCTCGCGGCCCTTCCAGCCCCAGCATCCGCGCTCACCCACCCTGCCTGGGGCCAGGAAGGAATGTCCAGGGTCGAGCTGACCTTGCAGGACAAGGGCCAGGGCGGCCAGGGCGGCCAGGGCGGCCAGGGCGGCCAGGGCGGCCGGGGCTCAGGGGCTCCGGGCCTCTCCTCACCCACCTGTGACCTTGGGAAACGGGCGGCCGGCGGGCACCGTGGGGGTGGCATCTGGCTGGCCAGCATCCGCAGGGCAGGTGGCTGGGGCAACCGGGCCCCTAAAGCCCCATGAGCTCCCCGCAGCCCCCCGCCCCCGGGGCCCTGGGCTGCCCTGCTTAGCTGCACACCCGAGGCCCCGTGGGGAGCAGGCCGAGAGCCTGACAAGCAAGGAGACTGACCCAAAAGGCCAAAGCAAGAGGCAAAGAAACAGACAACAGAGAAAATGAGACAGAGAGACCACCCCCCCGGGGCCCCTGGCTGCCCAGGGCCCCCCTTCCTGGGCCTCCCTCCTCTTGCCTTCTTGGGGCCACTTACTTACATGGGACCCCGACCTCCCAGGACTTTTCAACCCTAGGAAATCCACACCTTGCCTCCCTAGGACCTGTGTTTTTTTGGGATCCTCTTCCCCAAGCTCCCCAAGACTCCCCCTCTCCCAGGACCTTCCCCCCGGGACCTTCTCCTGCACTCGGCGCCCCTCCCCCATCCCCCTGCCCCACCCCATCTTCAAGGGCTGGACCCGTGGGGGCACCTTCCCTGCAAGCCCCTAACTCTCCCACCTCCCTCTGCTCCGAAACTAAAGGCAATCCCAACCCTCTTCCGCAAAGTCTGGTGCAAACCCCTGCCGGCCTTCATGCCACACGTCCATGAGCGCAGCAGGGACAGGTCCTTCCGACCTGGAGGGGCAGCCTGCGGCGGGCTCTGGGACCCGGGCACGGCCGCGCCCACGGGCCCCCGCCGTCCGCAGCAGAAGGGTCCGGGGTCGGGGTCCCAGCACAGGCCAGGCCGAAGCAGCAGGCGCAGGAGGGCTCCCACCTAGAAATGGGGAGCAGAACCCCTCTCTCGGGGGGTCGTGAGGCCCACCCCGGCGGGCTGGGGGTGAGTCCCGACCCCTGGCATCCCAGGGAGAGATGTGTCCGAGACGCTCCCCTTCCGCCCTCCTGGGTGGACCAGGCCCCGGCAGAAGGCCACAGGGCCGCTCCCCGACTCCCCAGCCGGCCTGTGGAACCTCAAGTCCAGGCTCCTTCAGGGACTCGAGTTTAGGCGGCACTTGGTCTCATCGGGCCCGCGAGGCTGTTCCCACAGGGTTGCTCGTGACGGCGCCTAGTTCTGTATCCGCGGCCTGTTTCCGGGAAGGCCCCTTCTGCCCTGAGCAGAGGCCACAGTGGGCCTCCTCGGCCTCTCCTAGGAGCTTGGTGGGGAAGGGGAGCGGGAGGAGGGGCCGAGGGACGCAGGGTGGAAGCTGGGCTTTCTCGGAGACATATTTCCACGCTGATGAGTTTTTCCTCTGAAATTGGTCACAGGCTCTCTGGGTGAGGGCGGGAGGGAGGGGGTGGGAGCCAGGCCCCGGGAGACCGGCCCGGCCAGCAGGGGCACCCGAGGGGGGGCGAGGGACGTCTCGAGCCAGCCGTCAGGGCTCCCGGAGCGCCTGCTGCCCCCAGGACACGGGAGAGAACCGTGATCGAGCCCGCGGCTCGGAGGGCGTCTGAGCCCAGGCCCCCGCATGGTGCTCCACGGAGGCATTTTTCATCCAACGCAAACGATTCCCTTCAGCGTGGGGAGCAGAGCCCCCTTCCACCTGGAGGCACCGCGGAGCCTCCCTGGCCCAGGATCCCGAATGGCCCCCAGGCCTCTCGCCGAGTCAGCCCCAGACGGGGCCACCCCAGGGCCGCCTCCCTCGGAGCCAAGGAACGCCACAGGAGGGGACCTGGAGGGTGGGGGCTTCCTTCACCCTGAGCCGAGGGCCGCCCCCCCAGGCCAGGGCGGCTCTGGACCCAGGACCCCCGCCCCCCCCACCGGCCCCACCCCGCGTTGCTATGTCCCGGGGCCCTCCCCAGCCCGAGCGTTTCCCGAGGGTCGATTAAGATGTCTGGAGTTGATTAGATTCTGACGCTGATGAAGCCCAGAGGTAATTAGCAAACGAAAAAAAAGTTTTGATTAGTCCTCAGCATAATTCTCGGCAATTATTCAAAGTTCATGCCTGCAGGGGGTGGAATGTCTCCAGGAATATTTATTTATATCGAGATTTTTTTTTCATCAACTTTGTGAATCTACTTAATCACCAAGGCCCGAACTTGTTAACTTGAAGACTTGGCAGGGCGGCGCTGGGCTGAGGGACGGGGCGGGGGGCGGGGGCGGGGGGGGGGTGGCTGTCATCCCTGGAAGGGAGCCTGGGATCCCCCCGCCCCCCGCCCGCGTGTAGGGCCTGTGTCTTAGTCACACGGGACCTGGCTGAGAGGGCCGTGGCCGTCGGGTCCAGGAGCCCAGCACACGGGCAGACTCACCACCGGCCTGTGTCCGGGCTGCGTGCCCCCCAGATGGTCAAGGAGACCCCGGCCTGTGGCCTCGTGGGCCCTGGTGCTGGACAAGGGGTAAGGCCGCCGCATCTGGGCACGGGGGCCCGGGAGACTGGCCCGGCCAGCAGGGGTGCCCGAGGGACATCTCAGATCTCGGGCCCGGCCGTCAGGGCCCCCAGAGCGCCTGCTGCCCCCAGGCAGGGGGCACGGGGTGGGGGGGGGCCGCCTCTGCCCTGACCTGGAAGGGGCTGCTGCTTTGGGAAAACCCCAGGGCAGGTTCGGGGATGCCCTTCAGAGCTCTGGGCGACGTTTAGCGACTCTGAGCTCAGAGTGACCATGTGGCCGCTGGCCCACATGACCCCACAGGACGGTTTCCCACATCACCCAGCCGGGCCTCCCAAGGAGCGTCCTAGAGGAGGGGCGGGCGGGGCAGATGGGAGTCTGGTGATGAGAGGGGAACCCCAACACACAAGGAGAAGGGTTTTTACTGCCAGAAACGTGCTTCAGCCTCCGAGGAAGGGGAACTAAGCCGTAGGACCCCAGGCCATGCCCCCCTCCCCGGTGCCCATTTGCCGCAGGACCCGCAGCCCCTGGAAAGCTCGCCCGGGGCTTCCCGCTGCGGTACAGAGCCCTGGACAGGGCTGGCCTCCTGGAGGGGCTCTGAGCCCGGGGAGCCCGGGGCCTTTCTGCTGCGGGGGGCAGGCTGCGGGCCTCCGAGCGGCCCCACGCCCCTCTCCCCTGCAGCCAGCCCTTCCAGAACCCTAGCGCTCCCCTGCCCAGAGGCGGCGTCCCGGTCCCAGGCACGTGCGAGGGGGTCTCAGACCAGCCACGGACACGTGATGCTCTGACTTTGAGGCTGGCGCATGAAGGCCGACACTCGCCACCCGCTCTCTTGGGAAGCCCTGTCCTGAGACCCCGACACCTACCCTGGGGAAGCCTGGGCCTCACGGAGACACCGGCGGGCAGCGCCGTCCGATGACCTCAGGCCAGCCCGGCCCGCGTGGCCGACTCGCGAGCCGGATAAATGAGTCTGGGTGCTATGTTACGCGGCAGCAGGCAAGGAGGAGATGGGAACGACGGTGAGAGGGTAGGCTTGGCTCTCAGCTCCCCGGGCCCCACTGCCCTCCCCTCCAGCCCCGGCCTGAGCGGCTCCGGGAGGAGGCAGGCCGGCACTGCCGAGGGAGGGGCGGCAGGGACTCCTGTCCTCCCTGAGAGCGAAGGCCCCGGTTTTCAAAGAGGACACGGCTCAGGGCCCGCTCGCCCTCCCTCCATCTTCTCTGCCCCTGTCAAGGCTGCCCAGAAGAGATGGGCCTCAGTGTCAGATGACTCTCTTTTTGGATTAATTTAGCCCAAACCAGCAAGAGCTCTCAGGAGGGTGCTGCTAGTTCCGTGGTAACGCCGGCCTTATTAGCCAGGTGGTTCGGGGAGGGCTGCACGTCCCCAGTCCATCCAGTTAATGCTGCCCTAAGCAGTCGGGACAGGAGCCCAAAGATTCCCCTCCCTGCTCTGCAGGAGGTTCCGCAGAAGGCAGGGGGCCTCTCGAGGAGCGGGGAGGACCGCGGGACTCGGCCCCCACACGCTGGGCAGGGAGAGGGCTGGTTGCTGGGTGTAGTGTGGACAGCAGGCCCACCGCCCCAGGGGGCTTCTCGGGCCTGGCTCCGCCTGGCCTCCACCGGGCTGGCCTCCCTGCCTCCAGGCGTCCCCCACACGGACTGGCCATAGCGCCGCCTGAGAGGTCAGCAGACCCAGCCCGCCTCTGCCTCCCACTCCCCACCCAGGCACGGCCCTGAACTGCACAGACGCTCTGGGGGCCGTGTCCCGGGCTGGGAGCTGCTACCAGAGGAGGGGACACTTGGAGACATGACATCTGCCTGCAGATGTCTTGGCCAGGCTTCCCAGGCCCTCTATAACGGGCTCTGCTGCATTTTCGAGTCATCTGCACGCTCTGCTCCTGGCTGACCCAGGACTGACCCCTTTCATTCTTGGCTCTGGCCTTACTCTTTGGGGCTGGGGTTGGACACCTCCTCCAGGATGCCCTTCCGGGCCGCACCAACCCTGGAGGCCCAGCTCAGGGCGTGACAGTGCCCACAGTGACTCACAGAGCCCCCCCCCCCCCAGCCCCTTCACAGGTAAAACGGGAACATCTTGGGGGCGACGAGCTAATGCGTGCAGAACTCTGCTTCGGACGGTAGTTCTTTGCTGTGAGATCACGAAAGCATGCCACTAACCTTGGCCGCCGACCTCTGATTCGGCCTCCAACGACCCTCCCCGCCGGTGTTTATGGCCTCATACAGCCTTCCCCGAACTGGGCTGGCCTGGGTGTGACCTTCCATCTAGGCCCCAAGAAACAGGGGCCTTCTCGTCTTGGGAAAGCCAGCGTGGCAGCAGCCTTAACCCCAGCCAACAGCGGAGGGTGTGGACACATGGGCCGCCTTGGAGGGGGTGAGTGTGTGGGGGGGGTGTCCTCAGCCCCAGGCGAGCCTCCAGATGCAGCAGCCCCCCGGGGGACCCCGAACCTGAACCACACAGCTAAGCCACACCCAAATCACTTGCCCAGACATTCCGCGAGGTAAGACGCTGCCCGACACGAACCACGGGCTGATTTGTTACACGGCAAGAGCTACCAGTGCGCAAACCACATGCTTGGTGAACCAAGCATTGCGACAATCACGATGCTAAAATCTCCTCATAGGCACGTGGCTGGGGGCTCCTCCCCCTGGGGCCACCGTGATGGTGGCCGGCGTGGGGCTCCTGACGCACGCACAGGTCCCACGCACCGGCAGCCCCAACTTCTGTGGGCTTCCCAGTAGCTGCCTCCACGCAGCTTTGCCCGGGCAAGGACCGGACGAGGGCCTCGGAGGCCTTTTCTGCCACCCCCACGTCCAAGCACTGCCCCTGTCCGGCCAGGAGCAAGGCCCTCACCAGTGTCCCCCACTCTGCAGCTTATGCCAATAAAGTCTGCATCCCCACTCAGAAACCTTTCTTTCGCAAAAAACCCTGCTCTTACAAAAGAAATCCTCTCCGCTCTCAGAATATGGCCTCTGCTGTGAGTTTTTAAAAATTTATCCTGAAAGTCAATTGATTTCTTTGTTCTAGCTGTGTCTGCCTCCCCCACGAGGCCACTGGGGCCCGGATTCATTGGGCAGAGGCCACAGAGCAACAAGAAAACTGTGAACAGAGAAAAACGTCTGTTATTAACTCGGAACTGTGCGGTGCCTCCACGGGGCCCAGGCTGCTCGGGAGGTCCGGGCAAACCCCAGGAATCCTGGTGGCGGTGGGGCCGGGCGGACGGGAGGGGGGGCCCGGTGCCCCCCACAGCCCCTCCTGCCCCCACCTGCCCTCCAACTTAGAGACCACCGCAAGGGGTCGGCCGTGCCCACCCACACACTGTGCACAGCCCGGCCGGGGACACGGGCGGTGGGGGGTGGGGGGGCTGCCAACAGCTCTGGCTATGCAGAGTGGGGTGGGAGGTGCAGGCAGAGGTGCGGTGGGAGTGGCCAGAGCAGGGCTTCATGTCTGATGATGGTGTCAGCTCGGAGCCTTTCCACACCATGGGCCTGTGCTCTGCCCCGGGGAAAGATAAGCCCGAGACTTCCCAAGGCCCCCGCCCCGCCCCCAGGCCCTGAGCGGCCCCCACTGCTGGTGTTTCGGTCCTCCACACTCAGCCCCTGCTTCCTCGGGGTCCTGTCGTTGCCGCGGCCAGCAGGAGGCTCCCAACACATAGATGGGGAAGGACACACTCTGGGGGCCCAGTCAGCACTGCCTACAGCTGCTGGAGGCCGTCTCTGGAACGCCCCTGTGATGGGGGTCTCCGTTCCCGGGATCGTGGCTCAAACAGGGGCAGGGAGCAATCAGTGTCCGTCTCAGAATCAATGGGCATGAGACCGTATCTTCGACTCGGCCCAGCTCCTCGTCCGCGTGAAAACAGTGTAACCACATTGGCCGAGCTTCGGGTTGCCTTTGCACAGAAGTCAGAGAAAACCAGAGTGGGAAGGGCCCTAGAAAGCAGTTCATCCAAATGTCCCAGTTAAAGACAGGGAAACGTGGGTCCCGGGACACGTTCCGTGCCTCGGGGTCCAGCACGGTCTGTGATCGGGGTAGGGGGGATGGGCGGACGGAGCTCGTAGCATTCGACATCCCCGCTAGTAACCTGAGTTTAGTCCAGAATACAAAGGACTTGTATGGAAATATAATCAAAGCCTGGAAACCTCTTCTGAGTACCTGAGCCTGCTGGGCTCTTGGGGGACTACAGAGAGTGAGTGAGGATCCCCAGTTCTAAGACATGTGAGGGTAATACAAGGTGCCTGGGGTCTCTGCATCGGGGGAGACAAAAGTGAGCGAATAGGGTCAGAGAGTGGACACGGTGGTGGGGGGACCACATCAGGGAAAAGCAGAGGACACTCCTGGAAAGACCAGCCCACCAGAGAGAAAGGAGCCCACCGTAAACGACTGCCGATCAGAGCAAGCCTGGTCCAGGTTTAGTTTGGTTTCCTGGTTGGAAACTGACAACCATCTGTAAAATTCACCCAGAACAGCCCAAACAGGGTTTTTATTATTGAAAAATAACAAAGGTGGAACACAAACAGGATCTGATTTCAAGACAGATCATAAACCTGTAGGAATCAGGACAGTATGGTATTGGTGCACAGAGACAAATAATCGATGGGACAGAACATGGTCCAGAAATAAACGCCCACAAAAGCGGACAACTAAATTTTGACAAGATGCAAAGGCAATTTAGTAGATGGTCTTTTCATCAACAGGGCAGGAACGGGTGGAAATTCATGTGTAAGAAAAATGAGCTTTGATCCATACCGTGCCTATATACAAAATTTAATTCAAAATGGTTCATAGATCTACGTGTAGAATCTAGAATTATAAAAGTTGTAGCAGAGAACATAGAAGAAAATCTTTGTCTTTGCTTAAAAATTGTATAGCTCTGCCATCAAAAGTATACTCCATAAAATAAAAATTAATAAGCTGGACACCATCAAAATGAAAAAAACCTTCTGCTCTCTAAAGGTCACTGTAAAGAGAAGAAAAGGACAACTCATAGATAGGGAGAAAACATTTCCAAACCATGTATCTGATAAAGGATTCACATACATTCATACAAAGAATGCTCAATATTCAACAATAAGAAAAGAAGCAACTCGACTTAGAAATGGACAAAAGATATGAACAGACACTTCAAAAAAGAAGATACAGGAATGGCAAATTAGGACCTAAAAGGGTGCTCAAGGTCAACTGTCATTAGGGAAACACAGATTAAAACCACAATGAGATACCACTCAGCGCTTATTCAAATGAGGCTAAAATTTGAAAGACGGACCATCTCAATTACTGGTGAAGATTTAGAGCAGCAGAAGCCTTCACATGCTGCTGGCGGGAATATAAAATTGTATAACCACTTCAGAAAATAGTTTGTTAAAAATAGTTTCTTAAAAGTTGGAAGTTAAATATATACAATCACATGACCCACCCATTCCACTCCTAGGGATTAACCCAAGAGGAATATAAGCATATGTCCATTCAAAGACTTGGGTAATGATCTTCATAGCAGCTCTATTTGCAATGGCCTAAAGAAAAATGATCCAATGTCCACTAACAGGTGAAGGGACAAACAACAGTGACATATCCGTTCAATGGAATACTACTCAGCAATAAAAAAGAACGAATATTGATACGTGCAACATCATGAGTGAATTTCGAGATTCAAAGATGCTAAGTAAAATCATCTCTATTCACAAATGACATGATTTTACATAGAGAAAATCCTAAAGAATCCATACACACAAAAAACATGTGAGATCCAATAAACAAATTCAGTCAAGTTGCAGGATACAGGATCAACACACAAAAATCAGCTGACCATGAGCAATCCAAAAAGGAAATTAAGAAAACAATTCCAATTAAGGAATCAAGAATAAAATACATAAGAATACATTTAACCAACGTGGTACAAACAGGTACAGTGATATCAGCAACACTACTAAAAGGAATGAAAGAAGCCCTAAGTAGATGGAAATATATCCCATGTTCATGGATTGGAGCACTTACTAATATTAAGATGATAATCATCTCCAAATTGATCTACAAATTCAACACAATTACTATCAAAATTTCAAAGACTTTTTTTTTGCAGAGATGGACCAGCAAATCCTCAGATGCGTACAGAATTGTGAAGGGACCCTAAATAGCCAAAAATAATCTTGAAAAAGAGAAAGAGTGGAAGGATCAACTTACAGTTTTCAATTTCAATACTTACTACAAAGCCACAGTCATCAAACAGTGTGGCACTGATATAGAGACATAATGCTCAGTGAGAGGCCAGGGAAAAACCGTATGTCCATAGCCAACTGATTTCCAAGAAGCAAGCTGGAACTATTTAGGGGGATAAATATTCTGTTCGACAAAGAGTGCTGGGACAAATGGACGTCCACATGCACAAAAATGAAGTTGGACCCCTACCTCATACCATATAAAAAAATTAACTCAAATTTTATGATCTTATTTATTTGTCAGAGGGAGAGAGAGCATAAACTGGGGGGAAAGCAGGCAGAGGCAGAAGCAGGCTCCCCGCTGGGCAGAGAGACCGATGTGGGACTCAATCCCAGGACCCTGGGATCACAACCTGAGCCAAAGGCGGACGCTTAACCGACTGAGCCACCCAGGTGTCCCTTAAAATAAAAACCTAAATATAACAGCAATAGAACTCTTAGAAGAAAACGAAGGCAAATTTTTATGACCTCGGATTTGACAATGTTTTCTCCAGTATGACACCGAAAATGCAAGCAACAAAAGGAAAAAGAGATACATTGGACTTCATCGCATTGTAAAGTTTTCATGCATCAAAGGACACCACCAAGAAAGTGAAAGGACACGCACAGAATGGGAGAAAATATTTGCAAAACATATGTCTGATAAGGGTCTAGGACTCAGAACACACAAAAAACTCACAGAGCTCAAGAACGAAATGACAAACAACTTGATTTTTTAAAGAAACAAACGATCGGAGTAAACGTTCATTTCACCAGAGGACATACAGACGGCCGAGAAGACACAACAAGATGCTCGTCATTCGTCATTAGGAAAATGCAAATCAAAACTGCAATGAGTTACCATGTCACGTCCACTAATTTGGCCTCAGTGAAAGAAGAAGAAAGAAAATGACAAGGGTTGTCAAGGATGTCGAGAACCGGAACCCTTTGACAAGCTAGTGGGGAAGCAAGATGGCGCAGCCTCGGCAGAAAACACCACGGCAGTTCCAGAATGTTCCACGTAGACTCACCACACAGCCCAGCAAGTCCATTCCTGGGGGAAATGAAGGAACTGAAACTCGTTCTTGGAACCGAAACCTGTGTGTGAACGTGTGTGGCGGCGTATTCCCCAGTCAAAGGGTGGAGATGGCCCAATGATCCGTCAGCTGTGATGTGTCCAGAAAGGAACACTATTCAGCCGTGCAGAGGGATGACCCGTGGACACCTGCTTCCACACGGACGGCCCTTGACGGCACCTGTGCTGAGCGCAAGAAGCCACACAGGGAAGGCCACACAGTGTACCACACCATTAAAATGAAACATAAATTTGCCCCAAATCCTACAAAGACTCCAAAGGCCACATCATGTATGATCCCACGTATAAGATGTCCTAGAAAAACTAAAACCATGAATACAGGCACAGGTGGGGGATTACAGGGGCTGGAGCTCAGGAGAAAGGAGGCCGCAGGACGCAACTCTTGGGCGCGTCGGAAATGGCCTATGTGACACAGCTGCACTTATCAAACTTAGAGGACAGGACACCGAAGGGTGAATTCCAGAGTCTTCCCAAAAGCCTTTTGAGGTTCAAGTCATGAAGGTGAGGTCTGAATCCCAGGACCTGGCACACCCGCCTCAAGGAGCAAGAAAGGGACAAAGGTTCTCAAACGGTGGGCACGAGAGCCCGGACACCCAGCAGGTCCCAGGAAGGAGGGGCCCCAGCAGGTGGCCGGCGGTCCACACGCCAGCAGCTCATTGAACATCATGATTCCTAGATGAGTTTCCGGAGGTGGCCCCGGTAATATTGCTGGTCCCACGTGGTCTTTAGGACCAACAATCCTCCCTCCACGAAGCATGTCCCATCTGGGCGGGGACTTGGGTCTCCCCCAGCCAGCCCGGTGCAGGGCAGGCAAGTGTAGGAAGGGAGCAGGAGCCGGGGAGACGGACGCAGAATGTGGGGTCCGGGCTGTTCAGGGACGGCCTCCGGGGGAGGGGGACCAGAAGGGAAGACGGACTGGGACCAGGTATGAGGCTGGGGCGGGCAGCGGCAGGGCCTGGGGCGCAGGACGCAAGGGGCAGGCACGCACGGTGAGCCGGGGAAGGTCAGGAGACCGAGCAGCGGGGCCGGACGGGGGCGCGGGGGACTTCGAAGGGCTCTTCCCAGGCAAGCAGCTGGAGGGTCTGAGGAGAGCCCGAACACAACCCTAGGGTCCCCGGGCCTTGGGTTTCTGTTTCCTCCAAGAGGCCAGAAGTAAGATTTTAATGTAAAATCTCTCCATTCCTAATCTTGGCAGCTCATTCTAATATTTTTTTTTAAATATTGTGCTTCGCAAACAAGGGGCACGTCTGGGCCACCGTTGGGGATCTCTGGCGAACTCCCCAGCGTCCCCGCCTCTGGAGTCCACGTCAAATCCCCTCAAGGTCAGAGGGAGACGTCCGATGCCCAGGGGCTCAGCCGCGGGCCTCTCTGCTAATCTCTGCAGAGGCTGGAGGGCCGGGCTGGAGGAGGCTGAGCAGGCCCGTGGGGACCTCTGTGCAGGCCACGCAGCGGCCCTTCCGCACTCTGTGTCCTCCTGGGCTCCAGGGAAGGGGCTGCTGCTCGCCTCTCCTCGACTGGGCTCAACCCACCCGGCCGCCCAGGGACCCAGCCAACCCTGCCCCCACCCCCAGGCCAAAGCTCCCAGGCCCCCCAACCGCCGACAGGCCTGGGACGGAGCAGGTGGGGAGACGGGCCCCTGGAGTCCCCTCCCTTCCTAGGCACCATGTGCTGGACCCTTCTCTCCTGCCTTGTCTCACTGACCTTTCTCGGTGGCTTAAGTCCAAGCTCTGGGCCAAGCCCCAGGAGAAGCAATAAGACCGCATGCGGGGCTGCCTCCGGCCCAATGCTCTGTGACTCCACCAGAAGGCAGCCTGGAGGCTTCTCTCCTCCCAGGGGCCCACACGTGGCCTCAGTCTGTCTGGGCCCCTCCCTTCTCTGGACAAACTTGGGTCTGAGTTCCTCAAGGAGTGAGTGTGTGTGTGTGTAAGGGGGGGGGGGTGCTGGCTCTCCCGGCCACCTGCCGCTAGGGCACCGCATGGCCCCAATTCTCGAAGGCCCCCAAGGCTTCCTCATCTCTGTGGCCACGTGGCCTCCGGGGCTCCCTCTGCTCCTTCTGTGCGGCGTTGCAGCCTGGGGACAGCAGGCCATCTCCCCCAGGTGCTACCCGCCACCCCCATCACCGCACCCAGTCTGCTGCACCTTACACGTGCACCCCCGGCCCCAAGCCCCCAGCAGGGCTCAGGGCAGGTAACAAGGGCCAGGTCCCACCACCCGCCCACTCGTCCCTCCCTGAGCACCCCGCCTTCCGGGCTGAACGGGGTCTCACCAAGTTCACATGTCGCCGACCGAGCCCCCAGCGCGATGCAGAGGCGATTCAGGTAAAATCTGTGCCAGGCGGGGGCCCCCGCCCAGTGGGACTGGAGTCCTATAGGAGGAGGACACGAGGACACAGATTCACACAGGGGGACGGCCCCACGAGGACATGGGGAGGCGACAGCAGCGCCACGCCGCGAGAGAGGCTGCGGGAGAAACCAGCCCAGCCCGCGCCTAGATCTCTGGCTCCCGGCCCCTGGGATGTGAGCAAATAATTTCTGTGGTTTCAGTCGCCCCTTCTGCGGTGACCTGTCCCTGCAGCCCCAGAGGTGACACCCCCATCCCAGGGCTCCTGCCCAAGTAACCTGCTGGGGCGACCCCCTGACGGCTCGGGGCTGGGCCAGCGCCCCGGGTCCCTGCGCTGGGAGGCCACGGTGCTCAGGGAGGAGGGGGCCCCGCCGGAGTGTCCCGGTGTCCCCTCCCCACCAGCCGGGGCAGCTGTCCTGCACAGAGTGGGGTGGGGGGCCCCGCTGGGGCCCCAGGCTCCTGGAGCTGGTCCTCTCCCTGCTAACTGAGTGAGCCCAGGCCCCACGCCGCTGGGTGCAGAGTAGGTTCATCGGCGCTTTCAGGAGGGGGGGCCGGGGGCAGGAAGCTCGTGTCCGAGAACGTGGACAAGGAACCCCAGGGTTGCCGCTCCCTCTGAAAGTCAGTCTCTTTCCATTTAACTCTGTTTAGCGATCCCCACTCCTGTACCCGCTGACGCCTCTCCCCTACCAAGACGCCACCAACAGCCGGGGTGGCCGCCTTACCTCTTGCTCCGCTTCCTGCTTCCCAGGCTGCCAGGAAGGCGAATCGCCCCGTTCATCACGGGGAGGTGCCGGGCAGACCGGGACTCAGAAGGAGGGCCGCACAGAGAGGGGCTCGCGGGGCCCGGCGGGGGCGGCCACACCGTCAGGAAGGGGAAGACGGAGTATGTAATAACTCCATGCGGGGGGTATTGGCTAAGTAGCCAGGAAAGACTAAATAAGATCCCTTCCTCGTGCCGTTACAGAATTCGTCCCGGGGGGCGGGGGGGCAAGAGAACCTAATGGGCAGGCAAACCTATTTACGGCCTCTGAGCGGGCAAGGTCCCTTAAACAAACACAGAATGCGCCAGCCATGCAGGGAAAGACCAATAAATCCAGTGAGAACGAAATTAGAAAAGTCTCTATGACAAAGCACGGCTCACACGAGGAAATAAGACAGACCCAGACGAAGAGCCAGGTATGGGACACACATTGGCCACGGACGGTTCACGCCCGGCGTGCACGGGGACCCCTGCACACCCGCCACGGACAGTTCACATGTAAAACCACGAGAGGCGGCCAGGGGCTGGTGGGGTGCCCTCATTCAGGGAGGCCGCTGCGTACCACTGCACACACATGTCCCCTGGGACCCAGCGGCCCCACTCTGCCCCTTGAGATCCCCACACACGCATCTGGGAAGAGTGCCAGGTGGCCTGCCGTAGCCACGTCCCTCGCGCCTCATGCGTGGACCCTGCTACCCGGGACTTGCACGCGGCGTCCGTGGGCACGGAGTGGAAAGGCCCGCGAGACCCAGTTCCGTGAAGCTCCGTGGGCCGTGGGGATATAAGCCGATGTTGTCCATGCGTGAGACCCATGGGGGGATGTGGGGAGCACTATCCGCACTACTTCCTGTTCCCTCTGGGCAGTGGGAGCACGGGCGTCTGCCGCCCCCTTGAGCTTCCCAGCAGGCCTGAGGGCGTTCCGACTTGTGCGGCCGGCGGCTGACCGACTGCCTGGCTCGGCACCACTCCCTCCTGCGAGCCAGAGCCTCAGAGCCAACAGTCTGCACCCTGGGGCTGCTCAAACGGAAGGTGCCCGAAGCAGCTGGACGTTCTCTCCAACTGGGCCAGGGCCCCAGGTCCCCCGCAGCTCGGCTCCCCTGTCTGACCTCCCCTCCAACCCTGAAGCAAGCCCCAGAAGGCTCCAGCTCGAAAGCAGCCCCCAATCCCCAACCCTGCAGCTAGGGGCCGGCGCCCTGGACTGCCCCAGGTCACTCTGGTGGCCGCTCCTGATTTCCCTCCCGCCCTCCCTCTCCCTACCTTCCACTCTCCAGAGACTCAGCTCAATCCTTCATAACCCAGACCGCGTCACTGCCCCGCTCGAACCCCCAGCGGCTTCTCCCGTCACCGCCCGCCCTGGCCTGTGCACAAGGACTTCATCCGACTTCCTTTTTCCACCTGCCTGCCCTGTGTTTGCCGGGGTCTAGGGACCACACAGGTCCCCTCTGGCACCCACTCCAAATCTGTTTCCACCACAGGGCCTTTGTACAAGCTGTTTCTTCTGCCTGGAATGCATTGGACAGGGCCACCCTGATGGCCTCATTTCAACGTAGGGGCCCTACCTCCAAATATGGTCACAGGTAGGACTTTGATATGGGGTTGGGAGGGGACACAATGCAGGGCCTAACAACAGGCCAGCTTCAGCCTCGAGGAGAGGACCTGACCCAGACTAACCGGGGTCCTTCCAGGGGAAAACCAGCTAGAGCAGTGTAAGCCGACCCCGCGTCGGGGCAGAGCCTGCCTGGGGGCAGACGGCGTGGGGTGGGACGCTCCGGGAACTGTGGGGCCACGCTGTGTCGCCTCCCGCCCACCAGGCCACGGGCAGAGGCTTCTCCACCGGAGACTGTGTGCTGACAGAGCCTTCGTTTGTGTGTGCGGCCCCAGAACCCGCCTTCCGGTAAACCCCTCTCTTGTCTCGGCAAGTTCAAGCCGGGCGTCTTGTCTGCAGGTAAGCGTGAACACTGCAGAACTCACCCGCTCCCCCGCTGGAGGGGTTCCGCCACGACACGGCCCGAGGCCCGGCTAACTCCTGGCCATTCTGCTCAGCGGCCTGCCCTGACCCGCAGGTCGGGGTGAGTCCCGAGGGCTGCCCGTGCCCCCCGGTGGCCCCGGGTTCAGCCGGCAGAGGACTCATCACACTGCGGCGTGACCCCCTGCTGGTTTCTCCCCGTGTCCCTTTCCGCCGCACCCCCCCCCACCCCCCGGGGCGGGAGCCCCAATCAGCTTGGCCCCCTCCGGCCCTGTGCACAGCACGCACTCGACGCAGCCGTCAACAGTCAGGGGAATCACGGGCCCCAGAATCCAGCCGCTCAGGGCCCAGGCCGTGGTTCTGCCGCTTCCTGGCTGTGCGCCCTCAGGCAAGTGAGCCAACTTCTCTGAGCCCGGCCGTGCGTCCGTGACTTGGGAGTGGGCACCCCTGGTGCACAGAACCACTCGGGGCGTCTGTCGTGCTGCCTCCAGGGAGCCCCGCCCGGAACGCGTGCTGGACAACGTAGGACAGCGCGCCCAGCCCCGGCGCACAGTAGGTCCTCCGTACCCGTGAAGACGCTGCTGGGGCTCACGCCGCACGGGGCCCGCCTCTCCGGCTGGGCCTCTGGTCGCTCGTGGGGCTCGGAGCCCGTGGCCGGCCCGCCCAGGGCTCTGCACACCCCGGCAGACCTGAGGGTTCCCTACGATGCTTCACGTGTCATTTCTCATCAGAGATGACCTCCCGGTCCTTCCCTGTGTTTCCACCATTTCCCATTTCTTCTTTTGTCTATTTCTGGTTCTTTCTCTTTTGTTGGATTGGTTTGGCTCTGCCCTTAATAATCTCGTTTTGTTCTTGTAATTTACGCCGACAAAGCTGGGTAGTTTTAATATCATCTGAATTATTAGCCATTCTGCTGGTTTAGTATCTCCAAGTATTCACCCATGGATTTGCCGGCCTGTCCTCTGGGTCTGAAACCCACACGCTTCGCGGAGGCAGCCCCGTGCGGGGGCCCGGGAGCAGGACGCAGCCCATCCTCCAGGTGCCTGTCCACCCAGATCAGCTCACTGCCTGCCTCTGCCCGGCTGCTGGCCTCCCCCAGACTGGGAGGGCGCGGGCAGCAGGGCGGGGGGAAGGCCTCTCCGGGGTGACTGTGAGAAATGAGAGGGGGGAAAGGCCTGGACGGGAGGCAGGGAGGAGGCCCCTGCCTGTGCAGGCCTGGCAGGCTTCCTGGAGGAGGCAGAGCTGCAGGGACTTACAAGAGATTTGGTGTTTTTTAATAGCTAACATTTACAGAGCAATTAGCATGCACCAGGCACCTTTTTAAATATTTTATAGGAAGGAGTAAACACCCTCAAGAGCCCCGTGAAGGTGGGCGCTATTACATTTTGGCTGCATTACCGAGATCTGACTCACCCCCTTGGAGGTTCAGGACCCTCGGCTCCCACTGGCCTCTGGACACCCACCTCGTCTCCCGCATCAGGGCCGCACTCTGCCCCGGGGACTGGAGCCCCGACCCCCGCCTGTGTCTCCAGCAAGGCCTCCCGCACAGCGGACCGCGGTTACAGGCCTGGTGCCCAGGGAGCCTTTGCGGGGGACCCCAGTGCCGTGGGACATGTCCAAGCCAGGATAGCGGTGTCCGCCTCCGAGGACTGGCCCCCGGGGACCCCAGGACACCGCGGCCCAAGGGCCATCGTCCATCTCTGAGAGGGTGGGGGCCTCTCGCTCTGCCAAGAGGCACATTTCTCATTTAGAGAGCTCAGAATCGTGCTCTGAAGTGTCCGCAGCTACGGCCCCAAGGCCCATGTCATGTGTGTTCACAATCGCCACAGCAGGCCACGCTTGCGGACGCCTTGGCTCAGCCCGGCAGGCCCGGGGCTCCCACCCTGGCCTCACGCGTCCCTTCCCGCTGCACGTGGGCCGCCAACCCTCTCGTGACACCACCAGCCTGAAGCCCCCGCCCCGGCAGCTCACCCCCCTGTCGGACTCGCTGGGCAGCTGCCGTGGGACTGACCATGTCCCCACGAACTGCCATGCCCCCTGCCACAGGCTCCCCGACGGCCTTCCCCGCCAGAAGCCAGGGTCCGCCGTGTGCCCCCTTCAACCTGACAGGCCTGAGTCATCAGCCCGAGGGACAGCCTGGCTCTGGAGAGACGTGCGGTCAGCCGGCGTGGGCGGCTCAGACCACAGACGTGCACCGAGAGCTCCGGAAGCCAGAAGATCAAGGTGCCGTCCCCACGTGGCTGCCCTCGGTGCCCCCTGCGTCCAGCTCTCCCCCTCTCTAGAGGACACAAGTCGCGTTACTTTAGGGCCACCCGACGATCTGAGCTCAGCCACCTCGGGAGGGGCCGCTGTTCAGCCCGTCACAGTCACCGCCTGACCCAGAGCGCGAGGGCCACAGAAGGTGGCCCACTTGCCTCTTGGAGCCCAGGCCATGTGGACAGGCCCCCCGGAGGGGAACCAGAGGCCTCTGGCCCTCCGCCCCCGCTGAGCTCCCCGCCAACAGCCAAGGCCGACTCGCCAGTCCCAAGGGTCCCATCTTGGAAGGCACAGCCCCGTGGGGGCGAGGGCTGGGCGCTCTCCCCGTGCTGGTTCCCGAGCTGTCCCAGCAGGCCTGTGCCGCGGGGGGCGCTGCGGCCCCCAGACGAGGCTCGGAGAGGGCACAGACGGGACCGAACCAGTCTTGGCCGCGCTCGGAATCTCGCTGCTTCGGCCCCCCCGCCCCCTGCCCCCCAGCCGGCCCCACACCTGGACCGGTCTGTGGCCAGTAGGCAACCAACGGCCTCCGGGAGCGGCCGGAACCAACTACAAAAGGCACACACAACACAGCCAGGGGGAGCCCCAGGCGATGGGCCGCTGGTCCCTCGTGGGCGCTGACCTGTGTCACCCCAGCCAGCGAGGAGGGATCTCCCCACAGGGCTGAGCTTGCTCTCAGGACGCCGGGGAGGACTGGGGCGGCGACAAGAGCCGGACCTCAGGGCTGGCTCCCCAGTACCCTCCTTCCGCCGCGGGACGTTCTGGTTCTAGTGGCCGGGAGGGCCGGCGACACAGGCGGGCTCTGGGCGAGCACCCACCGCCCCTGTGTGCATTTGCTCACGTGCTCGACCCTTCTCTGCCCCGTACATACCCCCCCCACTCCCTTCTTCCTTTGCAAACAGACTTCAGACTTCCCAGACCCCGTGGGGAATAAAGCTGCCTCACACCACCTGCAGACAGGCGCCCATTGTCCCCAGCTCCTGATGGCAACGGTCTAGCTTGAGTCAGGTGACCAGCTCGGTCCGCGCAGCAGGGCCCAGGGTGGGCGCCCAGGAACGCGCGACAGCTGGGCCACCACGGGCTGGCGGGTTCGTCCGGGCACCGGCAGCCAACACCAGACGAGACGGATCCTTCTGCAGGCCGCCTCCCCTGCTCTGACCCCCAGCGGCGACAGGCACAGGACTAGGCACGCGGCGGTTTCTCCGCAGATACCTCGCGACGGAGGTGACCCCTGGCCGTCTGGCTGGAGGTGTGGCGTCCGCAAGTAGGAACGTGATGGGAACCTTGGCCAGTCAGCAGGAAAAAGGAACAGGGTGCCTGGTCCTCAGTGCCTCACTTTAGGGGCACCGGCAGACCAGGACATCCCAGGGACAGGATGGCAGGCCCCGGACATCAGCTCGGGGACGCATGGGTAAGGAACCAGAGGCGGTCGGCAGGAGAGGAAAGCCAGCTGGCCATGGAGCCCACGCAGACACTGGAAAGGATGACATGAGGAGGAGGAAGGGGGTGACGTCGTGCATCTTTAGGTGGCAGAACAGAGTCAAGAAAAGCAGATCGTACCTAACATTGAAAAGACCTTCTCACAGCCAAAGCTGACTAGCGTTAGGTATGACTGCTCTGTAGGTAGTGAACTCTCCGTCAGGGGGGGTATGCAAGCAGAAGTGGGACAGCCATGGGTCAAGGACATCATACAAGGTGAGCGGCTGGCCCTCACACTCCCTCGGGTCCTTCCCGTCTGATTGCTCCAGCCCGGGCGGGCTCTAGGGAGAAAGCGTGTGCATCCTCCTGTCTAAAAATGAATCCTTGCCTCTCATCATTTCTGTCATGTTGAGTCCTACAGTAACAGCTGTTAAGAAATCGCATTCGTACCTTCTCAGGAGCTCTCTTGAACTGGAGTGCAAATTAACTTCATGTGACTGAAATAGAAAAGGTCGCTTCTCCCACAAATTAAAAGCTGGGAGACTCTTGCTAAGCTCATGAGCACAGCCAAGTTCTGCGGGGACATGGGGGGGGGGGGGGCTGCCGTCCACACTGCGGCCACATTCACGAGGATGGCCTGCGTCGTCCTCTCTCAAGGCCACTCGCCCCGGGCACGACGTCCTCCTGGGCCACGGCCTCCTCCTGGGCCACGGCCTCCGCACCCTGCCCGCCCACTTCTGCCGATCTGCCGGCCTCTCGGGGACTTCGGGACGCACTCAACGCCCACACGGGGCGCGCAGAGCCGGGACCCCGCCTGCGCCGTCGTGCTCCCTCCCACAGACCCTGCATGCCGCGTCATGTCGGAGGGCGCAGGGCATCACCGAGGGGCCTCAGGTGTCCCTGAGCTGCAGCCGGGGACAGGCCCCGCCCTCCCCATGTCCTCATGGGTCCCCACACCCAGCTGGAGGCCCCTAAAGGCCCTCAGACCCCAGCTTTGAAAGTGGGGAGGGGTCCTGACTTCTCCGCCCCTCCGTCCCCACTCCCCCGCCTGCCCAGCCACCAGGACGGAGCTCCTCTGTGCGGCACTATCGGAGCCGGCTCAGCCTCGTGAGGTCAGCAGAGTCTGGCAGGCTCGGACAGCCCAGGATGGTCCACAGCACCAGGAGCTGGGAGAGGGGCCCGGAGCCGACTGTCCCCCCGCCCACCCGGCCCACACCCCGGTCGGACTCCTGGCTGCCAGAACCGGGAGGGGGCGAATTCCTGCTGCGAGAGCCGCCCAGTCTGCGCTCATTTATTCCAGCAGCCCCAGGAAATGAAGATGTGGAGGCCTCAGGGCCTTTGCACGCGCTGTTCCCTCTGCCCAGAAGGCTTTTCCGACCTGCACCCGGCTGACTTCTGCTCGGCCTCCGGGTCCCAGCTGAAATGCCACCCGTCCCTCCCACCGCCCCCGACACCCTCGCCTGCCTCCGTGTGGCCCCTTCATGGTGGGATCCTCATGTCCAACAGGCTTGCTCACCACCCCGCCCGCACGTGCCCAGCAGCATACATGCTCAGTGACCAGTGTGGGTCAGGGGGCCCCGCAGAAAGCTCTCGCTCACGGGGACAAGTTTCAGGCTTCGTGGGAGGGGTGGCGTCCACGTATGGGAGCACCTCTCTGCTGGGGGCATCACCACCTTCCTCAACAACCCCCTGCCTTGGAGATGGGGCCAAGCGACGGCTGGGTCCTAAGTCCCCAGGAAGCCCGGCGATGCCTGTGGCCCCCAGGCCTTGCAGCCGGATGCGCACCCCCCCTTGGCCGCCTGAGCCCCGGGGACAGAGTGCGAGCCTGGAGCACACGGGCCCCACCGCTGCCCCCAGACACCGGCCGCCTGCCGTGCTGTGCCACGGACGGTGCCCACGCAGGGCACAGGCTACGACGGCCGGCTCACGGCAGCCCCGCATCTCCAGCTCTCCCGCAAACGGCACTGCCCTTCTCCTGGCCGAGGACGCGGGGCGGGGGCAGTGCAGCCTGGAGGCATTTGGAGATGGAACCGCTTTAATTAACTTTTCCTGACAGATGTTTGCAAGGCCTTCTAGAGATGAAAGCCCCGCCGTCCCCCCACACGGGGAAAGCCCGATCCCCCAAAGTCGGCCTGGGAAGCCAGAGAGAGGCTTCCTGCCAGGGGAGGAGGGGACCAGGGGCTTGCCTTCATCGGCACGCCCTCCTCCCCGACTCGCTCCGTCCCTGACCCGCTGCCCGGCCAGGAGCTCCGAGGACCTGGGTGCTCATTCACTAGCAGCTCGGGGAGGGCCCCGTCTCCGTCCCAGGCGGTCGCCCTCCCCACACAGCCTGCGTTCCTCCGCGTGCCGGGCCCCCCAGACGGAAGCAGCCCCATGACTCCCCGCCGGGCTCAGCAGCCCTCTCGCACCTGCTCTCCCCCACCGACGGCGGCTCGGCCAAGCCGGGACCTCTGTGGCCTCTCGCCGCCGCCTGCGTCCAGCGCCCGGCCGCTCCCGCTCCTGATGGAGGAGGATGGATGGAAGGAGGCGGCCCGGCAGGCGGGAGGGGCAGTGTCCTGGGCCTGGGCTCTGCCCCTCTTGTTGGCTGGGCCTTGGGACCATCTCAGAAAGGCGGGGAGCAGGGGCCAGAGCACAAGTGCTTTTGGGCCTGGGGTCTGCGTCGGTCGGGCCCTTTCTTCTGGGGGCTTCCTGCTAGCCCTGCCCAGGACACAGCTTTCCAAGGTCCAAGATGCCCGGGCTGGCTGGGCTCCGGCTTCACCCTGACCTCCTGAAGGCTCCTGCCTTGGCCTCGCAGCGGCTGGCCCAGGGCACCACCTCCGGCAGCCTCTCCGGGGCCCGGCCCCCTCCCTGAGGCCCACCCCCTCTCTGGGCCAGAGCCGGTGCCCCAGGCAGGGCCCTGTGCCCCCAGGGATGCCGTCCCAACGCCACGATCCCAGGCGCCCGGCAGGGGAGGGAGAGGGCTCCCGGGAGAAGCAGACGGGGCCCCAGTCAGCTCCAGAGCGGGGCAGCTGTGTGACCTCAGATGGGTTCCCCAACCTCTCTGTCCTCCCCAAGCACAGGGGCGAGACTCACTGCCCCTCGCAGGACTGTTGCGGGGTGCAGACAAGCTGATGTCTGTACGGGGGGGGGGGCTCCTGGGCCACCGCCAGCATCTTCCTGTCTCCTCATGGGTCCCACTCACCCCCTGGGCACGTGTCACTTTCCCTCCCCGCCCCCAGCTTCCTCAACTGTTCGGCCAAGGGACCGGCCTCCACCTGAGACACCCTGAGCTTCGGACATGGGCTGTTTGCTCAGGAAGAAGGGCTGCCTCCACCCTGAGTCTGGTTTTTCTCCTGGAAAGGACAGAAGGACAAGCCCCCCAGTTCTGGGGGGCCCCCGGGGGATGGAGGCACATGGGTGGGGATCTTTGCCCTGGCCCTCTCCCCACCTTGCCCTGCTCTGGGCACCTAATCCAAGACGGCGTATATGCTGGCTGGCCGTGCTCAGCCCAGCTGGTGACCCCTGGGGACCTGGGGCGCTCGTGGGGGACCCCTGCCACCCCTCGCTCAGGCTCAGCTCCCTCGACCTCAGCTGCTACGCCCTGTGGCCTGGGCCCTCCAGCTGTACGTGGAACCCCCCTTCCTCCCACGGCACAGGCACGCCCTGCCAGAGAGCCCGAGGACGGGACGTGTCCCAGTGATGGCCCCCTGCGCCCCGGGCACCGGCCCCGGTGTCTGCAGCGTCCACCCCCATGGGACCGACCGGCCAGAAGATCACAGCACTGGGAAGAGCAGCCGGCCTGGGTGTCTGATCCCAGCTCAGGAGACAGGAAACTGCCCGGCCCCGCTCCCCCGGGGCGGGCATCGCGGCCCCATCTGTCACTCCCGGCCGCCCAGAAAGAGCTCCCAGCTCTGGGCAGGGACCTGGCCTGCCCTTGCCGTGACCCCGGCGTCCGGGGGCACGAGTCGTGGGCTCAGCCCGCCAGGCCCACCCGGGGAGCCGCAGCGAGAGGGCAGGCGGTGGCGGTCCCCAGATCACAGCTCAGGCCGCGGCTGCCTCTGCGGTCCGCCCGAGGGAAGAGGCCCGGAGAGCAGGTCACCCAAAGCCACAGAGGACGGGCTCTTTGTCCACAGGAGGGCCGCCGCCACAAGGGCCCCAGGGCGCAGCGCCCCTCCCCCGTGCCCCAGCCCCCAAGGCTGCCACCCCCTGCCCCGGCAGGAGGGAGCCCGGCGGGTGTGGCCGACCCCCTAATGAAGCCATCGCGCCGCCATAATGAAGGCCTCCGGTACTTCCAGTGACACTTAGCAAATCCGGGCACAAATAAATAACCCCAGTCCAATCGAATTAACCTTCAACTGATCAGCACAGCTAAACAAATTATCCCGAGGCCCGACGAGATTAAAAGGCCTGGCACAGACTGGGATCGTTCGGCGGGAGGGTTCATTGGGTTTAACGAGTTTAAGCCAAATCCCTGGTGTCCTTTTCTCTGGTTTCAGGGCCCTCTGCTCTCAGAGTGCGGCCTCTGGGGGCCGTGGCCCCTGGGGGGGCTGCAGAGGGAAACGAGACGCACGGCGGCGGGAGAGAAAGCGGGGACACCCCCTCGTGCGCAGAGGCTGTTGCTGGACTGGTCCCCGGGGACGGTGACAGAGCCCAGCTCGATTTCCGGGGACAGGAGCAGGTGCTGGCGGCAGACGGGGGGCCGTCCTCGCGGCCCCCACCCCCTGCAGCACCGCCGCCAGCAAAGCCCCCCTGCCTTTGGCCCCAGGCAGACCCCAGGTTCAAGCCCCCGAGTGGGGGTTCTCCCTCCCCAGAGTAGCCCCTGCCTCCAGGGCCACGCACGGGGCCCGGGGTCTCCCAAGCCACGGGGGCCCAGAGAAGCCCCCTCAGCGGTGCCACCGGGACGCCAGACCCAGGGCTCCGTGACCCACAAGAACAATCAGAGACGGTGCCCACCTCCCGCCCGAGTCTCCCATGCGGCTCTGCGGGGTCCGCGTTCTCCCTGGGGCCCCAGGCCCGAGAGCCTCGCTCCCTCCGCTGCCCGCCGGCCGTCCACGGAGGCTGCAGCTGGAAGGCGAGCGGCCCCGGGAAGCAAAGGGCCTGCCTGCAAATGCTCAAAGGCGCCACTCCGCCCCCGGAGCTGGGGGAAAGGAGGGACGCAGTGTGGTCCATCCACACCATGGGGTGTGGGCCGGCCTTCTAATGGAAGGCACGGCCCCCCTGTCCCCACGGGGACGAGCCCCGAGGACACGAGCCAGACACGGAAGGACACGCACGGGGGCCCCACTCACACGAGGACCCGGAGTCGTCAGACTCACAGACACAGAGAGCAGACGGCGGGGGCAGGGCCGGGGCTGGCTGGGGGTGGTGGTGGTGGGGTCTGTGTGTCAGGGGGACAGGGTCTCCGCCGGGGGATGGGACATTCTGGGGTTGCAGGCTCACGACTCCCACTCCTGATTTGAGATGCCCCTGCTCTGGGCTGGCACGCCTCCCTCCTGCCGCACGCACCTGACAGTCACCCAGACGACTTCTCGCCCCCCCACAGCGTGCCGGCCCTGGGTCTGGCCCTTGGGACGGGCGCCACGGGTGCCTGTGACACCACCTTCAAGGTCTTTGTGCTTAGGTGACCTTACTGCGGGGAGGGAGACACCCAGATAAGGCAGAGGCAGGGGCGGACGGAGATGGGGAGAGAAGGGGGGCGGGAGGTTGAGACACAGAGTGCGAGAGCCGCTGGGCTCCCGGCCCCGGCCCCGGCCCGGGGGGAGAGACAGGCTGCAGGGCCAGTGGGCGGGAAGCGAGGACCACAGGACAGATGCCCCGTCCACACCTGCTGTGCAGGCCTCGAGCGTTCTGTGGCCTCTGCTGCCCCCCAGAGGTGTTTGCTGGGAACACAGGCTCTCCCCACCCAGCCTTGCCTGGAGATGGGGCCACAGCCCTCCTGCCTGCTCCTTCCGGGCCAAGACCCAAGCCAAACCACCTACATTCTCCGCGGGGCTGTGGGCGCGTCCCCGGGGGCGCAAGGCCCCCGGGACCACAGAGGTCACAAGCGCGCTTCCTGCTGTACATCCTTTCCTGGTCATGAGAACGAAATTCAACAGGACCTACGTGTGCCTGCGGCCACGGGGAGGGCCAGCAGATCTGGCCCCACTGCTCCCCAGGACCAACTCCGTGACAGCGTCGCGCCCCGCCTTCCCCACCAGGACGCAGACCCTGTGTGCCCCGGGCCAGCCCACCGCGGCCTCCCTCGGGCGCCTTCCTGCTCCTTCCAGCCCCAATCCGCCAGTGGCGGGGACTCCGCGGGGACCTGCGGATGCACAGAACTATAGGCATTTGGATCCAACATCTCTGCAGCCCAGAGCGAGTGGGAGCCCGAGAACCCTCTCTCTCCTGACGGGCGGACGGACAGATGGATGGACAGATGGATGACTGCAGCCCCTTCCGAGTACCAAGCAGGGCGGGCCCTGGCGGTGGCCGCGGGAATCAGGCACGTGTGCCCTGAGGGGCCGCGGGTGACACAGGGCGGGCAGAACCCCGCCAGCGGCAGGCCACGCTCTCCAAGCGGGACGTCCGGGGTGGAGGCGGGACCCTCCGTGGGTTCTCCCCATCCGGGGCGGTGTTTGCTTACTCCCACCAGGGGCCCACTCTTTCCCTTTCTATGCAGACCCTGAGGTCGGAGCGCGAGGTACCGTTTCCCGGGGGCAGACGGACGCTCGGAGTCACGAAGGCACAGCCACGGCGCAGATGGTCCTGTCTGGGGCCTGTCGTCAAAGCCGTCCCTGAACCCCCAACTCTGCCCCACGGACGCCCTCTGGGCTCTGACAAGCGGGCCTTCCGTGGAACGCCAGAGGTGAGCGTCCGGCCTCATAGACTCTGCTCGGCTCCCTTCTCTCAGCACAGGTTTTGGGGTCCCCCCGGGCCGCTGCAGGCACCACTAGGTACTCCACCCCTTGCAAATACGCAGCAGCGTCCCACCCCGCGGACGCACCCTCTTGCGTCGGCACGCCCCCACCGAGTGCGCGTGGGGTGCATAGGGGGGTCTTCTGCTGGCGGGAGACCGAGGAATGGCCCCGCTGCGGCACGTGGGAGGGGGTGGTGACCCCTCCGGGGGACCGCTAGCCCGCTCTCCAGAGCGCCCACGCCATCCCTTCCGCTCCAGCCGCCTCGTTCCCAGCGGCCCACGCGCGGCCGGCGCTTAACTCGGTTCGGGCCTGGTTCTGGTTCTGTCCGGGACCGTCCAGCAGGGCTTAGTGTCTCCCTGTGTTATCAGTTCTGGACGCACAGAACTATAGGCATTTGGATCCAACATCCTCCCGAACGCTTTGAGTCCAGCCCCAAATGCCGAAGGGCCCCC
>CM052805.1:33174281-33255560 GCA_028533885.1 Nasua narica
CCCCCCACCTTCCCGCCGGCTCCAGCACCGGGGCCCTGCTGGGTCCCTTCCGCCGGCGCGTCTCTCCGGGCCGCCTCTTCCTCCAGGGGCCCCGCCCCCTCCCCCGCGGCGCAGCCTCCAAGAGTGGGTGGGAGGCACCTGGGGGCCACGGGGCCCACGTGCCCGTTTTACAGATGAGGGCTTCCACCTGGAGGCCGGGGTGGGGAAGGGAACGGCCCAGGGCCACAGGTGAGCCCGCGGCGGAGGCCCGGGTCCCGTCGGCCCCATCCTCCCGGCTCCTGCGCCCCAGCCCCTCGATCCGCGGCTTGGCACGCCACCTCGCATGCGGTCCAGTTCCACGAGCACGTGCCGGGGCCCCGTGGCACTCCGCACTGGCTTCCCTCTCCGGGTAGGAAACAGCGGGAGCCGGCCGAGCCTCCGTGCGGGCGGGCTCTGCGACAGGTTCCACTCCGGGCAGCGGGACCGCTTCCTCGCCAGGGGAAATAACCGCTTAAAATATTGAAAGAAAGACTTCCCGGAATTGTACACGGATTAAGGTTTCATTTATTAAGGAACTAAACAAACACACGGGTGCGAGGCCGCTGTCAGTGTTTCTAAGGAGGGAGGAGAGCCGCACTCTGGGCACGGAAGGTTTTAAGAGCCAAACCTCGCGGAGTCCGAGGGAATTCAGCAAGCCGTCCGCAGCTCCCGGTTCTGGGGGGGCAGGGACATGGGTCCAGAACCGAGGGGTTTTCTCTGTGTTTCCCATGCGGTGTTAAGTGAGAACAGTCCCCCCCCCCCCCACATAAAACTCCAAAGCTGGGGCGCCTGGGTGGCTCAGTTGGTTGAGCAACTGCCTTCGGCTCAGGTCATGATCCCGGAGTCCCGGGATCAAGTCCCACATCGGACTCCCGGCTCTGCGGGAAGTCTGCTTCTCCCTCTGACCTTCTCCCCTCTCATTCTCAGTCTCTCGCTCTGTAATAAATAAAAATCTTAAAAAAAAAAAAAAAACTCCAAAGCTGGAGACCCTCGTGGACCACACAGCCCTTGCCCGCCCGTGGCAGAGCGGTGGCTACACCCGCAGGGAACAACACCGCCCTCTGCGGGAGGATGCTGTTGCTACTTCCTACCCTGTGGTGCAGACATTCCAGAAAGGATCTTTAAATACTCCCTGGGAGGAGGATTTATTCCCTTTCCGAATGAACAGCTCCCCAGATCCTTATAAACTGGACTCAGTTTTAATGGTATTCATTAATTTCCCTTGGGAAAAATTTGAATTTCACACGGACCCAGGCTTTTGCTTCTGTAATAAGATATACGCGATTCTCGATTGGTTGCCTTTTTTTTTTCTTTAAAGATTTTATTTATTCATTTAACAGAGAGAGAACACAAGCAGGCAGAGAGGCAGGCAGAAGCAGAGAGAGGAGCAGGCTCCCTGTGGAGCAAGGGGCCCGATGCGGGACTCGATCCCAAGATGCTGGGATCATGACCTGAGCCAAAGGCAGTTGCCCAACCAACTGTGCCACCCAGGCGTCCCTCGATTGGTTGCCTTTAATCTTCTTTTTTTTCCTCCAAAAACCTCAGCGGCTTGTGTTTCTTATTTGCCACCCCCCTCTCCTTACGCTTGGATAAGCCTGGAAAAAAATTAATTGTTCATTGTTTTTCCAGATAACCGGGTGCTGCTAAAGGTAATTTCTGTCTTGTGGAGAATCCTAATCAGAACAGCTTCTGATTCCGGGCCGTCGTGCGCGGCGTCACTCCCCGCTCGGGCACAGGAAGGGCAGGCATGGGCTGGGGTCCATGCAGGGGGACCCAAGTCAGAGCGTCCCCGGCCTCGGCGGTGGCGGGGATGCTGCTCGGAGGGAGACTCGCAGCCGGCCGCGGAGGTGGCTGTGCCCCGTGTGCCTGGCCTCGCCATCCCGTGGCTTCTCCCCCCCCCCCCCCGCCCCCGCCCTGTCCTACCTGTGCCCCAGCATCCTCGGAACTGCCGCCGCCTCTCTCCAGGGAGGGGACTGGGGCATGAGGACCTCGCGGCCGTGGCAGCATCACCGCCTGCACTTAGGTATCTCCAGAGCCGTCTCTGGGGCATTGGAGGACTGGGTAGATGGGCGAACGTGACCATTCCTGGACGTCAGCTCCCCACGAACGCCCCCCGTGCAGAGGCCACCGGTGACCCGAGGTCCCGTGGAGGGAAGGCCGCCAGGCCCTGGCGCCCTGTGACCTCAGGTAACCCTCCCCGTTACCGGGCAACCAAGAGCTGGTCTGCCGGAGGGAGCGGAGCCCCAGCGGCGTGAGCGCCCGGAGCCAGCCACGGAAGGCCACGTGGCTCGGGGGCCCCTTGCGGGCGTTGTCCACGTGGGCGAGTCTGTGGAAACACAAAGTGGGTGTGTGGTTCCCGGGGGGCCGGGGCGGGGAGGATGGGGCGCTCCAGACCGTTCCTCACGGCCGTTCCGATTTCTCCTTTGACGTGACCGCCGACAAGGCCTTGCTGACTCCCGGGTGCAGGGGCAGCTGCTCGCGCGGGAACTCATTTTTCCGCAGGGTGCTGGGTCAGGGACAGGCACGTGGCCCGGGCTGGGCTAGGGACGCTGGCTGGGTGTTCCCAGGGGAGCCTGGGGGGCAGCGGCGGGTGGTGCTGCCGGCAGGCGGGACAGCAATCTCGGAGCCGAGAGACGGAGAGGAGGATCGTCAGGGTGTCGGGACTTCACAGCTAAGTCCCTCCCACCTACAGTGTGAAAGCCGCTTATGTGACGCCGCGTCTCAGGCCTGCCTCACAGACGGGATCTCCAGCTCTCTGCATCCTTGGGTCCTTTTAGGAGACTGGCCCTCCCTCGGGCAGACCCAGGGGGCAGCTGGGGCAGACCCGGGGGGCAGCAGGGCCCCTCGCTGGGGCAGACCCGGGGGGCAGCAGGGCCCCTCGCTGGGGCAGACCCGGGGGGCAGCACGGACCCTCGCTGGGGCAGACCCGGGGGGCAGCACGGACCCTCGCTGGGGCAGACCCGGGGGGCAGCACGGACCCTCGCTGGGGCAGACCGGGGGGCAGCAGGGCCCCTCGCTGGGGCAGACCCGGGGGGCAGCAGCTGGAGGGCCTCCTGCAGGCCTGGAGCGGGCACACCTGCAGGTCAAGGGTCTCTGAGTCCCGGAGACTGATGTGCTTCCCAGCCATTCCTCACCCGGCCTATGGCAGCAAGATGTCACCTGATGATGAGAAGACAGGTGTTTAATAATAAAGGTAACAAATAATGCATAGATACATAAGTAAGTACGAAAATACATAAAATCATAGCTACCTGCACAAAACTCCCGGAAATCACAGCACACGGACCACCTCACTACTCCTGTGAGGCCGGCACACGTGTCCCCTCCGTTTCTGAGCCGAGAAGCTGAGGCCCACGGGGAAAGTTGCCCCAAAGCACCGTTCGTGAGGGCCAAGGAGGTAGACTCTGGAACCTTCCAAGGCTGACGTCTTAGGCACACGAGCCTACAGAGTCAGCACCACACAGAACGTTTCCCTGATGCATCGACTGTTTACAAAACCGGGCTCCCCTGAAATGCCCCTCCGTCTGCCCCACCCTCGAGCACAGGCACGGCGCCGCAAGTTCTGGAAAGCACGCTGTGAGGCCGTGGGCGTGCAGCGCCTTGGGAAGGACGCGAGATTTCAGAAAAGCCCGTGAAGGTCAATGCCGGGGAACGTGGCGGCGAGCGTGGGAGGGCCTGGCAGTGCCAGACAGGTAGGCGACGGGCCGGCTGGTGAGAGGACGACACTCCAAGGGCAGACGTGTGTATCAAAGGATCACGAGAGGCTCTGGGGAAAACTGGTGGTGCCCTTGGACCACCCTCTTCACTGCGTAGCTGGGAACGTCACTGCCGGACGATTTGCTGGAAAAATTTTGACCCTGCCAAACCACCACTTGGTTCTTTGGTCCTACAAATTAACGGAGGATGGCATTCATAACCTGGAGTGCCTTGAATACAAGATAAATTCAAGGTATTTTCTTTTGTCTCCCCATTTTAAGATACATTCTCATTGTCTTCTGCCCCACCGGTGACACTATCGCTGCTCGGTTCTCATTTTAAGTGACTTCACTTACGGGGATTCGCCTCCCACCGGAGAACAGCCCGCAGCAGGCAGTGAGCCGGGCCCCCGTTACTCTAAGTGCCCACGTTCCGGCTGCCAGGAAGCCCCTCCTAGGCGCCCCGGGCACCTTCCCTTCACATGCAGCCTCTCGCCCAGGCCACGGGCTGACATCGTTGCTCAAGTGTCACCGACTCACCAGCCGCTCTGCTCTTGCATGTCTTTTATAAAGGCGAGGACTACATGTCAGAGTTGGGATTTTTTGGAGGGTGCCAAACTTGTGTCTATTTTCACACAGAGAATGCACAGACAGGTGAACAGCAGCAAAGGCACCTTTGGAAGGTTTCCCACAGCACAGCAAGGAACTGGCCGTTTGCTCTGGGGTGTGTGGGGGTGGATGTGGGTTTAAATTTAGCCCCAACAAAAACACTCTCCGGAAGAATTGATACCCTTCGTCCTTTTTGAGTATTGACACCTGGAAAGTCATAATCTTTCCCTCTGTGAACTCACTGCAAGAAAGCTCAAAAGCGGGTTCCTTCTGATTTTTATTTCTATTTTGATAACGTTTTGTATACATGCCTTTTATTTTAAGCCACCAGAAATCGTTTTGGAAGCCTCATGCTTCATTGGACTTGACGTGGGTTGTCCAAGGAGTTATTAAGTCACTAGAAAAGGGAGGAAAGATTAGGGATGCCAAGACTTCCTGAAGGGCTCAGTGGGGTGGGCAGCCAGGTGGAGGGGAAAGGCGCCCCCGCAAGGGCTGTCAGGAAACTGGACGGCAAAGCCTCAGAGCAGGAGGCGCTGAAGGGCTGTCACTCCCCTAAGGAAGGGTCTGCAGACTCAAGCTACCCCAGTATCCGTGCAAGACTCCCCCACCCTGACAACAACACTTCCAGCTTGGAGAAAGACAGGATGGCCCTGGGGGGCTGTTAGAGAGATAGGGGTGGACCAGACATCGTCCTGCTACAGGGGCTCCGCGGGTCCCTTCCTCTCCCCCATACCTGGGCGCCTGGGCGCAGAGCACTCAGATCAGTTATCCAGGGCAAGCGTCAGAAGCCCGGATCCAGCCCTTACCAGCTTTACCACCTGGGGCAAACTCTCGGAACCTGAACGGCCTGGCACCCACCATGGGCCTGGGGGATCTGATGGATGGACCCCCAGGGCTGGGGCCGACCAGAGTCAGATGGACGGCTCACCCCTGCAGAGCTGGGTGTACCAGAGAGTAGGGCGGAAAGCTAGCCCCCCGCAGACTGCCCCCACCCCTGCAGACCACCATGGGAGGGCTGGAGGCCCCAGAAGAGCGGGGCAGAGGGCTCACCCCCCCCACAGATTGCCCCTACCCCTGCAGATGGCACGGGGAGGAGGCCCCAGGACAGTGGGATGAAGGGCTCGCCCCCCACGGGCTGCCCTCCCCCTGCAGATCGCCCCCACTCCTGCAGACCACCCTCGGAGGATTGGGGGCCCCTGGACAGTGGGATGGAGGGCTCGCCCACCACGGGCTGCCCTCCCCCTGCAGACCACCCCGGGAGGACTGGGAGCCGCGGGACAGTGGGATGGAGGGCTCGCCCCCCACGGGCCGCCCCCGCCCTGGCGCCTCCGCGCCGTCCCCCCGCCCAGGTGAGCAGGACGCCCCGCGCGCGGGCTCGGGGCTAGGACTCCCGCCGGACACACCCAGGTCCCTATGGCCGCTCTCCGTGCGGCGACCTCTGCACGGCTCCGCTCCGACAGCCCCCGGGCCGCCATGCGGGTAGGGAACCCACAGCCAGGCGGCCCCCCACCACCGACGACACCCCGGGGGAGCAGCCAGAAGCCGAGCGGCCGAGGGCCGCGGGTGGGGCTACAGCCCCTCGCCCCGAACAGCCGGCCCCTCTCCGCCGCACGGAATCCCGCCGTCCAGGGCGCCCGAGGCCCTGCCGGGACCGGAAGCCCGCAGACGCACTTCCGGCGGAGGGGGCGCGGCGCGGGGGGGCGGGCCCGCGTCGCCCAACGGGCGTCACTTCCGGGCGCGGCGCGGTGAGTGCGGGCGGCATGGCGGGTGGGATGGGTAGGCGGGAGCGTGTCCCCGCGGGGTCCCCGGCCTCCCGCCGCCGTCTGTCCTTCGCCCGCGCGGGGGCTGCTGCCCTGTCCTCCGGGAGCAGTCGTTTCCCAAACGGAAGGGGAAGCTCGGCGGGCGGCCAGAGGGCGGCGGGGGCGCGACCACCTGCTGGAGCCCGGGCTTGTGCACCTGCGGCGGCCAGGTGTGGAGCCCGCTCGGGGGGCAGAGACCGGCGTGGGCCCTGACGGCCCGCCTTCTGCACACGTGCGCCCGGGAGCGGCTCCCGAGGGTTCCCAGTGAAGCCCGTGGGCGCGCACGGGCGCTTGCTCGGGTGGGCTAGCTCATGCCTTTCTTCCAGTCCCGGGCGGTACTGATCCTGGAGCCACGAGGCACGTCCGACCCGGTTTGAGTTACCTTGTTTTTCCTCTTTGCTTGTTAAACGTTAAAGTGCCACTGAAAAGACCCACCCATGGAAGGCAAACCCTTGCTGATCTCCAAACAGAAGACGGAGGTGGTGTGTGGGGTCCCCACGCAGGTGGTCTGCACGGCCTTCAGCAGTCACATCCTGGTGGTGGTGACCCAGTTCGGGAAGATGGGTACCCTGGTCTCCCTGGAGCCCAGCACCGTGGCCAGTGACATCAGCAAGCCCGTGCTCACCACCAAAGTCCTCCTTGGGCAGGACGAGGTAAAATGGCTGGGAAGGGGTCCCCATGCTGGAGGAAGACCACTTGTGTGGCTGCGGGTTGTGAGTAGGGGCTGGAGGGTCTGCTGGGAGGGCCCCGGATCCCGCGGGCACCACAGTATTTTCTGAGGCCCACGCAGCTGTGAGGGCACCTGCCTGCCCTTGCTGCGTGCTTTTCTAGCGCATCAGTGTTTTACCTTGCAGACGGGCAGGGATCCTGATTTCGTAAGGTTTGACTCTCTCATGCTCCCTTGGAGTAACAGGTTCTGAAAAGACGGCCCGTGAGATTTGACAGACCCCCACCCCAGCCCGGCAGAATACCATTCGTGATTCCTTTTAGGTGACAGCCAACCAGAAGAAAGCAAGGAATCAGAAAGCTCCAAGGAGACGAGTATTAGTGTTTTGTTTAGGACCGGAGGATTCTGGAAGCGGCTGAACGCTGAGCCAGTGCTGCATTGAACTTACGGGGTGGGGGTGGTTCTTGAGGGCGCAGGAAGCCAGGCGGGTTCCTAGGGGACACTCTGTGAAGGCGCTAAGGGAAAACGGATTAGTCGCAATTAAAATGGTTTCTCTCCTTCCCTTTACCAGCCTCTCATCCACGTCTTTGCAAAGAACCTGGTGACGTTTGTGTCTCAGGAGGCTGGAAACAGAGCGGTCCTCCTGGCCATGGCCGTGAAGGACAGGAGCGTGGAGGGGCTGAAGGCCTTGAAGGAGGTGATCCAGTCGTGCCAGGTGTGGTGACCCTGGAGCCAGCAGCCGCGCCTGCTGCTCAGCGGGCCGAGGGGACACGCGGACACCCTCTCGATATGGAGACCCTCCCTCGGTGAGGCAGGAGGAGGAATTTGGCTTCAGCTCTGGAAGCCAGAAGAAATACGCACATCCCAGGCAGACCCGTACTTTGGGCGCTAACTTACCCACAGAGGGAGGAAAGCTGCAGAGTGTCTTCGGGGATTGTGAACGGTTTTTACCAGGGTCCAAATAACTGCATATTTGAGACTTGAGTCATCAGGTAGGAGTCCTGGCCCTCCGAGGCAGTATCTGTTGTTGAAGGAAATTTTTTTTATTCACAATAAACGCCTATCCCCAAAAACCTCACCGTCCTTCCTGGCAATACTGAGAAACTGCCGTCACACAGTGGAGGTTCGGTTCAGCACCGTAGGTGGGAGGAAACCTTGTCTGGCAAGGTTCACACACACTCCACACGCTTCTCTTGCTCCTCTTCCTCTGACTTGTCTGGGTGTGTCTGGGCTGGCGGACAGCCATGAACTTGCATCCCGCAAACATCTCTTACAGTCCTGCTGCGTGGCAGTTCCGGGGAGGCGCTGGCTACAGGATGGCATTTGCGGCCTGTGACCGCCTGGGCCCCCGGTGGACAGCAGCGCAGCCCCTCTGGGCTGGTCCTCGTCCCCCACAAGCCACAGTCTGCGTCACTATCCGTGTGCCATTTAAGTCCGCCCCACGGAGGATCGGAGACCAGAGAGGATGAGGGCTCGGGGTCTGGAGGCTGGGGTCCCTGTGGAAAGAGGGGCGCCTGGCTGGCTCAGTCCGTGGAGCATGCGACTCGATCCCGGGGCTGTGCGTTCCGGCCCCGCAGTGGGCACAGAGATGACTTAAAAATAAAATCTTAAAAGAGATCTGTACAGAAACACCTTGGGTCGCGTCCGTGTCCTCACGAGATCAGAAGGGGATGTTTTTACTCAGTTTCCCTCAGAACCAATAGCTTCTGAGGCCTTGAGGTTCTTGACTTTAGAAACTCGGCTCCAGCAGGCGATGGGAAGGACTGGTTCAAGCTGCTGGACCAGTTTAGAGCAAGGGTGAGTTTGCTGAAGATGAGAGCAAGGAAACCTCTTCAAGGGCTCCTTCCGTCGGCAGACGCCGCCCATACTGGGTTCCCATCTGTCCCGCCAGGGGCACGTCCCACGGGGGCCTAGACTGGCTGACGCGGGAGTCACGCGTGGGAATCCTGCCAGACGTCCCGGAGGAAGTGCTAATGCTTGATCAGGGAAGGCACCTCCTGCTGCTGCTGCAGGGGGCCTGAGTGAGCAGGGGAAACTGAGGCAGGCCAGCTCTGCCCCACCTCCCGACCTCTCAGGCAGACCCATACCCAGCCTGGCCACTCCCGCCCCACCTGTGTAGACACTGGCACTCCCCGTTAGATCCTACACCCCGAACCCCGCTTGGTGGGCCCCTCGGGGGGACTGGGACCAGCAGGAGATCTAAGGACACAGGAGCCGACCAAAGACGGGAAGAGATGCCCACACACACGTGGACCCCCAAGGCCTGGGGCGCCTGGCCGGGTGGGGAGGAGCCGCCCCCCGCCAGAAGCAGCGGCGTGGCGTCCGCGGATTAATACTTCAGCTGGGGTGGGCAGTCCTCTCGTGTCTGCGTCTCTGGGGGAGGCCACTCGGAGCGCTTGTCTAAAAATTAGATGTTTGTGCTGTGGGATCATGACTCCTTCCATCGCACAAGCAGGGAACTTGCACGGAGAGGTTCCCAGTCTTGAGTCTGGGGTCAGAGTTGCAGCTTTCCTTGTTCTGGTTTGGTCCCTAAATGCGTCTCCGTGGAACTAGCACAGCTGCCTATCACGGTGACCAGGCTCTGGGACAGCCCGTGTTGCACGTGCGCTAACAGTCCTCACTCGGCCCGTGGAGCTCACTCCTCTCGCCGTCCACGTGTTCCAGAGGCGGAAACGGAAGCAGCACCCCGAGCCGCCCCTGCATGGGAAAGCCGGACTTGACCCTGGGGAACAAGAACCCTCACTCGCACCCCTGCCGGCCGCCGGAAGAAGTGGGTGGTGGCGGACACCGGATGGGAGACAGAGCCCTCCCGGCCCTCCGCGGCCCGCCTGGGAGGGTGGGTGGCTGACTGGCGCGGAACCAAGAGCAGGGCCCCGGGCACCTTCTCCACGCTACACCCTACAGCGGGTGGAAATCACAGCCGGCACTACACGCTCCTGTCCCTGAAGCCTGGGCGCTGCTCGGCCCTATAAACGCAGGCACGGGGCGGGCTGGGAAGGCGCGGGGCCCTCCGCTCCGGCTGCCACGATTCAGGAGGAGCCGTCAGAGAAGCCGCAGTTCCCGCAGGTGGCGGCGGGCACCGTAGAGGGGGTTACTCCTGTACACGGCTCTTACCCAGCGATCAGACTGTCACCACGGCTCGCAGCGGTCCGCAAGCCCACGGAGGTATACGACGTGTGGCTCGTGTGCCGCCCGGACTGCTAGCGGGGCTCCTCCTTCAAGGTCACGCGCTCAGACCGCTGGCGCCATCTGCCTGGCGTGGTTCTCCGCCGAGCTGCGCGTGGAGGCCCCCAGACCCCCTCCCTTGCACGCCCTCCCTTCTCCTTAGTGGACGCAGGATGTGGCTCAAAGCCGAGGGTAAGCAAGAGAAGCCAGGGAGGGCGGCCGATCTTGACAGTCTCTCCGAGCGGCTTCTCCGGGGCCTTGCAGCCCCCGCGCCTCCCAAACCAGTGACGACGAGGAGCAGGCGGACTAAGACAGCTGCGCGCAGGACCGCTGAGCGTCTGGGCGCCTCGGAGTGACACTGGAGGTCGGGAGAGGGGCACGCGGGGAGCGACTAGCATGACGCCCCTGCATGTGCGCGATCAGAGGGCCCTGAGTGACCAGGAACGGACTGCAGGGACGCACTCTGCCCCGCGGCTTCATGAGCTGCACGAGCCCAAAACGCACAGATGGCGACGCGGGGTGGGGGGGCCGGGCTCGGTGGGAAGTGAGGACCCACTGATTCCGAGAGATGGTGATGAGATGGTAGAGACCCCTCTTCTGCAGGAGCAGCTGGGGTGGGCAGTCCTCTCGTGTCTGCGTCTCTGGGGGAGGCCACTCGGAGCCCCGCGTGGGGTGCCCGGAGCCAGGAGACCATCCCTCGGTGAAGGCAGGCGTCCCCCCATCTACCCTCACTGCACCACAGGAGGGGGGCATCGGACCGCTGTCCACATGGACCGGAAAGATGTGGCCACTCGAGGCCACACCCAGATGTCAGAGACTCCGAGGCCGGCTTGTACTCCCCGCCAGAGAGTGGGTGATGGGAGGATGGGAGGGAGGCCCAGGGGCTGGGCAGGGCATGGCAGAGGGTGTGGCCGGGGCTGCACCCCGCCTGGCAGGGCCGGCCTGGCGAGGTGGGCGGCGGCAAGGAGTTCTCTGGGTCCAGGGAAAGGCCGGCGCCACCCCCAGGAGCAGCAGTATCTTGGACCGACCCAGGCTGCTGTGAGGAGGAACAACGGAGGTCTGGAGGCCGCTCGGCGGTGCTGGACCCCCGGGCCTGGAGCGGAGCCCTGAGCAGAGCAGCCCGAGGGGCCTGACCAGGCGGCTGGGCCAGCTACCAGGGAGGTGAGCGCGAGCACACACCTGTGTGCAAGTGTGCACACCCGCGGGGGGGGGCTGTCCAGGCCGGGGTCCCGTTCATGCCAGTGGGGCAGGGACTCCTGGAGAAAATAACCTCGCAGCCTGAAATTCCAACAGTCTGGGCCTCTCTGCCCCACCCCTTCTCCACCCAAGAGGACAGGGCCCTACCAGGCCCCGGGATGCCTCCTGGTAACCGGAAAGGGTCTCGGGCCTGCACCCCTGCCCCAGCTCGGCATGGAGGGCTGCCCCCGGGGATACACCCAGGGCTGGCAGCCGGCTGCGGGACACCGGGCAGGTACAGGCAGGCTCCGGGGACACAGAGCTCCTCTCTGGGGACCGAGGCAATAGCCCTGGGAGCCTGGGGGAGGGAGGTGGCCCGGGGAGGGACACGGGCCAGGAATGTTCAGCGCAGAAGGGACAGAGAGCCCCAGGAGGAAGGGAGTGAAGTCCCCGAGATGCCACAGTGGGGTTCCCCGGGCTCATGGGCCTAGAGGCCGAGAGGAGCCCCCGGATGGTGACCCAGCTGGCAGGACAGTGGCTGAGACAGCTGGCCCAGCAGAGCGGTCCTGGGCCGCAGTGACCTTGATTGCAGAGCGGTCCCGGGCTGCACTGACCTGGGCCCACCTTTAAGCAAGGGGCGGGGGGTGCTGACCTGCTGCAAGTGGCAGCCCCAACCGCAGGAGAAACTGAGGAAGGTCAGAGACACCGTGAGGGCCACGTCAGGGTCCCAGCCCGGTGTGTCCGACCCAGGGCCCAGTGCCCCGCTCGCCCACCGCGCGAGGAATCCCGGAACTACAGCTGAAGGGACCCGCGGTCCCCCACTGTGGGCCCACAGGAGGGGAGAAGAGGCTCGGGCCTGCAGGGTGGTAGGTTCCTTCTATGGCCTGCAGAGGCCCCAGGGCCCTACGGCCGCTCCCCTCGTGCCCCAGCTCCCGCCCGAGTGGCTTAAAGAACTAAGTGCCCAGTGGCTCCGGGCCAGTCACCCCCAGACCCTCGGCCACAGTGGCTATGGTTTGAGTAGAGGGCCGTTGCGGGCACCAGGACCAAGCTCCCAGGATGCCAGCAGGAGGGCACCCCCGAAGAGCCAAGGACCCCAGGGGGCCGGCCTGGGGGACCCTGGTGTCCTGATGCCCCCCCCCGTCCTCCCCCAACTTGTCTCTGCCTGCCTGGGGGGCGCTGTGCCAGGCCGGCGACAGGGAAGGAACCACAGGCCTCCAGAGATGTCCCCTGATGGCAGGCCGGCCACAAAGGGGGCCCTGTGGCAGGGCGCATCTGGAAGGAGGTTCGAGGCCAGTAGGAAGGCCAAGGAACCAGGGCGCTGGGCCACCAGCAGTGATAGGCAGATATGAGGATGAGGACGCAGGTCTGACAGCAGCCACAGCATCTCAACCGCCCGCGGCCCAGGCGAGACCCGCGCGAACCTCCTCGCCTGGTCACGGTCAACAGGGGTCAGAGGCCCGGCTGCCCGGACCTGGGCAGGCAGGTCTGTCCTGTGCTGGGCCTGGTCAGCGTCCAGCCCCGGGCAGGGAAATCAGGCCGGGCCGGCCCGGCCGCCTCTGCCGAGTGTTCATGGGCCGTGACACCGGCTGCCGGGGGCGGGGCCGAATTCGGGCAGGTCAGCTCTCCCGGGCCCGGTGCCCCCGGTGCCCCCGGTGCGGGAGCCCAGCGCTCTGTTCGTGGGGCAGGGCCCGGCTCCTTCCCCTCCCCCCACCCCCGTCTCCTGCGCCTCCCCACCTGGGCTCTCGCTGCTCTCCGCCACACACCCCGGTGGCCCTGGGGAGGGCCAGGTGTCTCCAGCCTTTCCTGGAGCTCAGGGCAAGGCAAGGGGGGTGTCCCAGGCCCCCAGTGATGGTAGGGACCCCCCTGCCATACCCCACAGTACAGCAGGAGAACCCCACACTCCTCTGTACAGATGGGAAAGCAGAGGCTCAGAGAGGTGAAGGGCTCTGCCGAGGTGGCCGCCGAGGCCATGGGCCGAGCAAGGCACTGAGGGCTGACAGGCCGCCCCTGGGGCGACAGGTCAGAACCCAGAGAAAGGGGTTAGGGAGCAGAAGGTCCCCGCTTGGCAGAGGCCCGGATTCTACAACGCAGGCCTGGCCTGGTGCCGATGGGAAGGCCCCTGAGCAAGGCCGTGTCCCGGAGTGCACAGTGTTCTGGAGTGGGGAGGCTTCAGAGCCAGGGATCCCTGGAGGCCTTCCTGGAGGCAACGGCTGAACAAGAAGACCTCAGGGTAAGGGACCTGTGGGAACAGCCCAGAAGTGGCCCTGGGCCTGGCCTCCACCATCAGAGCAGGGGTGGCCCTGGGCAGTAGGGGCTTCCCAGGATCAGGGACCCCTGGCCTCCACTTGTCACTGGAGGAGCTGCAGGGAGAGGAGGCCCCCAGGCCTTCCCCCAAGTGTACGACTGGCCAGGTCAGAAAGCCCTGCCCTCCCTATGGTGTTTCCGCCTCTGAGGAAAGGGCCGAGCTTCGGAAGTCCCTCCGTTTGGGTCCAGGGTCCAGGCCTCAAGCCTCCCCAAAGCCAGGGCCCCTCAGTGTGCTCCCAAAGGCCCGGCCCCCCCGACTCCGGCAAGGAAGTTGTTCTGACCTGAGTGGGTCCTGCTGCAGGCCCGATCCCCCCAGCGTCGGCCTGGGAAGGGCCCAGGCCTTGTTTCACCACCTGTGGTATGGGGGGGGGGGTTCCCTGGGCCCCTGCCAGCCCCATCCATGTCCCCGTGGCTGAGTCTTCACCCTTCAGGGTCCCCAGGCCACTGTCACCAGGGGCCGTGAAGGGTGCGGTCTCCACACGCGCTGCCCCACGCTCCCGGCACCCAGGACGGGTGGTGGGATCGGGGCACACGGGAGACCCTCGGGCTGGACGCAGTGTAGGCCACACCCGCTGCCCCGGCCAGAGCCGGTGGGAGCCACAGCCAGAGGGCCGGCCGCACACTGGGCTGGCACAGGGTTCCGGAAGCTGCCACGGAGGGAGGGCAGGCGGCGAGCACAAAGCCAACAGGTGGACAGCAATTCCTGGTGGGACTTAAAGGGGGGACAGGACTGAACGGTGCCATCCGAGTTAGCAGGATGAGAAGACGGCTGGGAGAGAAGTCGGTAGGGAAGGTTCCAGGCAGCGCTCAGAGGAGGCCCACCGGGGGCTCCCGGGGCAGGGGGGCCCGGGCGGGTGAGGAGCGGGGTCGGTGTCCGGGGGTTGGGCCTGCAGCCTCCCACACTCCTGGGACCGGGGACACGTGTGGGGATGAACCTCTCCGAGCGAAAAGGGCTCAGTCATTTCAATAGTTGAGCCCTTGACCCACAGCCCAGGGCCACAGGGAGCGTCAGGTGCGCACAAAGGACACGAACGTGTGATGCCGTCAAGGGCACAGAGCTGACCCCTCATCCAGGTGCCCGCGGCGGTGGCGTGAACACGCTGGGGTGCAGAGCACCCCCCCACCCGACGGCCCCGCCAGAGACAGAGCCGGAGAGCCTCTTCCCAAAGGGGCCGCTGGCATCGGGCTGAGCCCAGTGACCTGCCTGTTCCCCTCTCTCGACCCCACACCCCCAGCAATGTTTCCAGGGCCCCTCTCGCAGACTGGGCGAGATTTTCACAACAGAAACCCACCTGTTTTTAGGCAGACACCAGCCCAGCCCCCTGAGACCCCTCCCGCCTGCCCGGGGCCCAGGCAGAGGCCACGTGGCCGCCCGTCCGTCCGCCGCAGGCAGGTAAGGGCACCTGGCGGCCCGCAGCTTCCTGGGAGCCACCTGCCGCAGAGCAAAGATAGAATGTCAGCAGCAGCGGGAGGGGACGAGCCTCTGCTCCTCCCCCTCCGCCGGGGCCCCTCCCTGCAGGTGGCAGTCCTGGGGAGCCCCCTGGGAGCAGCGGCCCCCTCCCCAAGCCCGGTACAGACTGCAGACAGCGGCCCTGCCCCACCCCCAGTGGGGCTGCCCCTGGGGCCACGTGGCCACGCAAATGACCAGCCAGGCTTCCCTGGAGGCCGGGCCTCCCAGGGCCGGGCCGGAGCTTCCTGCCTGAGAGGTAGGCGCCAGGCCCCTACCTGCCACGGGCTGGAGGCCGGGGGAGAGGTCAGGTCGGCTCCAGCGTGGGAGGAGGGAGGTGCCCAGGGCCCCGGCTGGCTGGCCAGCGGCTCGAGAGCAGGCGCCTGGGGCGGGCGAGCAGGCCTGGGGAGCTGAGGGGCCCTGCAGCACAGCCGGGCACCCGGACAGCTGGGCAGGGCCCGGGGAGCCCGTGGGTGCTGGGCTGCACCCCGTCAGCCGCGGCGGGCAGCACCACTCCAGCCTTCTCTCGGACTCCCCCCACCCCCCGGGCAGGCGGGGCTCCCCCACGTTCCCAGACATCTCAGGCCCCCCCACGTGGGCTCCCGCAAGCCCGAGCAGCAGAGAGAGGGCCACCTGACGCCACGGTGTGCTCCCCAATTTTGCGCCCAGGTGGCTGAGCCCCCGGAAGGAGGACGGCCTCAGGTGGGTGGGCAAGACTGTCAGGCTCGAACCACACAGAAGGGCCGGGGAGGGACCCCCAGGGCAGCCCCTGCCTGGCGGAGGCCAGGCGGTGGCCTGCACGAGGAGCCCCTCCCGCCCTGCCCCCACTTCCTCCTCCCGGGCTGGCCCTGGGGCCGCCGGCAGCTGCCTGGGCGCACCTTTGCCCTCACTCCTCCCTGCGTCCTCCCTCACTTCTGCAGATGACTAATGCCTCAGGGCTCCTAGGAACAGCCCGCGGGCCCCTGGTGTCAGCAACCTGGCCACAGCCCAGCCCCCCGCCCACCATGCCCACCGTGCCCTCCGTGTCCGTGCAGACGGACCCCGTGGGCAACAGCTCCCAGAGCGCCTCTCGCCTCTTCCTCACCACCGCCTTGGCCCGCGGCGTCTCAGGGCTCTTCGTGTGGACTGCCCTGGTGCTCACCTGCCACCAGGTAGGCCCTCCCTCCTGCACCTCCCCTGGGACCCCGCTGGCCACGGGACACGGCCCTGGCTGGCCGTGCTGGGGTCCGGGATCTCAGGCCGTGGGCTCGGGGTAGCCACCAGAGGCCCGGCTGCGGGGAGGGCCGTCAGGGGTGGCATCAGGCCAGGGAGCAGGGGCAGGGGAGGGGGCTTTCATCAGAGTGCAGCATGCGGGAGCCGGACCTGAGGGTCGGACAGCTCTGCCGGGGACGAAGCTGGACCGGGGACACCAGATTCAGGGAAGTAGACGAGAAGCGACGTGAGCCCCACAAGCCCCCGGCCCCACAAGGGGACCCACGGGCAGAGGGGGTAGCCCCTCCGAGGGGGAATGGCCAGGCCCAGCCGCGAGGGAGGAGCCAGGGTGTGGGCCGAGGGCCCCGGGAGGACACGCTGGCCGTGGGAGGTGAGCACGGGGTGCGGGCCAGGGATGGGGCTGTCTGGGCAAGGGGCACTGGGGACACAGAAGAGGGACCTTGCACGTCAGTGCGGCAGCTCGGCCTTCAGCCAGGGGGGCGTGGGGAGCAGGGAAGGCTGGCCTTTGGGATGGGGAGGGAATGAGCGCCGCTGGCGTGAGCCCGGGGCAGCGGCAGTCAGGAGGCTGGAGGGCAGGGAGAGGTGAGCGGAGTCCCTTCTCCGTGACAGCCGCCTGCTGTGTGGCCTCAAACCACTGCAGTAGAAGCAGACACAGGGGAATGAGGGGGGCCAGGGAGCACAGTACAGCCGAGAGCAGCGGGGGCCATCCGGGAAGGCTGCCCAGAGGAGGCAGGACGGGCACGGGGTCTTACCAAGCTGCTCCTGGGGCTCTGCCCAGCAAGACTGAGCTGGTGGGAGGAGCGTGCGCACTTGGGTGGTGGGGTGAGGTCTGGGGTAGGCTGTGACTTCCAGGGCCAGGAGCAGCAGCGGCAGGCCCGAGTCCTGAGTGGGGGTCTCGGATGCCCCCTCTGTGGGAGCCTAACCCCCGCCCTCCTGGGGCCCCACCCCCTCGATGGGGCAGACAGGGACCCCGTGGGCTGCAGCCCCCACCCCCAGGCCCGCCGAGACAGGAGGGCAACGAGACTCCACCCTTCCAGAGCCCGCAAGGACAGAAAGGGACTCAACCTCTGGCCTTCGAGATGGGAAGGCAAGTGGGAGAGGACAGAGGGGGTCTGCCAAGGCCACCCCGCCAGGCAGTGCCAGCCCCAGGACAGAAGCCACGTCTCCCAGTGGCTGCCTGTGCCAGGCCCCTCCCACTGCAGGAGCCGGGCGTGAGGGACCGATAAGGGACTGTTCCGGACGCCAGCCCGCCCCCGCCACTCCCTGCATTGTGCCCTCCGAAGCCGGGCGCACGCGGGGCTCCACACACAGCCTGCCCTCTCTCCACCTGCGCTCAGAGGCACCTCCTCCAGGAAGCCTTCCAGAGGTGCTGAGCGCCTGGCTCCCTGGCACCTCCTCCTCTTCAAGTTCCTCTCACTGCTTTCCACCTCCCCCCAGAAGACGTGGACGGTCAGGAAAGGTCTCCAGACTGTCATCAGCTGTATTTCCTACCATCTTTCCTTTCGTGTTCACCCTGGTTTCCCACACGCGTGGGGTCGCACCTGCTTTGTCCTCCGATGCTTCCACACCCCGTTATCCGAGAGCAGGTCCCCCGTGGGCGTCTTGGGATGCCACTTTTACTGGCCGTCCGAGACCTGCCCGGCCCCACCGCGTCTTCACCCGTGTGGCTTCGAGGGACGTCCTTGTACACAGACCCTTGCTTTCCCAACGTATCTGCTCCACGGGGCCAATCCCGGAAAGGGCTCCAAGGGGGCCAGCCCTTTGTAGGCCCCCCAGGCTGAGATGCCAAACTCTGGGGCCACGGACGCCCCGCCCCCCGGGGAAATCCTCCGGAGGGACGAACACACGAGCAAGTGCGCGAGCGAGCGGGCTTTCCCGCGGCACAGCGGGCGGCAAGAAGGGGCCGGCCGCACCCGGGGGCGGGGGCGGGCTCGCGCTGCTTCCCACACTGCCCTGCACGGAGGGGTGGGGGCGCGCGTGTGCCCACCGTGCCCCCAAGCCCACCCTTGCTCTGCCCGCCCAGATCTACCTGCACCTGCGCTCCTACACGGTCCCCAACGAGCAGCGCTACGTCATCCGCCTGCTCCTCATCGTGCCCGTCTACGCCTTTGACTCCTGGCTCAGCCTCCTCCTCCTGGGAGCCCACCAGCACTACATCTACTTGGACTCGGTGCGTGACTGCTACGAAGGTGAGCGCCACCTGGCTCCAGGCTCCCGCGAGATCCAGGGAGGCCCGGTGAGGCCTCGGCCAGCTCGGGAATCCCACCCTCCAGGGCCGAGTCAGCTCCCCTGATGGTCGGGATCCAGGGTGCCCAGAGCCTGAAGGGGCAGGCACGGGGCCCTCGACGGCGGGCAGGGGGGCCTCACTGCCACCAGGACTGCGGACGGCCGGGGCTCAGCAGTGATGGCGGGGAGCAGAAGGGGTCCTCAGGGAGCCCAGGCTCACTGCCGCCCGCCCCGGCCCCTGCCCTGCAGCCTTTGCCATCTACAGCTTCCTGAGTCTGTGTTTCCAGTACCTGGGGGGCGAGAGCGCCATCATGGCCGAGATCCGGGGCAAGCCCATCCGGTAAGCGTCTCGCCCCAGAGCCCACGGGGACCCCCGCGCCCCGGCCGGCTGGGGACGGGTCCTCGCGGGGGCCCTGCTTCACGGACTTGTACACCCAGGTCCAGCTGCGTCTACGGCACCTGCTGCCTGCGCGGCATGTCCTACTCCATCGGCTTCCTGCGCTTCTGCAAGCAGGTGAGTGGGGGAGGGGACTGCCTGTCCTGCCCCTCCCAGCTACACCCCCTGACCACCCCTCGCTGCCCCTCCCAGGCCACACTGCAGTTCTGCATCGTGAAGCCCATCATGGCCTTGGTCACCATCGTCCTCCAGGCGTTCGGCAAATACCACGACGGGGACTTCAAGTGAGGCCGGGCTGCTGTGCTGGGCTGGGAAGGGGTGGGCCGGCCTGGCGGGAGAGGGGTGCGGGCCCCGGGTCAGGGAGGGGGCTCAGCACGGGGCCGAGTCCTCATGTGTGCTCCCGGGAGATGGCCGGGGCGGGGCTGCAGCAAACAGACCGAGGAGCGGGCCCGGGTGCCAGGGCTACACAGCCTGGCGGTCGTGGGCGTCCCCCCGCCCCTGCCCTGCAGCCCACCCACCCGAAGGAGAGCGAACGGGGGGGTTCGGGCCCTCGGGCCCAGGGAGCCATCAGGCGGCGCCTCCCGGACAGCCCGGGAGAGCCCCGCGCCAGGTGCACACATGCATGGCCACGGGCACGCACTCACGCACACACGAGCGGACGCACGCGTATGAACACACCCACAGCCACACACACGTCACGTACACGCTCTCACACCAGCACACGCCTGCCCACGTGTCCACAGTGAAGAGCCCCGGTCCTTCAGGCTGTGCCCGGGGGACGGGGGAAGAGGGCCGGCGAGGCTTCGTAGGGAGAAGGGCCACATCCTCACTGCTGCGTGGGGACTGCCCCCCAGATCCCTGGCCCTTGCGCTCGGGAGCCGCCGGCCCTGCAGGGCGGGTCCAGGTCTGGGTCACTGTCGGGGCCCAGGCTGGGACGGCGGGGAGGGCGCGCGGGGCGCGGGGCCCGCCCTGACCCCCGGCACCTGCTCCGGCCCCAGCATCCACAGCGGCTACCTCTACGTCACCGTCATCTACAACGTCTCCGTCAGCCTGGCTCTCTACGCCCTGTTCCTTTTCTACTTCGCCACCAGGGAACTCCTGCAGCCCTTCGAGCCCGTCCTCAAGTTCTTCACCATCAAGGCCGTCATCTTTCTCTCCTTCTGGCAGGGTGGGTGGGCTGTGGGGCCCGCAGGGGGGCCTGTCCCCATCCCACCTCCACCCCCAGTTCTCCATGTGCCCGCAGACCTGGCCTCGGTTTCCCTGGCTGGGGCACAGGTCAGAAGCACCGCCCCCAGCGGAAGCCATGCAGCCCTTGGCCTGGGGACATGGCGAGTCCCCCGCCCAGCAGCCTGGCCGTTGTGGGTGGAGAGGCCCGGCAGAGGCCCGGGACCAGGCTGGGGGTGCTCCCAGACCCCACCCTGCAGGGAAGGGTAGCCACCAGACAGTGGGGGGGGGGTAGGGGCGAGCCCCGGCTCTGGGATCGGGAGGCCAGGGCAGACACACGGGGAGACACATGGGGAGCTCCCAGATGCCCCCTGGGCCGTGGCCCCGACACGGGAGGTACCCACACCCCGAACGTCAGCCTCTCCCTCTGTGGAACGGGACCACAGGGCCACCCAGGGGAGCCTCCGCAGGGCCAGAGCCTTGTCCTCAACCTCGTCCTCCCCTAAGACCCCACACAGCTCCCAACGCCCGTGCAGGACGGGTGCCTGAGCGGCCGTCACCATCCCCCAGGGATGCTGCTGGCCATTCTGGAGAAGTGTGGGGTCATCCCTGAGGCCCAGGTCGTTGACGGGAGCAAGGTGGGGGCCGGCACGCTAGCCGCGGGCTACCAGAATTTCATCATCTGCATCGAGATGCTGTTTGCCTCCATCGCCCTGCGCTATGCTTTCACCTGCCAGGTGTACGCAGAGAAAAAAGAGAACTCACCAGGTGCGCCTGCCAGGCCCTGCGGACAGCGGACGGGGGGGGGGGGCGGGTACGGCGGGCCGGGGGGGGCACAGCCAGCCCTGCCTTCCTCTGGGCACCCTCCACACATCTCAGCCCCCATCCCATTCATGGGCCCAGGGGATCTCAGCCCCACAGAGAGACAGCCCCTCGAGAGGACCGCAGCCCTAGACGGGGCCACATCTGCCTCTGGCCCAGGCCCTAAGCTCTGAGCAAGATGGGCTGGGACAGGCCGGGGCGCTGGGGGGGAACCGGGCTGGGGTTCGGAGGTCCTGCAGTCACCCCCTGCTGGCCAAGCCCCAGGCCTGGGCAGCCCGGAGGCCGGTGGGCAACAGGGCATGTCCCCGGGGCTGGGGTCTGAGCGCGACACGACGGGTCCGGGGCCCCTGACCCCACACGCGTCCCGTCTGCCCCCAGCCCCCAAGGCACCCATGCGCAGCATCTCCAGTGGCCTCAAGGAGACCATGAGCCCACAGGACATCGTGCAGGACGCCGTCCACAACTTCTCGCCCACCTACCAGCAGTACACGCAGCAGGCCACACACGAGGCCCCGAGCCCCAGCGCCCACCCCAGCGTGGCAGGCGGCCCCGGGGGGCTCAGGAAGAGTCGGAACGTGGAGAAGCGGATGCTGATCCCCGTAGAGGAGCTGTAGGCCACGGTCACCGGCCCCCCGGCGGCCCCCCGGCTGCCCGGGCCTCTGCCCAAGCACGGAGCCCTTCACCCACCAGCCCTCTTGCCAGAGAGGAAGCCCCTTCTGGGAGCCCTCCTGCGGGGCCTCCGCCAGGCCCGCCTCCCGCCGGCGGCCCGTGGTCCCGGCACAGGACAGCTGAGCTTATCTGACGAGGCTGGGACGCGCTGGGCTTCCCCGGCTGTCCACTCGGGGCTGCCGTGAGGCGGGCGCTGGCAGGATGGCCAGATTGCAGGCTGGGCCCCTGCAGGGAAGGGCGGCCTCCGGAGAGGGAGACAGCCGCCCCTCAAACACGGGAGCTGAGGGCGCGGACCGGCGGGGCGGCGGGGGCCTCAGCTGGGCCTTGCCAAGCCGCCGCGCAGCCCCTCCAGCCGAGGACACTCCTGCGAAGCCCCCACCCAACGTGCCTGACGCGGGTCCGGGAGGTGCCGGGGCCACCTGCATGGACACTTGGCACTGAGCAGCCGGCCGGGCACCGGCGGCTCATGGATGAGTCACACTTATTTATACATAAACACCTGGGTTTTCTAGTGACTCCGGCGGCCTCTGTTCCTGCGGGGTCAGTGCTGGAGGAGCGGGTGGTTAGACGAGCCCCACGGTGTGGTCCACTGCTGGGGGAAGGGCCCGGGCGCTGCGCAGAGCGGAGCGGGGCACAGAGCTCACAGACAGACCGAAGGCTGTGCCCGCGGGAGACCCAGGGTGCCCCCTTTCCCTTGGGAGCTCAGCTTCCTCCGTAAGAGAGGCCTCCAGCCAGCCCCGCCCGCAGTGGGGCCACAAAGGCCATGGATGGACGCAGGCCCAGAGAGAGCACGGGGCAGATGGAGCTTGCAGCTCGATTCGGCCTTCCTCTGTCCTCTCTCCCGTGTGTCCAGCCGGTGCCCGGGGAGACACGCCCTGCCCTCCAGGAGCTGCGAGGGGCCCTCGAGAGGGGCCGGAAGCAGGCAGCGCGGTGGGGAGGCCTCCTGGAGGGCCTGAGGGCAGGGCCTGTGTGCCCGAGAGCCCGCGGGCGTGGGGAGCCAGGGCCGGCTGGCCGGGCCAGAGCAGCGGGCAGGAAGGCCTGCTGGGCACCACCCAGTGACCTCTTCCACCCCCCTGGCCACCCACAGCCCCATCACTGGGGAAAGGCGCCGAGAGTCCGGAGACGCAGCCCGGCAGGAACCGACAGGCAGTGCCCTGGCCAGAGTAGGGCCGCCTGGCGGCCTCCTGGCTCCCTAGGCCTGCAACCCCGGCACTCAAGGCCGCAGCCTCTCCGAGGGCCCCGCCGGCTGCCCGGCAAGATAAGGCAGGCCGCCCCCGTGCCATCCAGCTGGAGTCCCCCGCCTGCCTTATCACACCGTCCCGGCTGGCGGACCGCGGTGGGCCGCACTCTGGCCCTGCCTCAGTCAGCAGCTTTGGGAGCGACCGGAGGGAGGCTGTCTAGAGGGTGCAGGGGGCCGGTGCCAGGCCCCCTGTGAGCAAAGTGGGGGTGCGGCCCTGCAGGCCCCGCCCATGGAGGGTCACCCCATTAGGGCTCCAGTTGCCTAAACCGTGTGCACAGGAAACATGGGCCGGGAGTGACCACACTCAGTGCCACACTTCGGGCCAGCCCTGTGCACTGGGGATGGCCCCGTCAGCCCGTGTGCTGTGTCCTCGGTGTGCCGAGGGTGGGGCCCAGACCCCGGCCTACCCCGAATCCTTACGACGAGCCCTGGGAAAGGGGCCCAAGGCCATGCAGCCAGCAGGAGACAGACTAGCTCCACGGAGGCAGCTCTCACACTCGTCCGGCCTCCACACACATCTCTTAGGGACACAGGATTCTCCTTGTGACACAACACAGGCCGCACAGGTGCGTCACAGTTGCCCCCTCCTTGCCAGCTTCGCCCCCCTGGGGGGGGGGGAGCGTGGGCACTCTCCAGGAGGGAGAGGGAGGCGCGTCTTGCCATCTATGATGACAAAGTGGGCTCCCAGTTCTGGGACCCACCGTGCGGGGCTTGTCCGGGCCTTGGCACTCTCACCTGGGAAGTGGCCCTGCCAATCCACCCCAAAGGAGGGAGCCCCGAGAGCAGGACGGCTGGAACGGGCAAAGCAGTAGCCTTCACCAGCTCCCCAGGGGCCCTGACAGGACTGGGGTCCGGGCCTCCCCCAGCTTGGGTCACCGGGCCGCCGCGCGGGGCTCTCGCAGGGGGAGCGGGCCTGGCTTCGCGGGGGGCACGGCGACCCCACGGGGCTGGCACACTCCGCTCCCCCCCATGTCACCGAAGGGAGCCCGCGGATTGGAAGGGGAGGGAATAGGCTCCCTGGAGGCTCTCCCCGCCCCCAGCAGTGGCCGTGACAGTGAGGGCGGGAGCAGTCCCGGAGCTCAGGCAGAGGCGAGGTAGGAGGGCTGGCGGCCCTCGGAAACCCCGAGACCTCACCTGTAAGCCTGCCCTCCTGCAGAGGCTGCGGCAGGTGCTGACAGGTCTGCCCCCCGGAGGCACGGGGACGGAGAAGGCCGGGGAGGCACCCACAGACCCTGGGCTCCCGCTTACTCTAGGCACCTCGCTCTCCAGCCCAGGTCGCCTCCCCCGCCTGCTGCAGGACCTGGCCCCAGACTGGGGCACATACCACTGTGGGGGTGGGCATCCGAGCTGGAGAGGAAGGCTGTGTCTGAAGGCTAGGGGCACCTGGCCAGCGCAGACGGGGCCCTCGGGAATTGGGCCCACCATTCGGAAAGCCAGCCCGGCTGCCTCCACTGGCCCGACCTCCTCCCCACCCCGTGGCTGTCCCGACAGACCTCGCAGCAGGTGAGGACGGCCGAGCCAGGGGGCTGGGACACGGGTGGGGGGCTGGGACACCCCGCTCCAGGGGTGCAGTGGCCCCACCTGACCAACGGTGCCCTGCACTCAGGGACGTGACGCTCTGGCACCAACCAACCACACAACCAGGCGGGTCTGAAACCAGAAAACTCTTTATTGCAAAGGTACAAAAGCATCACGGCAGAGATGTACAGCAATAAATTAGGTGGTGGCCGTGAGGGGACGGGGCGGGCGCGGGGCACGTGTCGTACGGACCAGGACCACGACGCGGGGTCTCTTCTCAATAACTTAGACCACGATAAAAGTAGCACAAAAATAAATATTGAAATGGAGCAGCCGAGCACCGGAGGCAAGGAAGCAGGAGGCCCCGCCCCCGGGTCGGACCGCGCACGTCAGAAGCCCGGGGGGGGGGGGGGGGGGGGCAGAGCCCAGAGACAGAGGTCCTTGCCTTTTCTCTTCCGTAAGACATCCATCCGTTAAACCTGTGACAGTGGAATCTCAGCGAGCCGAAAGGCAGAGCGCGAGAAGACTCTGGTCTCCCTCCCGGTCCCGGGTCCCCCCCCGCCCAGGCGGGGACTCGGGGCTCCCGAGCGGATGGTGGAAACAAGCGGAGGGCGGGCAGCCCTCCCTCCCTCCCCAGAGCCGGGACGACGCACTCCCACCCCCCCCCCAACCCCAACTGCAGCTCTGCTCTATTAAGAATTTACAGTAAAAACAGGAAAATTACGAAAAATCTGTACGATAAAATGTGTATATAATTTTATATATATATATTTTCTCTCTTTTAAATATTTCCCCGTGGTCCTTATTGATATCCAATGTGGATTACCTACCATGCCTATGGTATTAACGTTTTTTTGTTTTTTTGTTTTTTTTTTACACACTGGGCCTTTTGCTCCATAAGGATCCAGCACACCCCAGACCATTCACCTCCCCCAGGCCAAGGCCAAGGCCGCACGCAATGCGGCGGGGGCCCCAGATCTTCACCGGTCACTCCCGAGAGCAGACGCAGAAGGACGACGCAGCCCTTGGCGCCATCTGCCCTGCCCGAGCCTCCTCTGCCTGGGTGGGGGGTAGGGGGCCTGCGGCTTGCGGGGGGGTCTCCCTCGGTGGTGGGCAGCAGGGCCAAGAGAAGGCCGGGAGCTTGAGCTCACCACCCACCCCCAGACCCCGCAGCCCCGGACTCTCTCCAGCAGGGCCTGGGAGGGGCAGTCCAAGCCCGGCACATGGGAGCCCTGATCGATGGAGGCTCGCAGGGGCAGGAAGCCCCAGCGAGGGTCACCCAGGTCATGGGGCCCCAGGTGCCACGAAGAGCAAGTAATGGTTCCAGGCAAGGATTAAGCACCATGGTGGCTGTGTCCCCTTGTTCTCTGCACCGAGACCACCCAGATGCCCCCAGGAGGCAGGTCCTGGCCCCGTCCCCTGTCACCGCCCTCGTCCCCACGCCCTCCTCACCCTCTGACCCCACCCGTCCCTCCAGCAGAGCCGCAGCCCAGTCCTGGGGCCCCTGCCCACCTCAGCCCACTCCACACGTAACCTCCGCATGTCACCCCCAGGCCCTGCCGCCCCCCCCTTCACAGGGCTCCACCTGCCCTGCCCAGCAGTGTCTGCTCCCCGGCAGGGCGCTCCCTGGGGTCACTGAGATGGGGGAACAGTTCCCAGCGCCCCTGCAACTGTCTGCCGCATGGACCCCGGAAACCACCCAGTGACCCGCCCCCCGGAGCTATGCCCCCAAGGCCGCGGCGCTGCTGGCACCCTGGTGCGATGGCAGGCGCGTCCCCGGGCACACGGGCATGCGCACACAGCCCCTCGGGCAGCCCTCCCTCCGCCTCGCGGGGCGCCGTCTCCACTAAGGCTAAAGCAGGGTCATCGTGCTTCCCGTCCCCACGGACAGACGGCTCCTCCTGCTGCACCAGAGCTCAGGGCAGGGAGGGGGCTCCCGCAGTGGCCAGAGGACCGCGGCAGGCCACTCCCGGGACGGGTGGAGGACAGAGCCCCCTACCATCTGGGCCACAGGGCTGGAACCTCCCGGGACGGGTGGAGGACGGAGCCCCCCCGCCGTCTGGGCCACAGGGCCAGGAACCTCCCGCAGACCTTCCCTCCATACATCCCGACGACCCCTGGCACAAAACACGCCCCCCTGGAAAAGGACAGTCTGGAGAGAGCTGGCGGGGCCCAGAGGAAGGCCAGGTGCGTACGTGTGTGCGTGTGTGTGTGCGTGCGTGTAGGAAGGCGTGCAGCACACGGTCTCACAAGACCCCATCATCAGCCGGCAGCCTCGTCCCCACCGCGAGTCTGTACTGCGCTCGGGTGTTAAAGGGTCTGCGCCCCGTGGGACCCCCGAAGGGCACGAGGGAGGGTCCCCCCTGCCCGCCCGCCCGGCGCCCCGGCCGCAGCCCCTCCCCACCCCCCACCCCCGGTCGGGCACTAGGACGCGGCTGAAAAGGGCACGGAGGTGGAGGAGATCTCGGCGGACTTGACGATGGTGATGACGCTGGTGGTGGCCACCTTGGTGGGGGTGACGGGCCCGCGGGCCACGGTGCGCGCGAAGGTCTGCAGGGCCTCGTACTTGGAGCGCAGCGCGTCGAGCTCCAGCCTCATGCTGCTGTTCTCGCGGGCCAGCTTCTCCACCTCCTGCTGCAGCTCCACGCGCTGCCGCTCCAGCTCCTCCTTCTGCGTCACCCGCTTGATGCGGCAGCTGGCCGCGTAGCCGCGGTTCTTGAGCGTGCGCCGCCGCTGCTTCAGCCGCACCACCTCCTCCTTGGTGAGGCCCCGCAGGTGCTGGTTCAGCTCCCGCACGGACATGGACACCAGCTCGTCATCGCTGAGCACCGGGGCGTTCTCGCCCGCCTCCTTCTTGACCTGCGGGGGCCACGGCACAGCGGTCAGCGCCGGGGCACGGCGGGGGCCCGCGGGACGGCACCAACCCCGCGTGCACGAGAGCCCGAGGCCGGGCAGCGGAGAGAGCGGGCCGCACCCCCTTCGGCTGCACGAGCGGGCCTTCGCTCTTCCGTCAGGGAACGGGGCTGGCCCCCGTGGGGTCACCCGACGCCATCACCCGGCGTCATGCCCATGGTTCTCGGATGGGGGCCACTGGCTACACCTGGCTGCCACCTGGGTCCCATCAGCCACCCAGACTCTGCAAGGCTGCGGCCCACGTGTGTGGTCCCCAGGTCTGCGTGTCTCCAGGGCCCGGGCAGGAAGGACACAGGCAGATGGGGCACGGGAAGGCAACGGCGGCCCACCCTTCCGCACCCCTCGGACCCAGCTGGATCTCAGAAGGGGCATGGGCGCTCAGAGAGCTCCCTCTCCTGCCAGACCCAGCGCTGCCCCAGGATGAGACAGCCAACCCAAGCACATGCTGCCGGCCCCAGAAGCGGGGAAGGCCGGGGAGGCAGCACGCATCGCGGCCGGCCGGAGCTGGGCCCTGGGAGCCGGGGTGCCACCGCTCACAGGCGCCGCCTGGCCCCTGGTTCCACGGGACGGAAGCCACACTGCCCACCGCCGGGGGCCGGGGTGAAGAGCACATCCTAGCCGACGGGGACCCACCCCTCCCAAGGACTGATCCCCCAGATGTCAGAGTTGGCCTCTTCCAAGGCCACGACTCCCCATTCTGTCACCACGTCTCTGTGACACGTCTTCTAGCCAACAGCTCCCCGCTCTCTTCCAGGGAACAGGGCTGCCTTCCTTACATTCAGGACCATCCTGGGACAGAGGCGCTGCTGGGGCCGGAAGGGACCTTTCCCAGGCCTGAGCCCGAGACAGAAACGGGGTTTGCTCCCCCGCACCGCCGCTTACCTTTAACGCCTTGTTTGGTTTGGGATTAGTCGTCATAACCTGGGCACAGTCCCCCGAACAGAAGGGCTTGGAAATTGGAACTAGAAAATCACACAAGAACACAGAAACGAGCGAGGTTAGGTGCTGCCCAGGCTGGGGACGGGGCCTGCTGCTGTCACAAGTGACCTAAAGCAGGGACAACTCCACCGCAGAGAGGCTCTGAGGAAGCCCAGCTGCTTGCTCCGTGTCCCCCCAAAAGCAAGATGGGAGCCCGCCAGTGCTGAGGGGCTCCCCGCGGGGTGGACACGCTGGCCACACCCCCCACTCCAGCATCAGATCCCGAGCAACCCAGACGCACCTTGGCCCGGCGCCCGGCAGCCACACCGCGGTCCCGCGCTGCCCCGCCCGCCGGGCCTCTGCCGCCAGCGCCTGGGGGGGGGGGGGGCACCGGGCTTGAGCAGCTGGAGCTTCCTGTTCTGACTTTCCCTCGAAACGGAGACGCTCCCACCCGTCAGGCACAGGATGCCACATTTAAGGGCCCAAGTGCGCAGCAGCAAAGCCCCCTCCCGAGATCAGCCGCACCCAACACCTGAAGGGCACCACTGGCCCCCAGGATGGCACCCTGCCCTGGCGGGAGCCCCGGCTCCCCCTGACCTAGGCTGGCTCCATAGAGGAAGGGGGGCCCTGGGGGAAGCCTGCCCTCCCCAGCAGACCCACCTCTGCACAGGGCACCGCAGCTGTGACATCCCCACCCCCACCTGGAATGCCCCCCAGCCCTGACCTGAGGCCCACCAGGTGGGCGGCGTCCCCGTCCGCGGGCCAGGGCGGGATCCAGGAGGTGGGGAGCCGCAGTGGCGCGAGCTCACGGACCGTCTGGCGGGAGTCGTCCCGGCGCCCGCCAGCCTCCGCCGCCGCCCGCCCTTCTAGTTTTCGCGTCTGCATTGTGTCACACATTCTAATCATTCATGAAAAAGCCAGCCAAAGCATCCCAAGCATGATTCCCCTCTGATAGTTGCCATGGCGACCTTGGGAAGTCGCCAACCCCTGATGGTCGTCATGGAAACGGAGAAGCCCACAGCAACAATGGCTTTGGGCAGCCTGCGCAGACACCACAGGTTGTGGGACAGTAAACAAACCCGCGCGCCCCCATGGCTGGGGGTGTGGGCAGGAGGGGAAACGGGCTCTAGACTTGGGGCCCACTCTGTCCCTGGGTCAGGGACCAGGCAGGATGAACTGAGCGCAGCGTACATCAGAGAAACGCACGGCGGGGGAGGGCGGCGAGCCTCACCGAAGCCTCCATCTCCAGCGGGAGCGGGACTCGGGTGGGTGTCTCCACCCCGCCTTCTTTCGCCCACAGCCCCGGGGCCCTGCCTGTTGCATGGCCTAGACGCGTCCCCCCGCTCCTGCTTCCAACCGCTCGCCCGCCCGCCACTACCAGAGGGTCTTGGCGCCCCTGGCAACACGGCCAACCTCCTGGGCGCTGACGCTGGATGAGGGGAGCGGGAGAGCAGCAGGGCCGGGCCCACCCTCGGGGGCCTCGGGGCTCCCCTGCGCCCCCCATGCGTGTGCACGAGACAGACGCTCGGGCACGCAGCAACTTGGGGGGGACCATGGCAGGAACTGGGAGCTGCCTCCTGACAGCAGCCTGGCCCCGGCCTCTGGGGGGGCCCAGAACCGGCGCCCCTCCCTCCAGGAGCGGGGGGCCAACCAAGCCGGAGAGACCGCCTGGAGGGCCGGCAGGAGCCAGCAGCTGGGAGAGCCCTGCGAAACTTTCCCGGCCGGTGACATCCCAGCACACGTCAGCGCACAGGGCCGGAGCGCCAGCGCATAGCTGTGCAGTGAGTCACGGCTGTTTACAGAGCGAGGAGCTGCATTCCCACAGACGAAGGCCCTCCCACCCCACACGCACCGCCCAGCCTGCCTGCGGAGAACAGGGAGGCCCCGGCATAGGAGGGACCTGCGCTCAGATCCCGAGCGGCAGGGGCGGCTTGGCCAGCGCCGGGGGCCATGGGGCCATGCTCAGGGGCTCGTCCGCCTGCTCGGGGGACCTGCCCTCCATGACAGGGCCTGGGGGGGATATCCAGCCAACCAGGATGAGCACAAGACGGGGCACAGCACTACACGGGCTCGGCCCCCTCCCCTCCGCACAGGCCCCAGGAGGGTCCTTTGGCCACATCTGCAAGATCAAGGTCACGTGGGCAAAGCCCCATGTCCACCAGCTCTGCACCGCATCTGCCTCCCGGGACAGGACACAGATGACAGCCCTGGCAGAGAAAGGAGAAGAGTGGCCCGGGGCCCACCTGGGGTCCAAGCGAGGAGGGACGCCTCTCTCCGTGGCAGGGTGCCACGCAGGGGGCTGACCTCTGGGGACCCCCTGCCCTCCTCAGAGCTCCAACAAGAATGGCATGAGCACACATGGAGGCGACCATCGCCTGGACACAGAGCTGGGGAGCGCGCCAGTAAAGCTCTCCTCTCTGCGGGTCTTACTCTCCTCGTCTGAAAACGAGGGGATTGGGAACCAGGGCTCCCAGGGTTCTGTCCAGCTCACAGCCTCGGGTGGGCCGAGGGCATGATGCCAGGAGAGACCCTGACTGGGGGCTCCACCCAACCCCCGGGGGCTGCGGCCAGCACCAGGACCCCCTGCGAAACCGGAGACCCTGACAGGGGTGGGCAAGTCCCAGGCAGGGACAGACACACGGCCCCCTTGCCCGCAGACCCAACACCCCTGCCTCGGGCGGACCGAAGTCCCCACCCGCTGCTGCACGGCGGGCTGCCTCGAGGGGCACTTGGCAGATGCCACAGCGGCCCAGGGAGCACGCAGCGGGCCAGGCACTGCCCGTCTTTCCTGAGCTCAGTACGTGGGCACATGCGGCACCATCACACCCCTCTGTCGAGCCGGGCGAGACGCGAGCAGCAGTGACCTGAGGTCCCTTCTAACACGAAAGGCAAAAACCCCAACAGTTTGCTTTTGAAAACAGGTTCAGAGAGACGTTTCAAACGTGTGCGAGTCTATACAACTGACTTTAAAACAGCCGCCCTCCAACATGGATTTACAAACCCCTGAACCTCGGGCCGCCCCACGGCCACCAGGCGCAGGCAGAAGGAACTGCCTTCTGGTCTCGGGCCGGACAAGCCGGGCCGGGCAGGAGCGCGGGCGACGCAGCTACGCCTTCCCCTGCCACCGCGTCCCTGCCGCGGCCACCGGCCGGCACCCGCCTCTCCCGCAGCTGCCAGATGGATGGATGGATGGCAGAGGATGCCGCGGGCGGATGCCGCGGGCGCTGAGTCCCGCCGTCGCCGACTGACAGAACCTCAGCCACGCACGCATGTGCTCTCCACGGGCTTTTCTGAATTTCAGTAAAGTCAGCCCCTGAGCCGCTCGGCGGCCAGAGCCAGGCGGGGACCCCCCAGAAGGCGGGCGTGGACCTCCGCCACTGGGCTCCCCTGCTGGTCCAGAAAGGCTGCACAGTCTGCGCTGAGAGCTCGGAACGCCTTCCGGGGCTCTGCTGTCCCAGCTGATGAGGCTGGTTTTCAACCCAAAGCCAGAAACGTCATCCTGGTGCCCATCTAAACAAAGTTAAGGGGAAGACTGCCCTAAAAGAAAAAACCAAAGACCAGCAGCCTAGACGGGGAGTCAACTCTGGGGACAAACGAGTTAGGGAGCCCTCCTTTCCGGGCCCCACAAAGAACTGGGCAGGTTATCCAGGTTCGACAGTCCAGGAGGACCTCCCCAGGGGCAGGTGGGCCGGAGGCCAGGATCCCAGACCCCCCGTCCGCCAGGACACACCGACAGCCAGCCCAGTGTCTGATTCAGCTCATCTGGGGCGACTCGGGGCCTGGGCCATCCCCGGCGTGCTCTGGCCCTCGCTGGGTGGGACCCAGGTTCAGGGCCCGGGGGGGGGGACCTTTGGTCTGCCCGCAAAGCCAGGCGGCTGACGGGCACAAACAAGGGCCCCACCAGAACAGCCCGAGGTCTCGACGATGTCACAGAAAAGGGGCTTTTGGGGTCTGACGGGGCTCTGACCCTTACCTCGGATGGACCATTTACACCCTAGAGGGTGGGCTCTCAAAAAACCTCTCATTCCTGTTCCGCGGAGAGTGAGGGCGACCGCCACTCCCGTGCCTGCCCCTCCAGCCCTCCTGGCCCACTGCTCCATGGCCACTCTGCCAGGCCTCTGCGGGGGTCCGACCCAGTGAGAGGCAGAGGCAGGAGGGAGACGGGAAGGACCGGAAAGGGCTCTGTCCTGGGTCAGATCCGAGCTCCTCGCCGCAGAGCAGCACCTGACTCACCCTGATGGGTGCAAACCCCAAAGCCAGACACCCCCGTGATGTGACTCCCTCTGTCCTGGGGGATCCAAAGCTGAGCGCCCCTCCCAGCTGGCTGCACAGTGGGGCTGTGTCCCACGAGCACAGGGTGACACGGCCAGCTCGCCCCCAAGCCGATGCCCCACCCAACTGAAGACAGGTCCTGAGACCAGGAGGGCGCGCCCCTCCCACCCCGCGCCCCTCTGCACGGGGGCGCACCCCACCAGCCGGCCCACACCCCGCCTGCAGGCTGGCCCTGGCAGGCCGCCTTCCGGCAAGACACGACTGTCTGCCTGGCTTGGAGGACGTCTGGTCACCCTGCATGTGCAGCCCGAGGCAGCTGTGTCATCCTGGCTGCGTCCGGAGGTGACTCAGGCGGCTGCTAGGGTGACAGCAGGCTGACCGCCGCACCCCCCTGGCCATGCCCCTGCTCCTCGCTCCCCCGGACCCCTCGGGGCGGTCCCCCGTCTCCAGGCTCCCCTCTGGGGCTCTGTCCGCGCCACGGCTGCCCAGGGGTTCGACCAGCCCCAACCTCCATGTCCAGCCAAGGGTACACAGCCTGCGTGTGTGACAGGCCCCGGAGATGAGCCCTCTCCACACCCGCCCACCTCCCGCGTCTCCCGCACACGACGAGCCATCGTGCCCCTCATGCAGAAATCACCCCCCACGCCTCACCTCTCCTTCCACGTCCACCTGCTGAGCCTGGCCGGCTCGCCTCGGCGCGCCCCCTTGCACAGGCTCCAGCCCTCCAGCGCTAGCTGCCTCAGGCCTTGGCTGCTTCTGTCCAGGCCTGGGTCCCTCAAATGGGGGCCCCAAGGCGGGTAGAAGAACCCCCTGCCCGAACGCTCTCCTGAGCCCCTCGCTCCCCTGGCCACCTGTCACCTTCAGGCTTCCAGAACGGTCAGTGCTGGGCTCCCACCCTCTTCCCCCACCCTAGCTTCACCAGAAAGCCCCCTCCGACCCTCCCTGCGACAGGCGGGCACCCTCTCACAAAGACACCTCAGGGCTGAGCCCAGGACTTGGGCCTGGTCTTTCTGTCCCAGGTTTGCCTCCCTTGTTGGATGGAAGGCAGGGGACGTTTGTAACTACATCCGCTCCCCTCAACTCCCAGGAAGGGACAGGCATGCCGCCTGAGCGTGCCAGCACTGCGCAGAAGGGAGGGGTCAGGGCACCCCAGCGGCCCCCCGCGTCCAGAGCAGCCCACGCACAGCCCAGGAAAGCAGGCAGGGTGCTACCCCATGCCCCGGATACCGGGCTCTGCCGCCACAGGCCAGGTGGGGAGGCTCTGGGCTCGGGGTCCTCCCCTAAAGTGGCGGGGCGCGGGCGTGTGTACTGCATGATCCCTACGTTCATTTCCACCTGATCTAAAGACCTATGATTTAAAAAGAACACTTTCAATTTCCTGAAACTGGAAGAAAGAGGAAACATGACGAGTCGGTGACTTACAAAAAGCAAAAGTAAACACGGGAGCCGTGCATCTTCCAGCGGCAGGGAGCAGGGAGGCGGGGAGCAGAGGGGAGGGTGAGTCACTGTTTACTGCTCCGGGCAGCCACACAGAGAACACTCACAGCTGCCCGGGTTCCATTTCCCGTGTGGACTGCACCCTAAAGCCAGCAAGTCCACTCCAGAAACCTTTAGACTCAGGGACAGCCAGGATGCAGGCCGGAACCCCCCCGCCCCCCTGCTGCCAGGAGCCGGTAGGCAGACTCTCCAGCTCCCGGAGCGGGCACGTGTTGGGCCGCGGGCATGCAGAGGGAGAACGGTGGGTCGGGAAAGCGAGCTCACTCGGGCAGCCGGGTCCCAGAGACAGGGCTGGGATGCAGCGAGCCCCGGAAAGGGCTTCCCCAAGTAGCCCCGATTTAACTCCCTTTTTAGCAACCACCTTGAGTGAGTGGGGCTGAACTTGGATCGTGTCCCTCAAAGCCCAGCTACGTTCAAGCACAGAAGGCATATGCGTTCCAAGCAGAAGCCTTGCTTTGTGTTTTTGAACCAGGAAAGTGTATTTTGGAATCACAAGATGAGCCGCGCTAGGTCCTAAAAGCAGACCCTCCCTCGAAGGAGCTCAAACTCAAACATGCCTTCTGGGCTGCCCAGGGAGGGACGTTCTCCAAAAGGTGTCAGCTACCAACAATTCAACAGAGGCTGGAGGTGTGCCTCGCCCACCTGCACAGCCCACCTTCAACTTCCCAGACCCCCCCCCCACCTGCTCAGCGGGACACTCTCTCAGAAGCCCCACCCCAGAAGGCAGGGTGCTCGGAGATGGCCCAGCTCACACACGGGGCACACAGCTGCGCTCCCTGCTCCCCCGTGAGCGCTGGGGCAGCAAAACCGCACCAACGCCAATACCGGGAGGGCGGCCGGGTCGGGCAGCCAACAGGCTCCGGAAGCCACTGATTCTACCTGCCGTGCGGGGCGTGGGTGCACCAGCCCTGGGAGCTTCCTGAGGCTGGGCGCCCGGCAAGGGAAGGCGGCTGAGTGTGAGGACCTTCACCACTAACAATTCATTCAGCAGTAGCAGCGTGAAAGGTAAACAAGAGCATAATCATTAGCGCAGGACAAGGAGAGCAGGGAACTTCCAGCAACCCCAAACACCAACCGCTCCACGACTGTGTTCTGCTTTGTGAAAAGACTCCACAACACATGGCGAGCGAGAACACCATGAGAGACGGGAGCCAAAGCGTCTGCGGCACCTTAGAGCTCGGTGGAGAGCGAAGCATACCCTGGACCCCTTTGAGGCTCTTGGGGACGTGGGGAAGCTGATGGGCTGACACACCGTCTCCCCAACTCAGCAGGGTCACAGAAGAACCCACAGTTGGACTTGGAAGAGATGGAGACCCCCGCTCGCAGATGGGGAAGACGAGACCGCAGGCCGTGGAAAGGTTTAGGGGAAGTGACACGTTCGCCCGGTCCCGCTCCTCACCCAAAGCTTCCACACCAAGGCCTCCCTCCGGGGAACCCCTGGCAGGTCACCTGCTCCGAACGTGACATTGGTCATGAGTCCCCTCATCCTGGCCCCCCCGCCCCCTCCCCCCAAGCGCGGGTGGGAAGCCACCGCCAGGCAGGGCAGCACCGGCCGGGTCGGCCCTGCGCGACCACGCGCTCCCCTGCACGTGGCCGTTTATTTTCGCCCCCGCCTTCCCGCCTCGGAGCGGATCTCCCCGGACTAAAGGCAAAGCAGGTGGGGGGCTCGACAAGGGGCGCCGGGCCCGCCGGCACGCTCCGGGCTCCCCCAGCGCGTCCTCCCGGGGGACCCAACGCGTCCCGTTCGGGCTCGGGGCGGCCCAGGGGTCGGGGGCGCGCTCCCGGGCCTGAGAAAGAGGAGCCCCGGCCCGCGCGACGCGCGACGCGCTCGCGGCGGGGCACCTGACGGCAGGTGCGCGGGCCGGGGTCTCAGGGGTTCCGCCCAACTTCGCCGCGGGTCCGAGGCGGCCGTGACTCAGCGGCGCGCGGGCCCCGGCCCCGAACCGCCCCCGCCCCGCCCCGCCCCCGGCCCCCAACCCGGCCCGGCCCAGCCCCGCGCTGCCGCTCCTCACCTGGCGTCGCGCGGGGGGCGCGGGCGCGCGGCGGCTCCTCGCGGGCACGCGCTCTCCTCGCGCTCGCGCTCACTCTCGCGCTCCCCCTCGGCCGCCGCCTCCGCCGCGCTCTGGGGCTCCGACTTCGCGAAGAACAACAAGTCCCCCCCGCCGCCCGCCGCCAGCCCGCCCGCCCGGCTCCCCAGCATCTGACACCGCTTCCGGGATCGGCGTCGGCCCGCGTCACGCCGCCCCGCCCACCGCGCGCCACCGCCGGGCCGGCCCGCTGCCCCGCCCACCGCGCGCCACCTCCGGGCCGGCCCTCCGCCCCGCCCACCGCGCGCCGCCGCCCCGCCCAGCTCTCGGCCCCGCCCACCGCTGGGCCCCGCCCCTCGCCCGCGGAGCCAGTGCCCCGCCAGTGTTAGGCCCGCAGCTGCACCTGTGCCCGCAGGTGTCCTGCGCCCCTCGTGATGACAGTCGCCCCTGTTGAGTGAGCCCACCCGGGAGCACCCCCATTTCCCACAACAGCGCGCCCTGGCAACGTTGCTCTCCTCTGGAGCCCTACTTCCCCAGCGGCGCATCCCCTCATCCCCACGGAGCCCTCAGAAGACCGCCCCCCCCCAGGGGTGGTCCCAGCGCGAGCCCTCCTTGGAGTCAGAGGCCTCCGCCAGGGGAGTCCATCTGGAGTCGCGTCCCAGGGGACAGTGCGCTGACCAGAGAAGAGTGGACACATTGCGGATCACATCTCCCTGTCCCAGGGCCGAGGCCCCAGGGATGAAGAAAGGGCAGCTGGCATTGCCCCAGCCAGCGACATCCCCATCTGTCCTTAGATTTCTCTTTGTTGACCAAGAAGTGCATAACGAAGGACATCTGGGTGCCTCAGTCAGTCAAGCGTCTGCCTTCCCCTCAGGTCATGATCCCCGGATCCTGGGATCCACTCCCCTATTGGGCTCCCTGCTCAGTGGGGAGTCTGCTCCTCCTTCTCCTTCTATCCCTCCCCTCTGCTTGTGCTTTCTCTCTCTTTCAAATAAATAAATAAAATCTTATTTTAAAAAAAAGAAGTGGATAAAGAGAATTATTTCTCTCCTACAGGTAAACAGTGGTAAGCAGCTTTGGCCCAGGGCCTCAACACCAAGGGCTCCAAGGCCCCAGGGGCCTGGGGAACAGTGCCCAGCTAAAGCCCCAGCTCACGGTTGCAAAGGCAGGCCCAGAACAGTGCCCCTGGCTCCAGAAGGGAGCAGCCTGGTCCTGTCCCAGGTGAAGGACAAAGCTGGGGAGGGGATTCCTCTGTTAAAATCCAAAACAAACGGAGACTAGCCGGGAAAAGTCCCTGAACAAAGTCAGTTTAGTCATAGAAAGCTTCACTGAAAAAAGAAAGAAAGAAAAAAGAGCGAGCGAGCTCCACTGAGTTTATTTTGCAAGGCTAAGTTGACCCAAGTCATCCTCTGCTTGTGCTTCTGAAAATCATAAGCAAAACTGAAACTGCTTCCCAGGGTTGTTGGGAGAGAACCACCACCTAGGTCCCTGTTATTTAGGAAACTTCTGATACGATAACCGATCCCCGCGAACAAAACACTCATTGGGCTCTCACGATGAAAGGTGCTGTGCGACCCCACAGCCACACCCTGTGTTCCGGCGGGAGTGCTCCTGGCTCCCCTGAGCCCCGCTCTGTGTTTCCGCGGGTTAGCCGGCGGGAGTGCTCCTGGCTCCCCTGAGCCCCGCTCTGGCTCTGTGTTTCCGCGGGAGTGGTCTGGGCTCCCGGGAGCTGTGCCCTGTGTTCCGGCGGGAGTGCTCCCGGCTCCCCTGAGTCCCGCTCTGTATTTCCGCGGGAGTGGTCTGGGCTCCCGGGAGCTGTGCCCCGTGTTCTGGTGCGAGTGCTCCCGGCTTGCCAAGAGTGTGCACAATAAACTTAGTAAGTCCCGCTTGGGTGATTGGTGGGTTTTCCTCCTGTTACATGGGAACTTCTGACACATCCCAAGTCACATGCCGGCCCACCGGCGCTACAGTCCCATCCCCAGCACCTGGATGGGAGGCTGAGTGCGGAGGAAATGCTTCAAGGCTCTGGGGGTGACAGCAGGCCTCCCATGGGCACAGCTGCTCCTACTGAGGGGTGCTCACAGGCCCCCAGTGCCTTGCAGCGGGGAGAGGGATCCGGGGAAACAAGCAGGAGAAAGTGCCAGGAAGCACCTCGTGGCTTTTCGCTCCAGAGAAAAGGACCTCTTTCTGAGCGACCTGTTCTCATTGGGGCACTCAGCCTCGGCCTCGGGGGACAAGCAGGCGCTCCATGTGTGCTCACTGCCTCACCGGGAGCGCCAGAGCAAGACCCTCTCTCCAGGGTTGACCCCCCCAAACCTTCCCTAGGATGGGAAAGCGGCTTCTCCTCCCCAAACCTCTGTCCTCGGAGTCAAGCTGGAGCCACGGCTCCATGGCCGCAGGGCTCCCTGACGCTGGGTGCATGAGTATCCTCTCCCCCCAACTGGACTGCGGGCTTTTATATTAACTAATTTATATTAATTAATTTATGTTCCACGAGCACTCACAGTACCTTCCCATCAGCTCCCAGAAGGCAGAAGAACGGAACACTGGGTGTTGGGACCCAGGGCAGGGCGCGCGCTCCTGATCTCACTTTCCCCAACTCTAAAATGTTCTTGGTAAAATAGAACAAGGAGAAACTCCTCGTAAGTGATGTTGGAACGCTGTGACGACCCTTTCTGTCCACACCAGCCCTACACACTGCAGCTGGATCGAAGACTTAATGCTTTTAACAAGAAACCAGACATGATGAGAACGTTCTAGAAACGGGTGGCGGATGCTTGCACAGCCGTGGGGGTGTATGAGTACCCCTCAACCGTGCGCTTAGAAGTAGTTAAAATGATAAATTTTAGATTATGTATATTTTACCTCAATTAAAAAAATGAATTTTAGAAAGCCATTAAAAATATTTGTGGAGGACATAAGTGCCTCCCTTTAAAACTTCAAGGCAGGAAAAATGTTGGATCTCGGTTCAAAACTTGGACACATAAGAAAGACTTAAGGGAAAATTCAGTCTAACCAAAGTCACAGCACAAAGTGTACACTAGGAAAAATTATTCGCAACTCGTGTTGCACAGGTCTGTCTCCCCAATCTACAAAAGGCTCCTGGGACTATGAAAGGAAGACCCAAACGAAAAGGAGCACAGGATAGGCACAGATCACTCATAGGAAAAAACCCTTAAGAGACAAACACAGAGAAAGATATGCATAATCAGAGATGCACATTAAAGCAGCATCGAAATTCCACTTCTCGTCCATCAGAGTCCAAGAATCCGGGGTGTCCTCCAACAGCGGCTGCCAGTGGGGGTGCAGGAGGGCAATCTTTCTCCTGTCAATCACGCCTTCTGTCCTCGCCGTGGACCTTACTTGACCTCAGACCCAGCCTCCCCCCTTCGAGAGCCCCCTGCCACAGGCACACCTGTCTGCGAGTGAACTTGGGGTGTACGCGGCTCACAGTAGTGGCTCATAGCTAAAGGCAGACCATCAAGTTGTCACTGCTCAGGGGCCAGCTAAGTGAGCGCTGGGGCCAGGGTACCTGGGCACCAGGCAGCAGAGAACGTTCCACGAAGATCCGTGCACAGGGGCATACGGCACAGGTGTGCAGGACGTAGGGCATACCATGAAGGAGAGGCAACGTGCCCCATGGCATGTACACTGCCCCACCTTCAGCGTGAGGAAGGGAGACTGCAAGAGGGACAAGCTCCTAACAAGCGTCTGCTTACGCCAGATAAAGTGCCCCTCTTCGCCCCGTGTGTGGGTGGGGGCGTCCCGAGACCTTCAGGCCCCGGGGAGGAGCAGGACTGCCCCTTGGCCAGCTGGGTGCGCTGCCTCGCCCTCCTTCCAGAGAGCTGATGTAGGGAGTTCCATGGGGCGGACTCAGGTGGCCCTGGGCAAGGTCCAGGGTGAGAGAGGGACGCCCATCACTCGGGGAAAGAAGAGGCAGGGCTGTGCTAGCTCTACCTGTGGGGGCGACTGCTCCCCCGCAGGGGCCCCAGGAAGGTGGGGGCTGAACCTTGGATAGGCTGGCCTTGGGGACAACTGCTGCATGACCCCCTCCCACCTAGAGCAGGCTGGTGCAGCCCTCTAGGAAGTCAGTGGGGCGGGCTGTTTGCACCCACGCCCCATAAGGGGGCAACCTTTGCAGGGGATGTTTGCTGACCTGGAAGATATGACTCATGCTTCCGTACGGGGCCGGCCGTGCTCAGTGATCCCCGTCCCTCACCCCTGCCATCCCGGACTGCCCCTCCCTCACCCCTGCCGTCCCAGACTGCCCCTCCCTCACCCCTGCTGTCCCGGACTGCCCCTCCCTCACCCCTGCCGTCCCAGACTGCCCCTCCCTCACCCCTGCTGTCCCGACTGCCCTCGAGGACAAGGGAGAAGCCCCCCACCCCACGCCTCAGGTGGCACGCGCTTGCCTTCACCTCTGCCTCTGAGGCCGCCATGCACCTGCTCTCAGGGCCCGTCCTCAGCCTAGCTGGGGAGTTCCTCGGGGCCTCAGTCCCCCTCCCCAGAGGGGTGCATGTTCAGCCCTCCCTGCGGCAGGGCCCCGGCACGCTGGGTCCTCTGCCAGAAAGCAGCCGATGGCTACGGTGGGAGCTTGAGGGTGGCCTAGAGCCTTTGTCTGCCTGTCCCCCACTCCCTTCTGGGGGCAAAGCAGGTGGTCGGCTCGGCTTGGGGAGGGTGCCAGTCTGGAAACCGCCTTTTCCCCACTAGCAGAGAGGAAAGGGGGCCCTCCACCTTTCAGATCCTGGGGGGAGCAGAATTGGGCTTCCAGACGCTCGTCTGGCACTGGCGAGCTGTTGGCCTTGGGCAGGTCGCCCAGTCGCTGAGCCAGTCGCCGAGCCAGCGCACATCCCGGCGCTGGAAGTGGGACTGACCCAGGACCAAGACGTTGGACAGTCTTCGTAAAATGCGGAGTTCTCAAATGAAGACTCCCATCGCCGTGAGGATACGGTTATGAATAATAGAGTTGATTTCCATTCATCCTTTGAGAGCAACCGGGTCAAGATTCCTAAAGAACGCACTTGTCCCACACCCCCATGGCCCGGGGGGCGGCAGCTACATCCTCTCTGCAAACCCGGGAGGCTCCTGCTGCCTCCTGGCACCGTCTCCAGCCCTTCGGCAGCCCCAGAGGTCAAGGAGCGTCTGGCCCCACTTGACAATTCATGTCCCTGGCCGCCACCCCGACCTGGGGTGCAACGGGAGAGCGGGGCCCCCTCCACGGGGGCGGGGGCACCTCACCAGGCGCCTCGGGGCACAGGGGCTGTGTGCCACATTCGCTCCCTCTGCCCGGACCCACGCCGTTTACCCTGCAAACAAACACCGCATTCCTGCCCGTGGAACATGGAGGTGCTTCGGGCCGTGCTTCTCACTCTGGCGGACTCGACCCCCAGGGGACCTTCGGCCAGGTCTGGAGACATTCTTCCTTCCTGGGTTGTGGCAGCTGGGGCCGGGGGTTCCTGTGGGCGTCCAGCAGCTAGAGGCCGGGAATGCCGCGCACACAGGAGACCCCTCGCGCAGAGGCCAGTCTGGACCACATACGAACGGAGGACCGGGGGGTCCCAGTCCCACAGCCATCCTCCCCTCACCCTGAAACGGCTACGTGCTGGCCCGCGACAGCTGCGGGTCTCAGTCGCTCTGGTGGGCCAGACACGGGGTTAGGCCCTGAGCGTGCTTTCATTCCACCCCTCCGATGAGCCTGGCCAGACGGCTGGGTCTCTCCACCTTGGGGAGCGTCCCCAGACCGCGGGCCCGGACGCTCCAGTGCGGGTGGACCCTGGATCGCGTGGGAGGCCCTGCACGGGCTTGGCCTGACTCGTCATCTTCCCTGGCGGAATCACCCACCTGTCCCCTGCCGGCGCCCATGGCCCCTGACTGGAGGCCTGTGGCCGTGGCAGGCCAGGAGCCACGTTCCGCGACTGGAGCGCACCCCAACTTCCAGGGAAGCTGCGGCGGCGTCTTCCCGCTGGGAGCGCAGTGCGCGTCTCCTCCAGGAAGCTGGCCGCACCCTCCCGGTGGCCTCGGCCCACGGAGGACAGCGGGCGTGAGGCCCAGCGTTGTTTGCCCAAACACCACCCCGTTCTCCAGCTCGCGGGCGCCCGCCGCGTGTCCCTCAGTTCTCTGCAGTCCTCCACGACCTCCCAGGGGCGCACGAGGCAGGGGTGGAGGGCTCGGTCCCGCTAGCCGCCCCCGCGACCTCAGGCACGCGTCGCAAACCCTGGGCCCCCAGGCCTCCCCACTTCTGCCCGCAAAGCTCAGGAGCGCGCCATACCTCGGGGTACCGTGTTACCACAAAGGAAACCGAGCGGGAACAGCCGGCGGAGGAGATGCGGGGGCAAGAAAGGGGGAGAGGGACGTTGTGCTTCCCACCACCATTGGGTGAGCGGAGCTCTTCCAATCTTCGGGTTTGCTTCGAAGTTGAAGTTCGGTTGGGGGAGCAGGACGGATTAGCGGTCGGGTGCCTCCAGCCCTCCCCTCCCCGGAGGCCCAGGCCTCTAATCAACGGCCACCCAGACCGTCCCCATCCTGAGGCCATCCAGGGGCCCCACCTGCAGTCACCTCCTTAGCACAAACTCAGGTAAGGTCAAGGGGGCTCCTTGGAAATAACACAAGAGGCTCCCACTGTTCAGAAAATCGCGGGGGCTGTAGGAGCTCCGTGCCAGCACCCCAGGGGAAGACCAAACACACCTTCCTTACTTCCTCATGTTTCACGCCATGCAGCTTCTGCCTGGCCTCCTGCTTGGGGAGCCGCGCGCCGTGTTGGGAGGAGCCTGGCCAGCCGCAGGCGCGAGCCCAGCCGTGCCCGGTGGACCCCATTCGTGACTGGTCACCACAGAGGACCCTGTGCAAACGTGGGATGTAAATAACTGATCTGCACGCGACGCCAAGTCCCCTGGACATCGGACACGCCTCGTCCTCCGCTGAGCGAGAGAACGTCACATGGACTGACCGTGATCGTGCCCCACGAGTCCGGACGCAAGACACAGAGGAAGCCGGCCGCGGTGCTTCTGCGTCAACAAGAAAAACCTGAAAACTGCGATTTCGGACACGGAATTTCTGGGACGTGCATTTCGTGTATATATCTCCTTGTAAGAAAAGTCAAGAAGGATCTTTTTCTCATTTCGAGTATACTGCATGCTCTTTGCAGAAAATCTGAACGAGGGCGGACAAGGAAACCAAACTGTGTGTGGCCCCCACCCCGACAGCACGAGGGACACTTGGACGGGGCGCCGGGACGGTGAGACCAAGGCGTGGAGTCAGGTCTGCGCTGGGCTGGGCAGGAGGGAGGCTGTCATGGGTCCGGTGGCTCCCCTCCCACCCAGCCGCGGCATGGAGAGGGGGGCGGGCACAGGCCCAGAGGTGGGGACCCAGATTCTTCGTCTGCCGTCCCCAGGGGAAACGCCATGTCTGTGGGATGAGAATCTCCCCACCCAGGCCCCCTTTTGGTTCTGCCTGATGCAGGCTGTGACCTCCAGCCTACCCAGCCCCATGCCCGTGACCTCTGCCCTCCGCCCCCCACCACAGCTGACGGGTCACAGAGCGTCCCCGGGGGGCTCCCACCAGCCACCAAAGGAAGCCCGTGGCCCGGCCTCAGCCTCACCCACTCCAGGGGACCTTTTGGAAGGTGGGCGAGGTGCCAGTTGGGAGCATGCAGCTGGGCTCTGGGATCCCCTACTCTTTAGTCCGCCACCACGCTGCCACTTGTTCTTAAACTGTGTTCCCTGGAACCCGAGGCCCACGGGGGCAAGCCATGCAGAGGGGCCCTAAGGGCCCCAGCCATTGTCGGCCCTGCACTCCCCGCCCGGTCTTTCAAAGGCTGGGAGCTCACAAGTGGCTTGGAACAAAAGCGTGGGCCTCCTTCTCCTGGCGTTTTCCCCCGCGAGCCCAGAGCTGGGCCGCCCGGCGCTCAGCCTTGGCAGCTGCCTGCAACCCCGGCATGGGGTCCTCGGGGTGCCAGCTGCTGAGCCCCCGAATGTCGGCATGTGGCGTTGAGAGCTGCGGCCTGATGCTAACTGAAGGGAAGGGGAAGCTGAGGCCCAGGGAGAGGGGGTGTAGGGCCATCAGATGGGACCATGCAGGTCCCCCCTTTGGCTCTTTGCTCGCATACCCGTCCGTGATCCTGGAGAAAGTGCTCTCTGCCAGCTTCCCGCCCCCCACAGCATGACTGGGGGAAGGTGCCTGCACCCCTCTCGCTTTCTCATTGCCGGCCCCCAAGCATTTGGCAGGGGGGCAGCAGGTGAGAAACAGGACCGAAGGCCTGGCGGGTTCAGACACCTTGGATCCCCTGCTTGCTAAGCAGTCTTCCTGCTGCTGCTTGCTCCCTTCCCGTGACGGGAGACTCATTTCCTCGTGAGCCAGCCTGTTCTATTTTCAGACAATTGTTGGAAAGCACTTCCCCGCCTCCAGCCAGAGGCTGCCTCCCTGGAGTTTCCGCTCAATGGCCAGCGTCTGCCCAGCAGTCTCGGATATCAGGCCGCCCAGCCTTCCCGGGCACCGGGCAAAGAGCCGTCCTTATGGCCTTCTCGGGCGCCACCAGTAGGCCCCACCACAGGGGTGTCTCATTGGCAGATTCCGGCATCGCACGCTCCGTGTCAGAATGTTCACTAGCAAAGGAAGTGGCCCAAACATCCGCCTGAGCGTAGACGGGTCTCCGAGTCACCCCGGGCCCCCAGGACGTGGGCATCTGAGTCCTAATAACCGCTGACTCACGGCTTTGAAACCCAGTCACCAGGCTGGTGGGACTTCCAACATGGGTGAAGCGCTTTCTAAATTTAGTGGACAAGGTAGTTAGGAACCGACCAGCCCCCCCCAGGGTGCCCTGTGCCTCATCTCACTGTCCCCCGACCGTGAGCTCTGGGGCTGGGGACACCTGGCCCAGGTGGGGAGACCTGGACCCCAGGGAGACAGCAGCCAGGTCCGAGCCCAGCCCTGGGGCCCAGGCCAGGCAGCGGGAGCAGCTGCTTCCTGGCCTAGAGGCCGTTAGACCACAGGCAGCTGCAGACCCCACCCCCCAGAGGGGCGCCCAGGCTGGCCCCTGTTCACCTCTGTCCCCCACTCTGCTGGTCACTGGTCCCCGGCATTTCAGGTTCCGGGAGGGGCCGCCCAGTCTGGTCCTGGCTGCAGGGACCGCCCTCCTTCCTTCTTGGGGCTGTGCCAAGCACGCCACACAGCCGCTGGGTCAGGGCCAGGGGCGGGTAAGATTCTCATGGTGACCGGGGTCCCGGCAAAGGGGACTGGGCGTGCGGGCCTCAGAGGCCTGCGTTTGCCCACCTGACGCACCCCTGCGGCCGAGCTCAGCTCCTAACGGCGATGGCTTCCCCGCTCGGGACCGGCTCTGTGCGGGGCTATTCCTCGGTCCCGCCTACGTGTCTCACGCGCGGTGTGGGGCCCCTGGAACGCAGCAGGAGGAGGCGGCCAGGCCGCCCGGCGGGTGAGAAGTAGCCACTCCACAGTGGCCGGAGGAGTCAAGGTGCCAGCCCGATGTGGGGCGGGGGACATGGTTGTAGAGATGAGGGGAGAAGGCCACGCTGGGCAAAGACCAGTGGAGGGGAAGGGCGGCCGGGGGCGTGCGGGGGCTCCCTACACGGAAACAGAGAGCAGAGCCCCCGGCACACCCAGGGTCCTCGGTAGGGAGCGGCAGTGGCCCCCAAACACAGAACGGGCCTCCCTGGGAAACAGAGTCGTCGCACATAAGTCAGGCAGGGGTCTGAGATCCCTCCGGGCCCGAGCGGGCCCTCCACCCGCTAGGAGGAGAGCAGGCGGCAGGGACGCAGAGGGGCGGAGGCCGCCGAAGAGGCCGGAAGAGGCGGCAGGGGCTGGGGGGAGGCCGGCCCCAGGCAGGCAAGCAGTGCCAGCCGCCCCCCAGGAGCCGGGAGGGACCAGGAAGGACCCTCTCCTGGAGTCTGGAGGGAGCACAGCCTGCTGCGACCTTGATCTCGGGCTTAGGCCTCCAGGCCTGGGGGAGAATGAACTTCCATTGTTCAGGTCTCCCCAGCAGCCCCTGGAGGGGACTCAGCGGTCTCCGGGAGCCTGGGGGCACCTGTGGTGGCATCCGTGGGGAGCCGGTGGAATGCAGACTCCCGGGCCTGCCGCAGGTCCCTGCCCGCACTTCTGGGGTGGGGCTGCCTTGGTGTCCTGTCCTCGAGCAGGAGAGGCGGCCCCTGGTCTCCGCAGGGCGGGGTCTGACACAGCCCACCGGCCGCACACTCCTCTTCGCTTTCTGAGGGAAACTTTCTTTTCCCTGGGAAATCCACCTGATTGCAAAAACGAAGCCCCACGCCCCCGTGAGTGCCGCGCCGCGTTCCTTCCCGCTCGGGACAGAAGTGGTCGCTGCACGCAGACGGGGGGAGAGGGGGGCGCCATGCGCAGCTCCCTTTCCCTGCCGGCTGGTCGTCTCGGCACCGGAGGGTCGGCAGCGGCCTCTCACGGCAGCTCGGAGCAGCAGGTCGCGTGGATGGCCCGCGGCTGCACTGAGTGGTCGGCGTGGCTGGACGCGGGGCCTCGTGGTGGTCAAGTTGGGGCTTGCGTTTCTGCACATTTGGGCTTAAATCCTGGGTCAGGGGTTGGGTGCAACTCAGTCTCTGATGGCTCTCACCAGACATCCCATCTTCCCCCGCACGGGGTCGGCAGCGGGCAGAACCTCAGCTGGGGTCTGGCCCTGGTTTGGCCTTTCTCGTCATCCCCGGACCCTGCAGCCGCCAGCAGCCCGGCTCTGCCTGCCACAGGGAGGCTAGAGGACGGGGGACCTGGAAGGGACGGGTGGGGAGGCTGACAGCAGTCCCTCGTGTGTCCGCCACACTCACCCCCAACTGCCACCCAGCCCATGCCCCCGCACATTCCCCTCTCAGGCGACCAAAGACACCCCGCTCCCTCCCTCCTCTAATCCGTCTGCCCCTCACTCTTTCCGTCCTCCGGTCCAGCCGTCCGCACCAAACCACCTCCACGCTTAGTGGCTTCCCGAAGCGAGGAGAGGGGAAAATAGGAAGGATGAGTTTCGTAACGACGGAGTCGCGTCGGAAGACCACGAGCCACAAGCGAGCGAGGCAGGGCCCCACTGTCCAAAATCTGGGGTGTTTGTGCCTCCGATAATGATGATGGTGAAGGGTTCCGCGAGTCTGCTGGATAAGGAACCCCGAGTCCATCCTGATGGAAAGGCGATGGGCCGGTGGGAGGAGGGCAGCTCCTCGAGACGTGGGAGTGCAGGCCCACAAACCCAGGGTGGAGAGGGAAGCCAGAAAGCACCACTCGCCAGCAGTGATCGGTGATCGTCGGCACAGAGTCAGGCACGGGTCTAAGAGGAAACTAAAACCGAGTGGCTGAAAGTTTGGGGGCTGAGGGGTGGTGAAAGAAAGGAGAAACCCAGCAGACACCCCTTCCCCGCCCCGAACCAAGTAATCAAGTTAACTTTGCCAGTAACGAGATAAACTACAGTTCAAGTGCTGCGCCTGCTGATTAGATAGGCGAGAAGTTAGCATCTGTGCGCTCTTCCCGCCAGAAGCGCGGAACAGGAGCCTAATCGTGAGCTCGCGCGAACCCAGACGGGAACCCGACAAAAGAGCAAGCCAGACACTTCAAAAACATCAACGTCCTGGGCGCCTGGGTGGCTCAGTTGGTTGAGCAACTGCCTTCGGCTCAGGTCATGATCCCGGAGTCCCGGGATCAAGTCCCATATCGGACTCCCGGCTCTGCGGGAAGTCTGCTTCTCCCTCTGACTTTCTCCCCTCTCATTCTCAGTCTCTCGCTCTCTAATAAATAAATAAAAATCTTTAAAATCAACGTCCTGAACTACCAAGGAGGGCTGGGAGACCGTTCTAGAACAAAGGCTGGGGGGCTGCAGGGGATGGGGCTGTGGAATGCCGTGCGGGATCCCGGATGGTCTCAGCCACAAGGATATTGCTGGGACAACAGACAGAGTGTCCCAAGGCCTTAGGGTGCCAAGAGCGTCGCTCCGATGTTGTTTCCTTGATGCTGGTGACAGCACTGCCCTCACGTGAGAGAGTTTGTTTTCAGGAAAGACGTGCTCAGTGTTTGGGGTTAAGGCAATCTTCTCCTTATTCTTAAATGGTTTGGGAAAAATCACGGGGAGAGAGAAAAGGATAATAAAACAGACAGTCCGCGGTTGCCATTGGAGGGATTCCGGATGAAGGCTAGCCAGTAACACTGGGCTCCACTCTTACAAACCCTTTGTGTTTGAAATCACGTTCCCCAGTTATTTTTAAACCTTAGTGATTGAAGGGGCGTCTGGGGGGCTCAGTCCATTAAGCATCTGAGTCTTGGTTTCGGGTCAGGCCGAGATTTCAGGGTCCTGGGATCGAGCCGGGCCGGGCATGGAGCCTGCTTAAGATTCTGCCTCCGCCCCTCCCACCACTGCCTCCCTCGTATAAATAAGTAAATCTTTAAAAAGACATCTCAGTGAGTTAAAGTAACAACGGTCACCACCTTGCTCACGGGTCTGGGCCTCTGCCCCCCCCCCCAGGGTCACGTGTCACGGCGCCGGAGACGCGGCTGGGTTCCAGGAGCCGCCGTCCCAGAACAGGGGGCGGCGGCGGGCACAGTGTCCTGGGGGCCGAGCACTCAGGGGCGCCGGCTCCAGAGGGATGCAGTGGGAACCCCACCTCTCGCCCTCGGGGGGCTCACACCGCTCCGTGTCAAAACCACTACGCGCCATCCAAGCAGTGACCAGGCGAGGCCAAGGAACCGGGAATCCGCGGGATTGCCGGAATCATTTCACAAACGGCACGTATGTCAAACGTCACGTTCTCTACCTTAAACACGTATAGTTGCTGTCAATCACACATCTGTGAAGCTGGGAAAAGAGCATTCTTCTCTGGCTACAGGAAAACCCCCACTAGGTACCACCCGCCGGCTCTTCTCTCGGTAACTTCACCGGACACAGACCGTACCGTTCACCGTCTCAAAGCGTGCGATTCAATAGCTGGCAGCGTATTTACGCGCCGTGCCTCCAGCACCACCATCAAATTCCAGACGTGTTTATCCCCCCAAAAGAAACCCGGAGCCCGTGGAGCAGTACCCCTCCCCCCACCTCAGCACCCGCCCATCTGCTTTTCCCCTCCGCAGATTCGTTCCAGACATCTCATATCCATGGAGCTGGACAACACGGGGCTCTTGGCGTCTGGCTTCTCCCAGCATGTTTGCGGGGTTCATTCGTGGTGTGGCCCGGATCTGTGCTTCCTGCCTTTTCACGGCTGAATAATACCCCACAGTGTGGACAGACCACATTTTCTGTGTCCCTTCATCCGTTTCCACCTCTCGGCACCTGTGCGCGGTGCTGCCGTGCACTCGGTGAGCAGGTGCGCATGTGAGCCCGTCTCTCGGTTCCCTGGGTCTGCACTCGGGAGCGTACCTGCCAGGTCCTGCGGCAGCTCTGCCCACGCGTGACCAACAGCCCACTTCCCACCAGCACCACGTCCTTACCGGCACTCGTTAGCGTCTGTCCTTGTCGCGGTGACGGGGTGCAGCGGTCATCCTTCCACTCAGCTCCTACACAGTGCCCACCCTGCCCTCCGAGCTCACGCGCGTGGGTCCTGGCGTTCCCGCAGGGGCAGGGGCTGTGTGGGGGGAGACAAGGAAGGCGGTCGGTGGGGGGTTGCTGCACGCAGGTGGGCTGGAACCTCATGAGGCCTCTGGCCGCCTCTGCACTGTGAGGGCCACACCCGCCTTCTGGAACCAGCCCACAAAGGCAGAAGGAGGAGGGCTGTGGATGGGGTCTTGGTTCCAGCGGCCACAGCATGGTACCACGTGGGGCCCCAAGCGCAGACACTTCTTTCTTAGGTTCTGGAGGCTGGGAGTCAGAGATCCAGCTGCCCACAGCCTTGGCGTCTGGTGAGAGCCGACTTCCTGGCCTGCAAGGGGCACCTTGCTGGAGGTCCTCAAGTGGGGGGTTGGGGGGACCCCAAGCAGTGGGAGAAGACTCATCGGTCTCTTCTCATAAGGGCATTAATCCTATCACAGGGGCCCCCACCCTCCAGCCCTGAGGCTGCACCGACCCTGGACCTTAGTTCCTCCCCCTGCTGACCTCCTGGTCTGCTTCCTGGAGCCAGAGGGTCTGAGTGATAATAACCACAGCAGAGAGAGGGGCCCTCTTTGTGGGAGTGGGACTGGGCACCGGGCATCTCCCACGGGCTTTTTGATTTACACCCGACACTGTCCCCAGCTACGTGGCCCACTGCCACCTCCGTTCCCCTGCGGTGGGCAGAAGGGGCCCACCGGCCACACCAGGGAGCGTGGTTCTGGGCTCTGAATGACACCCTCTCCCTGGGACAAGGAGCCTCCCTCTTGCCTGCTGAGGCCACAGATCCTACCAGTGGCCACTGATGCAGGGACTCCAGGCAGGGCCAACAAGGGCTTACAATGGTGAGCCTTCCTGAATCCCTCTGGGACACACAGCGGGACCCACCGCCATTCCTGTGAACGGGACCATCAGGGGGCCGGGCCCCATCTCCCCTCTCTGGCCACTGCCAGCCTGAGGACCCAGCCGGCCGTGCCTCCACGCTGCGCGCTTCACCAGACTTCACCTGGGCCCCACAGACTCCTTCTCCCCTGAAGCTGAGCCCTTCCTGGCCACAGCCACGATGGACTACAGTCCCTTAACCTCTGCTGAAGCACACGGTCTGGTAGGAGCCTGGAGCTCAGGGTGTGTGCACAGGGCCTGTCCCTTCACGCCAGGCCATCTGCTCCATAAAGAAAAGCACCCGGCTTGCGAGTGTGGGGCTGTGGGCCTGGCAGTGGCTCCGGGGCCTGGTTTCTGGTGCGGGGTGGGGCTGCAGCCAGAGACCCCAGGACACACCGAGACCCCTGCGAGGAGGGGGAGTAGGGCGTGGGTTTCTCTGCCGCCATAGGGCCCTCACTCTGGGAGGGTGGACACGTCCTCTGCCACTAAAAGGACTGGGAGAGGTTGCAGGGCCCCCTGTGCAGGTGGGGAAACAGGCTGGGACGGATGTCTCTCCTCCCCTCACCACTCCTGGTTTTCATGCGGGCCGTGCCCACTCCCGGCCCTACCTAGTCCCCTCCTCACACCCCACCGTGGGCACCCCAGACCCTGCCCTTGGACCACTAAACGGGACAGCAGGACCCCGAAGGTGCAGCACGTCGGGGCCGGAATCCCCGCCCCCGCCTCGAGTCCTCGGGAGCGGCGCTCAGTGACGTCACCCTCACCTGCAGACAACAGGTGCGAGAGGGCTCGGAGCCCGGCCGGCCTCCCGCCGCCAGAGAGCGCGGCAGGCAGCACGCAGCGGTCGCGGAGCCCCGTCGCCGCCCGCGCGCCCGCCCCCCGCCGCGGTGTTTTGCTTCCGGTGGTTCCGGAAGTGGGGGTGCCGAGGGCGGTGGAGGCGACTTCCGGTTCCGGGACGGTCGTGGCGGCTGCGCTCGGCCGGGGCTGGCGGACGGTGGTGCGTGGGCCGCGCTGCCGGTGCCGCCGCTCCTCGCCCGGCCGATCGGAGGCGGGTCTCGCGCGGCCTCTCGGAGCCGCTCCGCCCGTTGGGGTCCCGGCCCCTTCGCCCGAAGGCCGCAGGCCCGGCCGGCCCCGGGGCGAATGAATGAATGAGCGGGCGAGGGGACGGTGGACCCGGCGCAGGCCTTCTCCGCGGCTGACACCTCAGCAGCCAGCAGCAGTGCGGGCCGGGGGACAGGATGAACCGGGCCAAGCCCGCGACGGTGCGCAGGCCCAGCGCGGCGGCTAAGCCGTCAGGTGTGGGCTTGGGCTGCGGCCGCGGCGGGGGCTCCGGGGGGCGGGGGCTGGGGGTGGTGGGCTCCCAGTGCACGCACGTCGGAGGCGGCCGAGCCCGGCGTTGGGAGCAGAGGGTGGGGACCTCCCCGGCTTCAGATGGGGCTCTGTCCCTGGCGAGCGAGCTGGGTCTGCACTTTATTCCCGTCTGCAAAACGGGAGGGCACGGCCTGGCTGAGAGTCTTGTCTAGGCCTGCTCCATAGTGAGCACGGTGGAACTGTCAGTCGCTGTTATCCCTGAGCGCTCCAGCCCCGGCGGTCCCTTGGCCGCCCTGACCCTGTTCAATCCCCTCGAAGACAGCGGGAGGTTGCGGTCCATCTCGAGCACGCTTCTCGCCACCTCTGCCGTGTAAAGTGCACGTTTCCTCACCTCCCTTCTCTGCAGGGCACCCTCCACCGGGAGACTTCATTGCTCTGGGCTCAAAGGGTCAGGCCAATGAATCCAAAACGGCGTCCACCCTGCTGAAGCCTGCCCCTTCCGGCCTGCCTTCCGAGCGCAAGCGGGATGCTGCGGCTGCTTTGGCAGGCACCTCAGCCCTGACCGGCCTCACCAAGCGCCCCAAACTCTCGTCCACACCCCCCTTGAGTGCCCTGGGGCGCCTGGCTGAGGCTGCAGTGGCAGAAAAGCGCGCCATCTCTCCATCCATTAAAGAGCCATCTGTGGTCCCAATTGAAGGTAAAGTTGGTTTCTGGGCTTCCCAGAGAGCACATCCCACCCCTTGGCTGCCTCCCAGGGGTTCGCCAAAGCCCGATTCCAGGCTTAGCACCAGGGCTGAGCACAGGTTCTCTGGAGAAGGGTGGAGAGGAGTCATCTGGGACTTTGTTCTGCGAGCACTCTTCTCGCAGATGCCTTGGCCTCTGTGTGCTTCCAGACTGTGGGACAGAGAGGGGGAGTGTTAATGAGACCGCACCGGTCTCAGGCTGGCGAGTGGCCGTCCCTGCAGTGAGCTCAGCAGCCTGTGCAGGCGCTCCATCAGGCCAGAGGCAGACGGATGGTGGCACTTCGGCTGTCCCGACGTCGCGGGGGCGCCCCTGCTGTGCTGACAGCAGCTGTTCTTTTGGGGGCTGCGTCCTTCCTTTGCCTGGGGGTTCCTCTGATGTGCTTGCCGCCATGTGTCCTTTGTGACGCGTCTGCACCGCTCACTGGGCATCAGCAGAATCCGAGACCAGAGCCTTGTTCTTGTGGGCTGTGTGTTCTCGTGCATTCCTCTGCCTGCCTGCGGATGTCTGCATTTCAGTGATGCCTCGTAACAGCCAAGAGGTTAGCTGTCTCCGTTTCTTTACTTGCGGAGGTAGTGCTACAACATTAATGACATCCAGGGAAAGTTTTTAAAAGTCAATTATCATTCTGTTACTTATAGAAGAGCTTTTAATCTATGTGCACGTCAGGTTGGCCCTGCTTCTCTGTGTCCTCTTCCCATCGATTATTTCTAGCCGCTCCGTGATACCCCACAGCTCAGAGCTGTGAGATATCCTGCCAGCCCCAGGTTTTGAGCAAAGAGGTATTCACAGTACAGCTTTGGCCCAGGGAAGGCTCGTGAGGGATCTGTGAAGTGGAGCCTTGAAGGCCGGACAGGGTTTTGACCGGTGGTTGAGGGCGTTGGAGCATAAGCCACTGAGCGACGTGTGCGTCCTAGAGAATGGAACCGTGCCCAGGGAGCAGGTGAGGTTGGGGCGGCTCCCGGGGGCAAGAACCGACACTGGCAGGCGGAGAAGATGAAGTCAGAAGTAATCGGAGGCGAGGCCCCGGCTGGCGTCTCCTGTGCGAGGCGCTTCTGGAGATGAGAAGAAACACGGCTGTGGAAAGCGTGTGCTGAGCAACGAAGCACATCACAAACATCTTGAGCAAACGGAAGGCAGAACGCAGCCATGCACAGCTGTGGGCACGTGGAAGGCCGAGGTCTTCGCGGCATCCAGTGCGGCTGCGTGGCCTGCTTGCCTTGTGTCCCGGGCACCTGGAAAGCGTCCAGCGGGGATCGCTGAGTCCTGTGCCCTCACGTGGTTAACTCACACCAACGGCAGCACCTCTCCCTGTGTTTGCATCTTTAAAAACCACCGAACACTGTCGGGTCGGAGCGGATGCTATGTTGGGGATTACGGTCTCTGCGTCTGAGCGATACTGATGCAGCGCCACGCAGAGGCGAGGCGGGCCTGCGGCGCGCTCGCTCAGGAGGCTGACAGGGCGGGCGGGGGGCGCTCGGCCGGCGGCAAAGGAGGCGGAGGAAGGAACGACTAAAGAGATGGCGGAAGTGAACACGGAAGAGAAGGTCCAAACCCAAGGAGGGTTGTTTGCAGAGACCCCGAAGCATGAACCCTGTGCGGGGCGGATCTGAAGACGGGGTCAGCAGCACCAGGCGGGGAGACCAGCAGAGAATCGGCCGCTGTTAAGAGGAGAGGCGATGAACGATACTGGGCCAGTTACTTTGAAAACTTAAAGTTGACCTAGTTGTAGGAAAACATGGTGCAGGAGCCATTAATCTCAGAGTAGCCGTGCAGAATGTGGGGAGAGGTCGAGGTGGTGCTCAAAACCAACAGCGCTCCGAGGCTGGAGGGCGCTGTTCCCGCCATGGCCCGTCACTGGCTGGGCTGGGCAGCACGCGCCCAGCTCCCTCCCCCACTGTGGCTGTAGTCCTCGCGGGCGGCACCCTCACTCACTGGGCTCCTGTGGGTTTGCCCGGTTGCCCCCTGGCTTTGGGGGGCACTCTGAAGGCGGGTTCTGCTCCTGGCCGCCCGCCCTGATGATGCCCTTCCTGCACTGCCAGTGCCGCCCTCCGTGCTGCTGGACGAGATCGAGGCCGCCGAGCTAGAGGGCAATGATGGCCGGATCGAGGGCGTGCTGTGTGGGGCCGTGAAGCAGCTGAAGGCCACGCGGGCCAAGCCCGACGGCGCGCTATACCTGAGCCTCATGTACCTGGCCAAGATCAAGCCCAACATCTTCGCCACAGAGGGGGTCATCGAGGTGAGGGCCAGGCCGAGTGAGACGGGCCCTCGCTCTGGCCTCCTGTTCTCTCCTTCCCCCCCCCCCCAGGCCACCGCCCCCAGAAGCTCGCTGGTTCTGCCCCGCGGGCAGGGCGCCGCTTCCCTGATGACACACTGTCTCGTAGGCTCTGTGCAGCCTCCTGCGGCGGGACGCCTCCATCAACTTCAAGGCCAAGGGGAACAGCCTGGTGTCCGTGCTGGCCTGTAACCTGCTCATGGCCGCGTACGAGGAGGACGAGAACTGGCCCGAGATCTTTGTCAAGGTGGGTGCGCCTCTCCTGGGTGGCTCCCTGGGGCCTCCGCACTGCTTGGGGTGATGGGGGCAGAGGGCCGGACCCCGGGAGGACAAAGAGGCCAACCTGAGAGTGTGCCCGCTCTGGAGGCTGTGTATCTGGAAGCCCAGGGCATCCGTCTCCTGCGCTGGTCGCTGGGGAGGTCATTCTGGGAGTCCCCCCAATCCCAGGCAACTGGGGATGCTCGGGGAAACGCCTGTCTTGGGAGCCACAGAGGGCGGGGGCCAGAAGTGTGGTCGTCTGTCCCACGCAGGTGTACATCGAGGACTCCCTGGGCGAGCGGATCTGGGTGGACAGCCCGCACTGCAAGGCCTTCGTGGACAACATCCAGACGGCCTTCAACACCAGGATGCCCCCCAAGAGCATGCTTCTGCAGGGGGAGGTGGGGCGCAGCGGCGGGGATCTCAGTGCTGGTGAGAGACACTGGGCGGCTCGGCTGGGGAGAGGACAGAGCGTCCGCGGGCGAGGGGCTGGGGTCGCCTCCCTCCGGGGAGTCCACTGTTGGCGGGGGTAGGTGCTCGCAGGGCGGCTGGGGGACACATCCACGAGTGGCCGGGTCCACAGGGAGCAGCCCTCACCCTTCCCTCACGGAAGAGGACGACAGCCAGACGGAGCTCCTGATCGCCGAGGAGAAGCTCAGCCCTGAGCAGGAGGGTCAGCTCATGCCCAGGTAGGCGTGCCGTGCGGCCCCCGCCCCTGGGGCCCTGCGTGCGGCTAGGAGGCCAGCGGGGTGGGCCCATGGGGGGAGCCAGCCCTCCTTCCTTCGTTGTCCCCCCCTCTGGCCTAGGTACGACGACCTCGCGGAGAGCGTGGAGGAGTATGTGCTGGACATGCTCCGCGACCAGCTGAACCGGCGGCAGCCCATTGACAACGTGTCGCGGAACCTCCTGCGGCTGCTCACCTCCACCTGCGGCTACAAGGAGGTGCGGCTGATGGCCGTGCAGAGGCTGGAGATGTGGCTGCAGAACCCCAAGGTGAGGGCGGGGGCGGGGCCTCCTCTCGGGCGCTGTGGGGGCCGGGCCGGGCGCAGGGCTGATGAGGCCCGCCCTGCCCCTGTAGCTGACCAGGCCCGCCCAGGACCTGCTGATGTCCGTGTGCATGAACTGCAGCACACACGGCGTGGAGGACATGGATGTCATCTCGCACCTGATCAAGATCCGCCTCAAGCCCAAGGTCCTGCTGAACCACTACATGCTGTGTGTCAGGTGCGGCCCCGGCGGGGTGGGGGGGATGGGCGGCGGGGTGGGCGGCCGCGGTCCACACCAGCGCCCCTTGGCTCGCCCTGTGTCCAGGGAGCTGCTGAGCGCGCACAAGGACAACCTGGGCACCACCATCAAGTTCGTGGTCTTCAACGAGCTCTCCAACGCCCGGAACCCCAACAACATGCAGATCCTCTATACGGTGCTGCAGCACAGCTCGGAGCTGGCGCCCAAGGTAGGCGCTGCGCAGCGCGGGGGGCTGGTCGCAATTCCGGGAGCCCCCTGCCGGACGTGGGGGCTCCAGGTGGAGAGGAGCGCACGGCGGCAGCTGCAGCCCCGGGCGCCGGGACGCGGTGGGTGGCGTGGAGCCGAGCTGTGTGGGAGAATGCCTCGGAGGGGCCAGAGGGCCCAGCGAACGGCACCCGGTGGCTTCGGACTTCAGGTCAGGTCCGGAGCGGGTGCAGCCCTGCCATGGGGCGTCTTCCTCACAAGCTAGGGCCTGGCTCGTTCGGGAGAAGGCAGCGCTGAGCTCCCCAAAATAGCCCTGTTTCCAAGCCAGGGCCCGTCCCACCGTTCTGAGGGCTGGTCTTTCCCAAGCGGGGTTGGCATCCCTGGTGCTGGCCTTTGGGTCCCGGGTACGAGAGTCCCCTGGACTCCAGGTGCTCGTGAAGGGAGAGCCGAGAGCAGCGCTGGGGTCGTTGCAGAAGCGAGCTAGGGCTGTAAACAGCGTAGCTGCACGCACAGCAGCAGGGGTGCAGGGTGCCGTCCCCTCGCTACCCATCCCCGCAGCCCGGGTGCCTGGCCCACCTCACCCCCAGTCAGTAGTTTAACGAGGACCAGTCCCCCAGGCCAGCTGCCGGGAGAGCGAAAGCCGTGTCCCCCGCAGTGCTGTGCGGTCGGGGTTGGCCAGTGGGACGCTGTGTTGTGCTCATGCAGGCCCGGCGGGCTCCAGGGACAGGCAGGGCCGTCCTCCTGGACAGGCCGTGGGAAGCCTCGCACGGGGCCAAGGGAGGCCCCGGCGGCAGGCCTGGGACGGGAGGGGGACTGATGGCGGTAGGGCGTGACCTCCCTGCGCGTCCTCTCCCCTCCCAGTTCCTGGCCATGGTGTTCCAGGACCTGCTGACCAACAAGGACGACTACCTGCGGGCCTCGCGGGCGCTGCTGCGCGAGATCATCAAGCAGACTAAGCACGAGGTCAACTTCCAGGCCTTCTGCCTCGGGCTCATGCAGGAGCGCAAGGAGCCCCAGTACCTGGACATGGAGTTCAAGGTGCCACAGCTGGCTTGCCTCTCGACGCCCGTGCTCCACGGCGTCTCCCGCCCCCCCATGGGGGGCGCCCAGTGCGGCCAGCGGCCAGTTCCAACCCCCCCAGGCCGGGTTCCATTCTCCGTGGGGTCTGCACGTGGGCGACCTTCCGGCCAGGCGTGGAGGTGGGGATGGGGTTGGAACCGGTGAGGCCGCAGGTCTGCCCCAGGGAGGTGTTGGGAGTTTCAGGTGCAGAGGGAGAGAAGGAGGAGGAGAACGGGGACAGATTGTGGGGGTCTTGAGGGCCACAGGGGCGAGTTGGCAGATGGCCCCACGCTCCTGAGGGTGGGCCTTGCCCAGCTTTGTCGGCCGAACCTGTGGTCTGAGCCTTGCGCCGACCTGCTTCTGGTCCCCAGAGCTCCTCGCGCGGGTGGTGTCCAGGCACAGTGCTCCCGAGTGTCCCGCGCCGGCTGCTCGTGGGCTGGGGCCTGACCAGGGCTCTGGGGTGCGGGCCCCTGTCCCACGCGAACCTGGCCGTGCGGGGCTGTGCTTGCAGGAGCGGTTCGTGGTGCACATCACAGACGTGCTGGCCGTGGCCATGATGCTGGGCATCACGGCCCAGGTGAAGGAGGCTGGCACTGCCTGGGACAAAGGAGAGAAGAAGAGTAAGGACCCAGGATGGACCCGATGCCACCCAGCTCGAGAGCAGGGCTGGGGGCATTCCCGAGGCTGCAGGCCGTCCCCCGGGTGACCCGCCCACCGCCCCGGACACTCAGGGAGCTTCTGGAAGTTGCCGTTGCCTATTCTCTGGGCCCAGGGCCTGCTGTCTGCTTGGGTCATCTGCTCACTGGGGGCCGTTTCGGGCTCACAGTCCTGCCTCCAAGGGCAGGAAGGCTGGGTGGGTCCTCCTGCTGCTTTGCCTCATCACGAAGCCTGCTGGGAGCCGGGCTGCAGAGGCCGCCCAGGGGCCTTAACAAAGTCACAGAAAATGCGAGGAATGAAATCCTTCAGAATTTGGGGATTTCCTTTACTTGGAATTTCTCCGACCCGCAGGAGGCTTACGTGGTGCTCCCTGAGCATTCCTCTGGCTGCATCAGTCTCCGTCTGTGTGACCCTCCCGTAGCCCGTAGGAGGCACAGGGATGGATGCTCGGAGGCAGGGGCAGGGCACTCCCTGCCCCCTCTTGCCCCTGACCCGGGAGGCTGCCATGCAGGCGTACCGTGACCCCGTGTGTCCTTTCCAGACCTCGAGGTTCTGCGCTCCTTCCAGAACCAGATTGCTGCGATCCAGCGGGATGCCGTGTGGTGGCTGCACACCGTCGTCCCCTCCATCAGCAAGCTCGCCCCCAAGGACTATGTGCACTGGTACGGGCCCTGCTCAGTCTGCTTCCACGGTGGCCCCTTCCCTGGGCTCAGCCCACAGGAGCCTTCCCCGCTGGATGGGGCCACCCACCAGTGCTGGCCTCAGCCAGGGATGTGACCTGAGTGGGGGACACGGGCCCGGCTGTGGGGTCAGGTCTGCCCACCTTACTGGGGAGGGAGGGCTGCAGAAGGCTCCAGCAGATACCCTGGGAGCCCCTGCCTGGAGTGTGGGCTTAGTGGGGTGGGGAGAACCCCCCGGGCACCCGTGCCAACAGCCCCTCTGTCCCCCCCAGCCTGCACAAGGTGCTCTTCACAGAGCAGCCGGAGACCTACTACAAGTGGGACAACTGGCCCCCCGAGAGCGACCGCAAGTGAGCGTGCCCACCGCGCGCGGGGGTGGGGGGGTGGTCTGATCCTGTGAGCACTGCGGATGCCAGGTCTCCCTCCGTCTGTCCATCCCTGTGCCCTGCCCGTGTGCCGTACCTGCCGTGTCTTTGCAGTGCTGCCCACTCCCAGGGCTTCAGCCCGCCCGGGTCCACGGGACCCTCAGACTCACCGTTCCCTCTGGGCCTCCAAGCAGCCACATGCGCGCGCCCTTCCTCCCCGGGTCGGTGTCATGGCCCCAGCTGCGGAGCATTCTCCGGTGGCTCCTGGCTCCTGGGACTCCTTTGGGTCCCTGCTGCCCAGTCCAGCTTGCTTGGCTCCGCCCCCCATGCTCCCCTCCCTTCCTTGTGCTGTGTTTTGGGAGGTCGTGGGTGGTGGCTGGTGCACCTGTGCCCCTGGGGGTCGGTCGCCTTCTCACATTCTTCCCCAGTGCGTCCAGTCCTCGTCCAGGGAGGCCTCGGGGGTCAGCGAGCCCGGGAGCGGGACAGCAGCCCTCCTCCCCATCCTGTCGACGCTCGCAGCTGGGGCTTTTCCCGCAGGGGGGCGGGGAGAGCACGTGAGGTGCCCCACCGAGCCAGCCGCTCCCTGCTCCGCCCGCAGCTTCTTCCTGCGTCTCTGCTCGGAGGTGCCCATCCTGGAGGACACGCTGATGCGCATTCTGGTCATCGGGCTGTCCCGGGAGCTCCCGCTGGGCCCCGCGGATGCCATGGAGCTTGCCGACCACCTGGTGAAGCGAGCTGCGGCCGTGCAGGCAGATGGTGAGGGTCCCTCCTGACGGTCCGGGCACCCCCCGGGATGGCCTCGGTGATGGCCTCCCCCAGCGGGGCTCTGCCGCCCTCACCCCTGCAGATGCGCCTTGGGCGCCTGTGTGCATGCCCTCGGTCTACTCGGGTGGGCCTGCGTCCAGCATCCAGCGTCTGCTTCGTCCCACAGCCCCGTGCTTGCCGGACACAAGAGGTCCCTGGCATTGGGGACAGGGCAGCGGGTGTGCGTCTGGTGGTGACTCGGGGTGCTGTGTCTCTGGGGCCCGCCTTGGGGTCTGCGCATGCTCTCCATGAGATGCAGGGCGGCAGGTGCTGCGTCTGCCCCCGTATAGGGCTGCCGGCCGTCCTGAGCCGTGTCTGCGACCTCAGTCTGCGACCTCGGCCCACCCCGCTCGGCCGCCCGTGTCCGCCCCCTGCCTGCACCTCGGCTGCTGGAGAGCGAGGCCCCCTCTTCCTGCCATCCTCCCTCAGCCTGAACCCTGTGCCTCAGTCCCCCACCCTGCCCCGGCGCGTGTGGGTGGCTTCTGGAAGCTGCGTGCGGCTCTCGGTTTCAGACGTGGAAGTGCTGAAGGTGGAGAGGATCCAGCTGATCGACGCAGTCCTGAACCTGTGCACCTACCACCACCCCGAGAACATCCAGCTCCCTCCGGGGTAAGGCGCTCCTTCCCTTCCTGCCCCGCCCCCACGCAGCTCTCGGCAGCCCTGACCCGCGCTCTGTCCCTGGGGCTGGGACGTTGTGGGAGGCCTCCTGGTAACCGAAGCAGGCGACCCATGGCCTGCGTCTGGCCTCCCCCGCTGGGCCGCATGTCGCCAGGGTTCAGCTGGGGTGGAAGACAGCCGCACTTCCTTCCCTCTCCTGGCCACGTAGCATTGCTCCGCCTGGGTGCCACGCTTTGTTTAAGTTCCCGGTGCCCCATGAGCACTGCCGAGAACGTCCTCCCATGCTCCTGTGCAGACCTGTGTTTCCAGTGCTTCTCCCAGGGGACGGGGTGTCACAGGGTTAACTGAGGTGCTGGCGACTTCTCCTCAGCAGTGCCCAGGGGGCTCCGGGCCCGCCGCGTCCACGCCCGGTCCTTCGCCTGCCGTCCAAGCGGGTGTGCGGCGGTGTCCCGCTGTGGCTCCCGCAGGCGCTTCGCCGAGCCGCGGTGCCGCCGAGCCTCTCTTGGTGTGCTGTTCCACCGTATGTCCGTCTTGTGTGGAGAGATGTCTGTCTGGGTCTTCGCCTGCGTTTAAATTGGGTGGTTTGGAGTTTCGTTGCTGGGAGTCCTCTATTCTGCATCTAGACCCTGAGCAGGTCGGTGAAATGCGCGTGTTTTCCCCGTTCTGCAGGTTGTCTTCTCAGGCTCTTGATCGTGCCCTTTGAGCCTCTGAGACGCAAACGGTTTGGTTCTGGGAAAGTCCTGTTCCGCGGGTTCTCTCCCATTTCTTGTCCTCTTGTGCCATTTCTCAGGAACCATTGCCTTGTCCGGGATCGTGAACATTTATGTCTGTGTTTCACAGCTTTAGCTCTGGGATTTAGACCTTTGAGTCCCCGAGTTAGCTGTGTGTGTGGAGGGAGAGACCAGGTTCGCGGCGGGTGGAGAAGCCATTGCCCCCAGCACCGTTTGCCGGCCGCGCCTGCGTGGCCGGTGCCGGGGGCCCGGGCCCTGCTCTGCGTGGTTGCGGAGCCTCCGTGGGCTCACAGAGCTCTCTCGTGTGTCCTAGGAACTCGAGAGCTTTAGCCTGTAACGTCCGGCTTCATTCTCCCTCACATGGACTCCCGTGGTCCTGGCACCGTGCTTTCCCTGCTCCCCGTCCCTTGAAGGTTTTGTCACCCTGGTTGGCGATCAGAGGACGATGACGTGTGGGGTTTCTTCTGGGCTCTCGGTTTGCCTGTCCCACGTCCGTGCTGCTCTCTTCACGCCTCTGGGTAGTGCTGGGTTCTGAAATTGGGAAGTGGGATCCTCCAACTTTGTCCTTCAGGATTGTTGTGGCTCTTTGGGCCTTTGCGTTTCCACGTGAATTTTTGGGTTAGCTTGTCAATTTCTAGAAAAAAGCGCCGTGGGGTTTTGACGGGGACTGCTGTGGGTACAGATGGGTTCGGGATGTGGCCACGCTCACGGTGTTGAAGCTCTGGTCTCCGTTGGTTTAGATCTCGTTTCTTTCAGCGTCGGCCTGCAGCTCCTAGTGTGTTAGTCCCCCGCGTCCTCTGTTATGTTTGTACTGAAGGATCTTTTTCTTCCTGGTGCTTTTTGTCATACCTGGGATTCATTTTTTCACCGCCTTTCCGGCGGCTGGTGGGCGCTCTGCTTTCCCACCCGCCCGCTCTCGCGCGGCCGCCCGTTGGCTCCTCTCTCGCGCGGCAGCTTCTGGGCTGCCCTTTGTTCTTGGCAGCAGCCGCGTTCTGTTTAACCCTCTGCAACGTCCTGTCACCCGACAGGTCTGCGCTCTCATCAGAAGTGCGTCACAAACATGATTTTTAAGTCACGGAGGCGGTCTTAGTTTGTGTGGGTGGATAGAGGCTGCTTCTGGCTCCGACAGACAGAAGAAGACTTGTAAGGAGCACTGAGGTCCCGCGTCACGACCGCCCTCGCTCGCACTTTGTAGTCGGCACGCCAGGGCTCGGCAGGCACGGGGACCTGGGGGGTGAGTCCCGGGGACTCTGGGCAGTGTCGTGGTGGCCACAGTGCCCTTCCCGGGGACGCCGGTGTTGCTGGACGACCGGATCCGGGGATTGTGGAATCACAGGCATCAACATTTTGATCTCTGAAGCAGTCCCCTCGCTGGTCCTTCACCACATCATCTCCGGGCCATCCCACCCAGGTCGGAACCGATTCCCGTCACTGCCTCGCACCGCCGGGGCCGAGCCACACCGGGGTGTCCTTGCATTTCAGGTACCAGCCTCCGAACCTAGCCATCTCGACGCTCTACTGGAAGGCGTGGCCCCTCCTGCTGGTGGTCGCAGCGTTCAACCCTGAGAATATTGGTGAGCCTCCCCCGGCCAGCTCACGGTTGGCCTCTCCCCCCTCCCACCCCCCCTGGGTGCTGCTCTTACGTCCTGTCGGGGCTTCTCTCCGTTGGGATCCAGGGATCCGGACTGGAGCCTGGCCGGGGACTGGGCGGTGGGCCGGGACCCCAGGTGGGCAGGAGTGCTATGTTCTGGCCGCCACCTGCCACGTCTTTGCTCCCCAGGCCTGGCCGCCTGGGAGGAGTACCCCACGCTGAAGATGCTCATGGAGATGGTGATGACCAAGTAAGTCCGCCCGGGAGGCCCGGTGCAGATGCGAAGGCTGCCTGGGCTCCACGGCCGCCGGGCTACGTGGGCTACACGGTGGGCCTGGGTGCCGTGCCCTGCTCTCCGCTGTGTTCCCGTGGAGCCGAGCTGGTGGCCGTTGTGCACAGGCCGTGCTCCCGAGCGGCCATCCCAGGTGGTGGGTTCCGTCTCAGGACCCTGACAGCTGGGTCGCCCGGCGGAGCCGCGTGTGCCTCTGGGAGCAGCTGGTCGGCCTGCGGATGTCCTGTGGGTTGGGACGCCTGCCTGTCGGAAGGGGGTTCTGGCCCGGGGAGGACTGAGTGGCATCCAGGTTCTGACGGCCACTGGCCCGATTCGGGAGGTGACTCACATGCCGTCTCGTGGAGGGAGAGTGGCTCGGGCATGGGGGCTGCCTCCGAGGCCCTGACCCGGCAGCACAGCTGACGGCCCAGCCAGCCTCTCTGGTGCACTTGGCGGCCGAGGCTGCGTGCAGGGCATCGGCTGTGACCCTCCTTGGCCCCGTGCGCTGCTGTCTGGTGGCCGCAGCCTCCGGCGGGCACAGAAGTGCCTTCTCCGTTTGGTCCCCAGCAACTACTCATACCCACCGTGCACCCTGACGGACGAGGAGACCCGGACGGAGATGATTAATCGGGAGCTGCAGACCTCCCAGCGGGAGAAGCAGGAGATCCTGGCGTTCGAGGGCCACCTGGCGGCGGCTTCCACCAAGCAGACCATCACCGAGAGCAGCAGCCTTCTGCTGTCGCAGCTCACCAGCCTGGACCCTCAGTATGTTGAGCCCGCACCCCGGGGCCGGGGCCGAGCTGGGTTGGGAGGTGGCGAGGCTGTGGGGTGCAGGGCTGGAGGGAGGGCGGAGGGACCGCCAGCCCCTGTGGGGGGCGGCCTCAGGTGGGACATGGCCCACCCCCCTGACCTCGTGTGCTGCCGTGGCTCCGGGGACTGGGCGCACACGCGGCTTCCTAACGCTCGTGTGCTCTGGGACCTTCAGAGGACCCCCTCGGAGGCCTCCCCCCCACATCCTGGACCAAGTGAAAGGCCTCAACCAGTCCCTGCGTCTCGGGCACCTGCTGTGCCGGAGCCGAAGCCCGGATTTCCTCCTCAACATCATCCAGAGGCAGGCGAGTTTGCACGGCTCCGGGGGTGGGGGTGGGGGGTGGGGACCTGCCAGAGACGTCCCCAGGCTCCGGCATGAGGTGAGGCCATAGCTGCAAGAGGGCAGCCCGGGACACAGGGCCACGGGGGACGAGCTCCGTGGCTGTAGGCAGCTGCCCGCATGGGAGTGGTGGCCGTGTCCTGTGGCCGCGGGCACGCAGGGTGGCAGGCAGGTGGGCGGTGGCGGGGGAAGCCGCAGGCTCGTGCTGGGTGGGGCTGAAGGTCCGCGTCCCCCGGCCCAGGCCTCGTCGCAGTCCATGCCCTGGCTGGCCGACCTGGTGCAGTCGAGCGAGGGCTCCCTGGACGTGCTGCCTGTGCAGTGCCTGTGTGAGTTCCTGCTGCACGACGCGGCCGACGATGCCCCCTCCGGGGAGGAGGAGGAGGAGGGCGAGAGCAAAGAGCAGAAGGCCAAGAAGCGGCAGGTCGGTGCCCTCCCCGAGCCCCCAGGGAGCTTGGTCCCGCCCACGGCCCTGCAGGCCCACCGGGGGTCTCCCTCACCCCTGCAGAGGCAGCAGAAGCAGCGGCAGCTGCTGGGCCGCCTGCAGGACCTGCTGCTGGGCCCCAAGGCCGACGAGCAGACCACGTGCGAGGTGCTGGACTACTTCCTGCGGCGCCTCGGCTCCTCCCAGGTGGCCTCCCGGGCGCTGGCCATGAAGGTGAGGCACTGGCGCCCCGCACCCTCGCTCTTCCCCGCGGCGGGAAGCCTGCATCCCTGGGCTCTTCCCCGCGGGTTCTGCGCACCGGAGGGGTGGCGGGGGTGCCATCGAGGGGAGCCGGACCCCGAGAGGGACTCAGTGATCTTGTCACCGGCCTTGCCTGTCTTCCGAGGGGCTGGGCGACCGTCTAAGAGAGCCGGCTCGCGCTCCTCCTGCGTCCTGTCGGCTCAAGTGTTTGTGACCGGGCGCGGCGTCCTTGTTAGCTGGGCGGCCCCCGTCTTCCCGGGGCTCTGAGAGAACGTGCCAGTCCCCGGAGACCCGCGTGCGGGCTGGGGCCGAGACGTGGCACGGGACGTCTGCCTGCAGGGCCTGTCCCTGGTGCTGTCGGAGGGCAGCGTGCGGGACGGCGAGGAGAAGGAGCCCCCGATGGAGGACGACCCCGGGGACCCGGAGGCGCTGCGCGGCTACCAGTGGCTGCTGCGGGACCTGCCCCGCCTGCCTCTGTTCGACAGCGTCCGGCCCACCACCGCCCTGGCGCTGCAGCAGGTGGGGGCGCAGGGGGGTGAGGTGGGGGGAGGGGACGCGGGCCTGCGGCCGGAGCTCACGTGGCCCTCCTCCCCCAGGCCATCCACATGGAGACCGACCCGCAGACCATCAGCGCCTACCTGGTGTACCTGTCCCAGCACACGCCCGTGGAGGAGCAGGGCCAGCACAGCGACCTGGCGCTGGTGAGGGGTGGGCCATCGGGGCAGGGGGCCGGGCCAGCTCTCCGTGGGGCTGTTCCCTCCAGGGTGGGCGGTGGGGCCCAGGGCTTGGCCGTTTCCTCCTCGCCCGCTGCCCCGGTCGGCTTTCTTGGGCTCGTGCTGTCCTGCCCGCGGGCTCTGGCCCGGCCCTCACGCGGCTTCTGCGGGCCCCGGGCCCTGTGGGATGAAGGGGTGCAGGCGGCTTGGGGTCCCTGGAGGTGGCGTGGGCTCCTCGCTGAGGGCTGGCTGGGAACAGCAGCCCAGGCCTGGACGCCCCACCCCCGCGTCTGCTCCGGCGGCCAGCCTGGGCCACGCTGTTGCTGCGGGTTTTGAGGCAACGCTCGTGTGGCTGTTGGCTTTTCTCTTTGGGCCTCAAGAAGGACGTGCTCCTGCTGCTCACGGGCGGGGGCCGAGTGCGGTCCTCGCCGGCATGTGCTCCCCTCCGCGAGCGGGGCGGGTCACGGCGGCGGTGTCCCTGCCCCCAGGTTCAGGGCGGCCGTGTCACTTCTCGCCCGGCCGCTGGGTGGTCTGACTCCCCGTGTGTACGCGGGGCCCCTCCTTCCGTCGGCACATCCACCACGTGCCGCTGGCTCTCGGTGACCCTGGCCGCGGCAGGCCCCTGCTGCCTGGCATGGAGACGGGGCCGGCGGGGGTGGCGGGGGCGGCGGGGGAGGCCCTCTGACGGCGGTGCTGGCTCTCGCGGCCCCCAGGACGTGGCGCGGCTGGTCGTGGAGCGCTCCACCATCATGGCCCACCTGTTCTCGAAGCGCTCCTGCAGCGCGGAGTCGGACGCCGTGCTCGTCGCCCTGCTCTCCATCTTCTCCCGCTACGTGAGGCGCATGCGCAAGAGCAAGGAGGGCGAGGAGGTGTACAGCTGGGTAAGGCTGGCGGGCCGTCCCGGGTGGGGCCCCGGCGCCGCAGCGCAGCCCAGCACCCTCCTCCTTCCCCGCAGTCGGAATCCCAGGACCAGGTCTTCCTCCGCTGGACCAGCGGGGAGACGGCCACCATGCACATCCTGGTGGTCCACGCCATGGTCATCCTGCTGACGCTGGGGCCACCCCGCGGTGAGTGGCCTGCGGGTGTGCGAGGGTCCGCTCGGGGGTCCGTGCCAACAGGCCGTGTCCTCCGCGCGGAGCGGGAAGAGCGCTGGCACCCGCCGCAGCTTCGGGCAGGTCCCCGTCGGGTGGCGGCACGATCCTCGGGTTAAGCTGTGACCTCTGGCGCCCCCTCGCCGCCCTGGCCCATAGCAGAGTGGCCGCGGGAAGTGATGCCCTGCTGTGTCTGCTCCTCTGGGTGTTCGCGGTGCAGCCGCTGAGGCCCTGGGTCTCTGCCGGAGGGAGTGTGGACACGGGGCTGCCGCTGAGCGGTCATCGAGCCCCAGAGCTGTGAGCTCTAGCTCTTTGGACAGGCCCTCCCCTCAGAGGCTGTGGGCTGTGTCCCTCTTGGGGGCTGCCAGGCCAGCCCCTTCCCACTGCCCCTTTCAGGCCGCAGCCGTGCACCGGCCTGCCACACACTCGTGTCCAAGAGGGGAGGACAGGGGCAGCGTCTCTGTTGGGAAAGTGGCTCCTGTTGGGGGTAGGCGAAGAGGATGTGTCTCCTTAGGACAGGAGTTCACGAGCCCTGGACAATGAAGGGAAGCTGGCCTCGTTTCAGACCTGGGTCGGGGGTGGTCTCCACAGCCTGGGAGCAGGAAGGGAGCTGGTTCCACCGAGCCCAGGAGCCCGGGACGGTGCTGGCCCGTGTCACAGCCCCCCGAGGCAGACTAGCCAGCTGCTGAGCCCCTGCATGCCCTCAGCGGGGGTCGTGCGCTCAGACCAGGAGCGGGTGCAGCTCACGCTAGCTCTTCTGTGCCCGGGAAGCCTCCATTGCCCCGCACGCGTGGGAGATGCGGCTCTCCCAGCCGTGGCCTTCAGACCCTCGGGGACCGGCGCATCCTCGCCGCGGAGGCTGGGGTGGCCTCATTGAGCTGTCGGGTCGCTTACCACGTTGTGTCTCTCAAAGCTGGAGACGGCGAGTTCCAGGCCCTGCTGGACATCTGGTTCCCGGAGAAGCAGCCTCTGCCCACGGCCTTCCTGGTGGACACGTCCGAGGAGGCGCTGCTGCTGCCCGACTGGCTGAAGCTGCGCATGATCCGCTCGGAGGTCCCCCGCCTGGTGGATGCCGGTATGGGGCCGGGCCGGCCGCTCCCGCCACCCACATGCGGGAGGACAGCTCGGTGGCCTTGGCAGCGCCCGGCGTCCATATCCCACAGGCGCTCCTGGGGTTCCCGCTGCGCCCGGGGCCGTTCTGCGCTTTGGGGCGAGCAACATGCTGCCCAGCCCCTGGCCTCCGGCCCCTCATGGGTGGGCAAGGAGGGTGCACGGCATCAGAGGACAGGGTCCTCTGTGCTGGGACGGGTCATGACAGCGGTGAAGGACGGAGTGGGAGCGGGGTGGCTAGTCCCACAGCGGCCAGCGGGCGTCTGGCTGGGTAGTACCTGGGCAGGTGGGGGGCAGCCGGGGAGCAATTGGGAGCACGGTGGGGTGAATTCGGGAAGCGTGGGGTGGGCACGCTCTAAGGCAGCCAGTGACAGTTCTAGGGGAGCTCAGGGGTGAGAGGGAAGGAGCTGCAGGGAGTGGGGCGGGGGAGCCCACTGCGAGCCGGGCAGGGAGCAGAGCGACGGGCCGGCTGGGGCAGGGAGGGGCCCAGGGCGCTGGGCGAGGGGTCAGCGAGCCAGCGTCCCTCTCAGCCCTGCAGGACCTGGAGCCCCAGCAGCTGCTGCTCTTCGTGCAGTCGTTTGGGATCCCCGTGTCCAGCATGAGCAAACTGCTGCAGTACCTCGACCAGGCGGTGGCCCACGACCCCCAGACGCTGGAGCAGAACATCATGGACAAGAGTGAGGGTTGGGCCTCGCGTGTGCTGCGGACCCTGGCTCGGCGCCTTGGGCCCAGCGCGAGCGACGGGTGGTCTGGGGGTGGGAGGCACGGGGGGCGGGCGCCGGGCAGGACGCCAGGCCTGCAACACTCAGGAGAGGCTGGGCGCCCTGTCCCAGCGCACCCCGGCGTCCGTGTGCGCTCCGGGGTGTGAGGAGGGAGGGGCCACAGGGGTGCGCCTGGCGCGACCGGGTCCTTGGCTGAAAGATCCCATAGCTCAGCTTGTGGAACCCCGTGCTGGGGTGTCTGGGCGGCGGGGTGGTATTCCCAGCACCGGTTTCTGGGGGTGGGGGGCCCTCGGTCCTTCGGGGCTCAGGTGTCTAACTGCCGGCTGTGGGCTCGCAGATTACATGGCTCACCTGGTTGAAGTCCAGCACGAGAGAGGAGCGTCCGGAGGCCAGACCTTCCACTCCCTGCTCACGGCCTCCCTGCCCCCGCGGCGAGGTACCGGCCCGTCCCCCTGCCTCACAGCTCAGCTACCGCAGCGGGGGGCCTCCCGAGACCCGGGGCACACGCTCGTCTCCGGCCAGCATCCGGCCTCCTGTATGAAGGCCCGGCTCCTCGGGGGCCTTGGCAGGCCTGAGCAAGCCTGGGGTGCCGGGGGGTGCTGCCCCCCGCTGGAGCCGGCCAGGGAGCACCAGCAGCTGAAGCCTCGCCCCCTTTCTCTCCAGACAGCGCGGAGGCCCCTAAAGCCAAGAGCAGCCCGGAGCAGCCTTCGGGGCCGGGCCGGACCCGGGCTGTGACCCAGGTGCGAGTGCTTGCCCCCGAGGACGACCTGGCCGGCATGCTCCTGCAGGTACTCCCACCGCGGCCTGGGACAGGCTCTGCAGAAGGGGGCGCCCTGGGCCCCGAGGGGGAGGGGCTTCACCCCAGAACTCTGCATCCGTGTGGGGGAGGGGGTCTGGAGCCAGGCGCTGGGGCGGAGCTGGGGGACCGTAGCCGGGCTGCTCGCCTGCCACGTGTCTCAGCATGCTCATCCGGAACAGCGGCCAGGGACGGTCCCCCCGGCACTGGGCTGTCAGCTGGGTCCCCTCCAGGGGCGGGGCCTGGAAGCACGGCAGGCACAAGCCCTTGGTCGCGAGCGGCGTCCTGGGGGCTGACGAGCCCTGCCCACAGCACTGCCCCGCTACAGCGGCCGCTGCCCGACCTTCGGCCTGCCGGGAGTTGTGTGGGCACAGCCGCGGTGTGCCCTCACTCCCCACCTCCGCGGCTTGGCCCCTTTCGGACACACTGGCACACGTGCAGCCCGCCGCCTGGGCCCTCTGCGCGGTGCTCACCTGCTCGCGTGACGACAGTCGCTCCCGAGTGCATGTGTCTTCCTGCTCACACACCTGCACACGCGCTTTCCCTGCAGTGGGTTTCTCTGGAGTCGGGGGCCGTGCTCGGGGGGCCCCCTTTACCCGCCAGCTGCGGTCCGTGCACCCTCTGGGGTCGGTGCCTGATTCTGTGAATGAAACAGCCGCATTGGTGGGGCGGTGGGCTTGCCTCCAGTCTCAGCCCGAGTGGGGCTCCCCAGGCCGGTCCGTCGGGAGTCCTGGGCCCCTCCCTGCGCCTCCGGAGGGCATGTGGCAGGGACAGGAGCTGCCGGCAGCGCCGGGGCACGGTCTGGCCCACTGAGGGCGAGCAGTCGCGGCGCGGGTGCAGGGCACAGCGTGCCCGCGGGGACCAAGCGTGTTCTCCTGATGCTGCCCTTGGCCCTGCCGCAGATCTTCCCGCTGAGCCCAGGCCCACGGTGGCAGAGCTCCAGCGCCCGCCCCGCTGCCCTCGCGCTGCAGCAGGCCCTGGGCCGAGAGCTGGCCTGCGTCCGTCAGGGGAGCCCCGAGGTCACCGGTGTCGCAGTGCGCCTGCTGCAGGCCATCGCCACCCTGCTCAACTCGCCGCACAGCGGGGCCCTGGTGATGGCCATGCACCGGAGCCACTTCCTCGCCTGCCCCCTGATGCGCCAGCTCCGACAGTACCAGGTGGGTGCCTGCAGCAGGCCCCGGGTCTGCAGGGGGCCCTGCAGGAGGCCAGGGTGCATCCCCCAGAGCCGCACGTCCACCCACGGCCGCTCGGGCCCCGCCCCCTAGCGCCCTGCTCTGCGCCTCCACGGCCTTGGGGCTCGGCTCTCGGTGGACGGAGGAGACGGGTGCCTGCGAAGCTGGGTGTGGAGCCCCCCGCCTCTGTTGAGGGATGCTTCCTGGGAAACAGAAGGAGGCGCGGGGGTCTTTCCCAGCCCGCGTGCGCCCCGGGGTTTGCACTTCTGGCGTCGCGTGTGTGAACACTCGTGTTTGTGCGGGTGCGCGGGGCATTTCTGCTCTGCGAGCTGCGCGCACGAGGCTCCCGAACCGTGGGATACCTATCAGCCGGGGCTCTGAGAGGCTCCGTGTGCAGCGGGTGGGGACTGCTCTGGCCCCGCGCCCGCACTGAGCCACCACTCGTCCCCGCAGCGCTGCGCGCCCCAGGACACCGGCTTCTCGTCGCTCTTCCTCAAAGTGCTCATGCAGATGCTGCAGTGGCTGGACGGCCCCGCGGGGGAGGGGGGGCCCCTGCAGGCCCAGCTCAAGCTGTTCGCTGTCCAGTACTCAGCGCGGCACAGGATCAGCGATGGTGAGGGCCGGCCGCGTCCTGGGGGGTCAGCCCTCGGTCTCCGTGGGCCCCGGAGGGGCGTCGGGGGACGTGGCTGATGGCTGAAAGGCTAGGGCTTTGGGGAGTGAGGTAGGACCCTCGGGGGGAAGCGCACGGGAGGCCTGGGGGCTCCGGGGCAGGGCAGCCCGCAGCAGCGGGGACGGACGCCTGTCCCCTGGCTCACGCGTGCTTCCCGGCAGTGCGGAGCGGGCTCCTGCGTCTAGCCGAGGCCCTGGCGTTCCGAGGGGACTTGGAGCTGGTCAGCTCCACTGTCCGCGCTGTGGTCACCACCCTCAAGTCCGGCGAGAAGTGTAGCGTGGAGCCTGAGCTTGTCGGCAAAGGTACCCCGGGGCCGGGGACTGGGAGGACCCCCCGGCTTGGCCCCCACCCTGTCCCAGGTGCCCCGAAACGGGGCCTGTGCAGAGGAGTGCAGTCTGTCAGGTAGGGCCACCCCCGGCACCGTAGCCTCCGCCCGGGCTCTGCCGTGGGGATTGTGTGAACGTGGGGAGCCCACCCCCAGAGCCCCTGGGCACATGGGGGCCTCAGCCTTGGAGTCGGGTGGTCTGGGGCCTGCCTGTCGGTCTGCCGGGCCAGAGCGACCCCGAGCACACTTTCCGCTGTGCCTGCAGTCCTCCAGGGCCTGATCGAGGTGGGGTCGCCTCACCTGGAGGAGCTGCTGGCTGCGCTCTTGGCCCCCGCGCCCGCGTCCCCGACGCTGCGGCCCGTCGCCGTGGTGAGCTCCCTGCTGCTGCAGGAGAAGGAGCCCCCGGCCCCAGGGGACCCAGAAGCCGACGGCTGCAGGTGAGCTGGGGGGGCCGTGGCCGGTCCGTGCGCAGCCTGGCTGGCTGTTCCTGAGCCCTCCCTGCTTTCCCTCCAGCCTGGAGGCCGTGCAGCTGGGACCCTGCTCCGGGCTCCTTGTCGACTGGCTGGAGATGCTGGACCCCGAGGTGATCAGCAGCTGCCCCGAGCTGCAGCAGAGGCTGCTGTTCTCCCAGGGCAAGGTGGGCCGCGCTCCGCTCCGGGGACCCAGGCCCGGACTTCCCTGGGCATGGTGGGGGCCGGGCTCCTGCTGCAGCCCCTGCCTGGGCGGTCTCTTCCTGTTGGTTCCAGCAGCCTGACTCTCACTGGGACCGACGGGTGTCTGTCCCCGGGGACCAGTGGCTGCAGCGGCCAGACCTGGCTGCTGGTGGAGGAGGGGCAGCAGCACCTTGTGGCCCCGGGCCTCCTGCAGGGACGGGAGGCACCGTGCCGAGCTGAGTGGACAGTGGAGCCCGGCACTGCGTCTGGGATGGGTCCCCCAAGCAGCCCAGAGGGGGGCTGGGCGTCTCAGAGACCCCGAGACTCTGGGGGTTCTGGGCGCAGGAGTCGAGATTTGGGTGTGTCTGTCGTCTTTGCTCGCGGGCACTCGCTGTCTCCGAGGCGCTGGTTCAGGGGAGCACGCGAGGCCTCCACAGCTGGGCCCCACGTGGTCCACGGGCTGCCGAGGCTGCCCCCCAGGCGGGAACTCTGGGTCTTTCTGGAAACGGCCCTCTCCCTCTGTTTCCCGGCGGCTCGAGGCCAGGCGGCCAGTCAGCCTGGCAGGGACCATCCCCGCTCTCCTTCCTCCCAGGGCAAAGGTCCTCCCGGCGCCCAGGTGCCGTCGTTCCGACCGTACCTGCTGGCGCTGCTCACGCACCAGTCCAGCTGGCCCACGCTGCACCAGTGTATCCGCATCCTGCTGGGCAAGAACCGGGAGCAGAGGTAAGCACCCCCTGCCCGCACCCCTGCCCGGCAGGCCAGGCGGTATGGTGGCCGCACCGAGGGGCTCTCTGGGCATCTGGCCCGGCGTCCCCCCACTGGCACCCTGGAAGGGGTTCCTAGGGGGCTGTCTCCACCCTGGGGATACAGAGCCCACCTGGTCCAGGTGTCCCTGCTCGGGGCGACCAGCAGGGCAGACGGTTGGCTCCTCGGAGGGCGTCCCTGGCTGCCGTCCACGCCGGGCGCACGGCCTGGAACAGCTGACCGGGGCCCCTCCGGAGAGCTGATCGGGAGGTGGTGGTTGTGGCCTGAACCTCCCGTCTTCGTGGCTCGTCCTACCCTTTCTCCTCTCCTGCCTGGAAACTGAGGCGAAGCTCCCGCGTCTTGGCAGGTTCGATCCTTCGGCCTCTCTGGACTTCCTGTGGGCCTGCATCCACGTCCCACGGATCTGGCAGGGAAGGGACCAGCGCACCCCCCAGGCAGGTGGTGGGGCGCCCCGCCGCGCAGGGTGGGGAGAGGCGGGCGCGGGCCTGGCCGGCCCGCCCCGGTGCTGACGGGCGGCGCTGCCCACAGAAGCGGCGGGAGGAGCTGGTGCTGCGGGTGCAGGCGGCGGAGCTCGTCGGCCTGGTGGAGCTGATCCTGGCGGAGGCGGAGGCCAGGAGCCCAGACGGGGACGCCGCCGCCTGCAGCCTCCTCCAGGCCCGGCTGCCCCTGCTGCTCAGCTGCTGCCGTGGGCATGACGAGAGCGTGCGGAAGGTGACGGCGCACCTGACGGGCTGCATCCAGCAGTGGGGTGACAGGTGAGGGCGCCGGCCCCCTTGCCCAGGGCCCCCGGGCCGCCGCCCCCCGCGAGCCCCACCCGCCCAGCAGCCCGACCCGTGTCTTGCAGCGTGCTGGGCAGGCGCTGCCGGGACCTGCTGGTGCAGCTCTACCTGCAGCGGCCGGAGCTGCGGGTGCCCGCGCCTGACGTCCTGCCGCACAGCGGGGGCGCCACCGGCGGCAGCACCTGCAAGGTGAGCGGGGGCAGGGCGGCCCCGACGAGGGGCTCAGGGCCGCCTCCGTTCCTCGCTGCGGCGTAGAGACCGAGCCGGGGCGCGGAGGAACGCGCTTCCTCGGGTTTAAGGAAGACAAGGACACGCGGGCGGTGCTGGCACGCCTGGGCGGCTGTCCTCGTCAGCGCCTGAGGGCAGAGCCCGCCTCGCCTCTCCGCCTCTCTGAGGGCCTCTTCTCCTTCGAGCAGGCCCTCCGGCTGTGGGGCAGAGCAGGGGGCCGTCTGCCCGCGCCCCCGTGTGTCCCTCCTGAGGCACTGGAGACGCACAGCCTGCTGCCCAGTGGCGGCGGTGTGTGCTGGAGGGGCCCGTCCCTCGCGTGTCTGCCTGCCCAGGGCACCGCCATGCCCTCCCCTGCCCCTCCCGGGTGACCCCCAGACTTTGTCTCGGCACGCACCCCTCATGCACCCAGAAAGCACGGGGCCTGGGGGTGGGGGCAGCTTTCTCTGCTGAGCGCAGTCATGCCAGGTCTTTGGGGACCTGGGGCGCCCCACCCCCAGGGAGCCCCGTCACGGGCCCTTCCGCGTGGGCTCGGGCCCATGGGGGGCCCCTGGGCCTCACCACCCCCTCCCCTCAGCTGGACGGCCTCATCCACCGCTTCATCACCCTCCTCGCGGACACCAGCGACTCCCGCTCGTCCGAGAACAGAGTGGCTGACGCCAACATGGCCTGCCGGAAGCTGGCTGTGGCCCACCCCATCCTGCTGCTCAGGTACGGGCGCCCCAGCGGGCCCTCTGGGGGCTCTTCCCGTCCTGCCTGCGCTTGGGGGTTGTGCAGGGGTGGGGTCTGCACCTATGAGCTGCCGTGTGGGGCGCAGGGCAGTGACGGCTGCTTCCTGACGGAGCCGGAGCCGGGCCCGGGGGGGACACCGCCGTGTAGATGCGGGACCGGGCGGGACGACGGGGCCAGGTTGCAGGTGGGCCCGTCCGCCTGTCGAGTCCCTGAGTGTGGGTTTCCTGCGGGGCCGGGCAGGGGTGCTGGGTTTCTGGGGGCGCGGACCAGCGAGCGCTCTTCATTCCTTGTCCCCAGGCACCTGCCCATGATCGCCGCGCTCCTCCACGGCCGCACGCACCTCAACTTCCAGGAGTTCCGCCAGCAGAACCACCTGACCTTCTTCCTGCACGTGCTGGGGGTGCTGGAGCTGCTGCAGCCGCAGGTGTTCCGGAGCGAGCACCAGGGGGCGCTGTGGGACTGCTTGCGCTCCTTCGTCCGCCTGCTGCTGGTGCGTCCGCCTCGTGCCGGCCTGGGTCCCAGCCTGGGTCCCGTCCCTCCTCTGCCCGCTGCCCCGCCCGGCCGGACCTTTCTGCCTGAGGCCGTCGGGGGAGGGCGCACGCAGGACGTGGGCTCCGCAGAGCTCCGGGGCCTGAACAAGGGCGGGCCTCTCCAGGGGCTTCTGCCGCCCGCCCTGGGGACCAGCTCCCCGCCAGTCGTGTGCCCGGGGAGGGCCCCTGTTCTGCTGGGGGCCGGCGGGGGGCCGGCCGGGAGCCGCGGTTGGGCTCCGTGCGGCCTTCTCTGTGCCGGCTGCTGTCGGTGCCCGTTAGACTCCGGCCTGGCTGCGTGGCAGCTCGCCAATGGCAAGGCCGTTTTTAGCACAGGCACTGCTGGCGTCGTGGTCCGTCCTGAGACCTCCTGGGCGAGGGCGAGGGCGAGGGCCAGGGCCGGGGGCTCCAGCTGTGAACACGCGGCTTCCGCTTTCAGAGCTACAGGAAGTCTTCCCGCCACCTGGCGCCCTTCATCCACAAGTTCGTGCACTTCACCCACAAGTACGTGACCTGCAACGCCCCGGCGGCCGTGGCCTTCCTGCAGAAACACGCGGACGCGCTGCAGTGAGTGTGTGCGCGCGTCCCGCTCGCGTGGGCTCCGGCCAGCGAGGATCCCACCACAGGGCTGCAGGGTCAGGGGCTTCTGAGCCGCGGGTGGTGGGGGGGCTGCAGTGCCGGAGCCCAGGGTGGCGGGGGCGGGGGCTGGGGCCACGGGGCTGCATCTGTGCTGCGCTTCGCTGCACCCACTTCCCAAAGCTCTGGCCTCCTGCCGTCTGCGGCGTGTTCCTCACGGAGCACCTGTGCTCTCCCCAGCGACCTGTCCTTCGACAGCAGTGACCTGGTGATGCTCAAGTCCCTCCTTGCGGGGCTGAGCCTTCCCAGCAGGGATGGCAGAGCCGACCGGGGCCTGGACGAGGAGGGTGAGGGTGAGTGGGGCCCACGGGGGTTCTGTAGGCCTGGCAGGCCTCCTCGGGGCCTTCCACAATGTCCCCATGGCATTCCCGGGCCGCAGCTGGGCTGTCACTGCTCCTGCCAGTCATGCTCCGTGCGGCAGCTGAGAGGCTCGGGGGAGAAAGGGGCTATCTCCCAGGCAGGTCCCAACGGGCTCACGGTTCCCGCATACCTGTGGGGCATCCCACTGTGTCCCGGCCTTTGTGCTCAAGCCTGGGGCAGGGGTCGCACCTCCTGGACTCGAGGTTCTAGGGGCTGCTCATCAGGGACAGCCCTTGCTTACGGGCAGGTTTTGGAGCCTGGGTGTTGAGTGCTGGCAGGCCGCTCCCCCCAGCCGGACCTCCCCACAGGCCGTGGCCGGGCTGTGCTCCCGGGGTGGGCCGTCTCTGTCTCTGGCCTCACGGCACGGACTTCCTGGCTTCCAGATGAGAGCTCGACCGGCTCCCTGCCTCTGGTCAGCGTCTCCCTGTTCACCCCCCTGACGGCAGCAGAAATGGCCCCCTACATGAAGAGGCTTTCCCGGGGCCAGACTGTGGAGGGTGAGTGTGGGAGGCTGGCTGCCACAGGCCGGGTCGGCCCCGTGGTGGCTGGTGGGCTCCCATTGGCGCCCCATGGTGCCGTGGCCTTCTAGAAGACAGTAGGGTCCCTGCCAGGCCCCAGGAGGAGCGGGGCTGTGTCCTCACAGCCGGGGGCAGAGGGGGATTTAGGGGAAGACGCAGGGGCTCAAGGTGGGGATGGGCTGCTCGGCCGGCGGTCCCACGGGGCAGCAGGCTGCAGACGGCGGGAGACCAGGGACCGCCGGGGCTGAGAGGCACCTGCAGAAGGGAGGCCCAACTGCGGGCTGGTAGGGGGAGGGCCAGCAGTGTGCAGGGGGGTGGAGGGCAGGGCTGCTGCACGAGTTTGGGCTGTTGGACGTACCGTGGTGCTGGCGGCCCCCAGAAGTGGGCCGGTGTCCTGCGCAGAGACGAACGCCGGGAGCCAGGCGCCCCTGGCAGGAGGAGTGACTCTGGGCGGCCAGGCAGCTGGGCAGGGGGTTCCAGCACAGACCACTGGCCGCCCACACCTGCCCGACAAGGGTCTGGGGAGCCTGGACCTCTGAAAGCCTCCAGTCAACTGGCACCTACGGTTGGGGTCCCGGGCCCAGTGGGACGGGGAAGCCAGTCCAGGTCCTGGTGCTTTTCATCTGGAGGTGCTGAGGACTCCTGCGGTGCTGGCTTACCTGGTGCTCACGTGGCATGGAAGGTTCCAGAGGGCACTGGCACCAGCGTTCTGATGGGCCGCACTGCAGCCAGAGCTCGGGGGGTCCTTCTGCTGGAACCTGTGTCAAGGCTGGACCGGGGACTGGCCCGGGGTCCCTGCGGAGCCCCTGCTCGGCCCCTGCCTGATGGGTGGGGTGAGGGCCGGTGTGGCCGGGGGGTCCTGCCGCACCGCAGGCTCTGGTCCCGGGGCTTGTTCCCTCCTTCCTCTGGAAGGACACGGGTCCGGCCTTGAGTCCAGCAGCTGTGACACGGTCCTCACGTGCCCCTCTGCCTGTCTCAGATGTGCTGGAGGTTCTGAGTGACATAGACGAGATGTCTCGGCGGAGACCGGAGATCCTGGGCTTTTTCTCAGTGAGCAAGCTGGGGGCCAGGGGAGCCTGGGCGGGAGCCCGCAGACCACCGGTGCTTCCCGCCCCGGGTCCTGAGGCGGTGGGGCCGGGGCGTGGGGAGCGGGGTCCCCTACCGCTGTCTGTGGTTGGTGTCGGGCGGCCTGGGTCGGTCGGGGGATGAGGGGCTGAGTTCCTGCCAGGAGGGGAGCCCCAGTAACACCCCCGCCCCCCGCAGACCAACCTGCAACGGCTGATGAGCTCGGCCGAGGAGCCCTGCCGCAACCTGGCCTTCGGCCTGGCCCTGCGCTCCATCCAGAACAACCCCAGGTGAGCCCAGCACCCGCAGCGCCCCAGGCCCAGCCCTGTCTGGGCCCCGTCAGCTCAGGGCCTGGCCGGGGCGCCGCAGGGCGATGTCGGGCGTAGGAGAGGTGCCTGCCTGAGTACGCGCCTTCTCAGCTTTGCAGCGGACTTCTTGCCCACGTTCATGTGCTGCCTGGGCAGCCGGGACTTCGAGGTGGTGCAAACGGCCCTCAGGAACCTGCCCGAGTACACCCTTCTTTGCCAAGGTGAGCCCGCCTGGCCCGCCCAGGGCGCCTAGAGCCCCCGAGGCCTTTGCCCCCCGAGGCCTGGCTCTCGGGGGCCCAGACGCCCTGCTTCTGAGAGCCGCCAGCTCACCGGGGCCGCACGTGTGGCATCCTGTCTCCCGCACAGAGCACGCGGCCGTGCTGCTGCACCGGGCCTTCCTGGTGGGCATGTACGGGCAGATGGACACCAGCGTCCAGATCTCCGAGGCCCTGAGGATCCTGCACATGGAGGCGGTGATGTGAGCCGGCCCTGCGCCCCTCCGCTGGCCGCCCGCTGGTCTCCTCCAGGCCGGGAGGCCATCAGGCCGCCGCAGCAGCGCCCACGGCCTGTGGCTCTGTGCCTGGGGTGGCGGGAGCGGACGCCGATGTCCCAGCGAGCCACGGCAAGGGCCCAATGTGAAATGAAACGTTCTGAGTTCCCTGAGTGCTGGCTGTCTGTGTTCACCCCCCTCGAGTCGTCTGGGGTTGAGCAGGGCCCGGGAGGGGGAGCCCATCTGCTGGCTGGCCCACCCCCTCGGCCCCTGGTCCCTGCTGTCACGCCGGTCCCCTCTCTGCTCCGGCCCCCGGGCAGTCTGGAGAGGGAGGTGTCAGCCCCCTGGAGGACACCTGCGGACCCGACTCCTGTCCCACCCCATGAGGGGCCCCATGCCAGGACCCTTGGCCGTGGGCACCTGCGCAGAAGCCAGCCGAACTGCCCCCAAGCACTGGCTGGGGACCCTGGACGATCCCATCCATGAGAGGAGGGTGGGGGCACCCCTGAAGGAGCGCGGGGGCTTGAGTGCCCCAGTGAAGCTATGGGGGCTGGCCCGAGACCTTGACCTGGGGGCACGGGGGGGTGGGGCTGTGCCCCATGAAGTCAGCCCCTCCCGTGAGGCCCCAAGTCCCCGGCTGCGGCTGTTAGCATCCCACCAGTTTGAGGTGGGCAGGGGAGCCCCCCCACCCCCTCAGGTCCCCTGCCTGCTCCTGCTCAGCAGGGCCACCAGGGGGCACAGTGGCTAAAAAAACCAAAAACTGGCCCCAAAGCTGCTGGGCCTTGGCAGGGAAGCGGGAGGGTCTGGGCTGGGAGACTGGCCTGGCCTCAGCCAGGGACGCCGCGGTGGGCCTCCCTGTGTGGAGCCGGCTGGTGCTGCCTTCCTTCCCCCGAGCCCCGTCCCAGGCCCCCTCGCTTGCTGGTCCCAAGCTCTCTGCTGGTCCGCCTCCACGCCCCTGCCCCTGCGACAGCCCCCCGTGTCCAGATCCTGTCGTTTCTCACACGCTGTCCCCGTCTTAGGTGGCTCACAGTGCCTAGCCTGGGGCACGTGACCCTGGCCAGACGCGCCCCCACCCTGCCCCCCGCGCAGCCCTGAGACCCCAGAAGGGCGGGTCTGAGGGGGTGCCTGGCCTGGCTGCTGGGATCATGTCGCAGTCACAGTGCCCCAGAGTGGCGTCTCCTCATCCAGGGGGCCTCAGGATCTCCAGCGGGTGGGTGGTGGGCTCCCCGCCAGCTGGCGCACGGAGTCCCTAGCTCCAGCCTGTGGGAAGGGTCCCAGCAGGCAGAGAGGCAGGCTCACCCATTTCTGGGCCTAAGGCCCGGGTCCAGGGGAGCTCAGGGCCCGATGCAGCCTGGGCCCCGTCCACCTTGGCCTGGCCTCCCCTCTGGTCCCCTCTGCGCGACAGCAGCCCCGATAGAGAAGGGTGAGAGGCAGGGGCTCAGCTCCACCCTGGGGAACGCGGGAGCCCCCCCAGCCCCGAGATGCCGCCTGCCCCCTTCAGCGTGGGGAAGACCAAGGCGTCCTGGTGTGGGCATGGACAGGCGGGCCGGTCGCCGCGGCTCTGGCCGTGGTGGCAGGAGAGGAGTGGAGGTCGCCCGCAGGACCACAAGGACCCCGGGCACGTGTGTGAGATACGCGGAGGGACAGCGGGGTTTGACACGGGCGTTTAGGCTCTGGCTATCACGCACGAGGTGCTCCCCAGACGCTGGCCGTTACCTCGTCGTGGGCGGTCCCGCCGAGCGTCCACTCCTGATCCCTCGCGGTCTCCGTGTTAGACCCCAGGAAAGAGGTGCGAGGGGGCGACAGGCTCTCAGGCTCTGGCCAGTGCTTGACACGGCTGAGACGTGAGTGCGGGGGGCCGTGGGGCCAGAGTCTGTGCCCCTGACCACCGCCGGGGTCGCTCCTCGCGTGGGGAGATGGACGGAGGTCCCAGCACCTGGGGGCACAGCCTGGGCCAAGTGTAGGGGAAGGGGTCCCAGCTCTGCGGGGGAGGGAGCGCACGGGAGTGCGGTTGTGTGGGCCCAGCTGAGCCCCCCACTTGGGGTCACCTCACCTCCCAGAGGGTCACGACCTGCCCCTGGCCTGAGCATGGGGTCTTTGCGCCCACAGGCTTAGCAGGTGCCTGGAGTTCAGCCCAGTTAGGCCCTTCCGGATCCTGACCTTCCTCCCCGCCAGGTCGGCACCCCGGGCTTGGGGCCTTCGTGCCCCCTCTCGCTCCCCGGCAGGCTGGAGGTGGGCGCCTGGCCGCGGGGCTGCTCCTCCCTGGCGTGGGCTGTGCCGAGGGCCGTCTCTGGGAGGCTGGCAGCCGGGCTGGGGGGGCTGGGGTGGCTATGCTCCTGCCCGGCCCTCACACCCAGGCTCTCCCCGGGGGCCCCCACTGGTGGGACAGGGGCTGTCAGAGCCCACCCATGACCTTGGCCTCCGTCTCTCTGATCTCCCAGGCTCCTTGGTGGTGGCCACCCCCTTCAGAGCCCCAAGGGCCAGCTGTGGGGAGGGGACATTAACAGGACCCCCGAGGATGGGCCCCCTTCCGTCTGTACCCGGTCCGCGAAGGCCAATGTGAGCCGGGGAGTGAGCCCCCCATTTCGGGGGCCAGTGTGGTCTGGAACGCTCTGGGACTCCGAAGTCGTCCAGCACCAGACTCGCGGCCCCTTCACTGTAGGAGAGAGGGGAGGCGCTGGGCCCTCCAGCGGCCACGGCCAGGCCAGCCCCACCACCAGGGCAGCTGGCGTTGGGGGGAGGGCCAGGGCAGCTGGCGTGGGGGGGGGGGGCCAGGGCAGCTGGCGCGGGGGGGGGGAGGGCCAGGGCAGCTGGCGCG